>JAVSCE010013040.1:600000-1107301 GCA_032199065.1 Smutsia gigantea | reverse complement strand
CACAAATCTACTTTCTGTCTCTATAGATTTGCCTATTCTGGGCATTCCTGCCTTTTTTGAACTAAGTTCTACTGATTGCTCTTGTCCCACCTCTTCTGTCAAGAGTCATTTACACCCTCCTACTATGTATTATTTCAATACTGAAAGCCTTCCATGTGCAAATATCTGATAAAGAATTTATTATGATTTTTATCATTATGTCTTTCTGTCAAATCCAGGTTATTAGTTTCAGGAGATTAGGGAAAATGTCTTAAGGCTGAGCATTTATTGAGGACTTCCTGTCTTATCAGGACTTGGTTGATGTCACATATTCATTGGGTACCTACTGCATGGGAGGCATGTACTTTGTGCTGGGGATTCATTCTCTATCTCACTCCCACCTTAGATGTTTCATTGTCATTGCAATCTCATACACAGTGAACTTAAGGTCTGGGTTTTCACAGCTAGTAAGTAGAAGAAGAAGGATATGAACACAAGGTTGGACACTTCCCATCTTACACTCTCCCCAGTATGGTCCCCATCATAATCTTCACATGAAAATCTACCACATGCACCTAATTCAGCACCTAGTGCTCAGTGTGTTTGGGCCACGTTTAGTGCTGATGTTGCTGTTCTTTACACACGCCTATTGTAGATCATTTAAGAGTTCCTGTATTTTAAGAAGTAGAGGAAAAATATTTATCCTCACAAATTATTAAAGAAATGATAAGCTTAAGGAAAAGGAGATGCTGTTCTATATCTGCTAGTAAACACTTTTTTATATAATTTATTTTGGTATCATTAATCTACAATTACATGTGCAATATTATGGTTATTAAACTACCCTTTCATCAGGTCCCCCCCACCAACCCCATTACACTCACTGTCCATCACCGTAATGAGATGCTATAGAATCACTACTTGTCTTCTCTGAGTTGTACAGCCCTCCCTGTGTCCCCCCAACATTACGTGTGCTAATCATAATGCCCCTTTTTCCCCCTTGCCCCTCCCTTCCCACCCATCCTACCCAGTCCCTTTCCCTTTGGTAAATATTAGTCTATTCTTGGGTTCTGTGAGTCTGTTGCTTTTTTGTTCCTTCAGTTTTTTTCTTTGTTCTTATACTCCACATATGAGTGAAATCATTTGATACTTGTCCTTTTCTGCTTCACTTATTTCACTGAGCATAATATCCTCTAGCTCCATCCATGTTGTTGCAAATGGTAGGATTTGTTTTCTTCTTATGGCTGAATAATATTCCATTGTGTATATGTACCACATCTTCTTTATCCATTCATCTACTGATGGACACTTAGGTTGCTTCCATTTCTTGGCTATTGTAAATAGTGCTGCGATAAACATAGGGGTGCATATGGCTTTTTCAAACTGGGCTGCTGCACTCTTAGGGTAAATTCCTAGGAGTGGAATTCCTGGGTCAAACGGTATTTCTATTTTGAGTTTTTTGAGGAACCTCCATATGCTTTCCACAATGGTTGAACTAATTTGCATTCCCACCAGCAGTGTAGGAGGGTTCCCTTTTTTCCACATCCTCTCCAACATTTCTTGTTGTTTCTGTTATGGATGTTGGCCATCCTCACTGGTGTGAGGTAATATCGCATTGTGGTTTTAATCTGCATTTCTCTGATGATTAGTGATGTGGAGCCTCTTTTCATGTGCCTGTTGGCCATCTGAATTTCTTCTTTGGAGAAGTGTCTATTCATGTCCTCTGCCCATTTCTTAATTGGATTATTTGCTTTTTGTTTGTTAAGGTGCGTGAGTTCTTTATATATTTTGGATGTCAACCCTTTATCAGATACGTCATTTATGAATATATTCTCCCATGCTGAAGGATGTCTTTTTGTTCTACTGATGGTGTCCTTTGCTGAACAGAAGGTTTTCAGCTTGATATAGTCCCACTTGTTCATTTTTGCTTTTGTTTCCCTTGCCCAGGGAGATGTGTTCATGAAGAAGTCGCTCATGTTTATGTCCAAGAGATTTTTGCCTATGTTTTTTTCTAAGAGTTTTATTGTATCATGACTTACATTCAGGTCTTTGATCCACCTTCAGTTTACCTTTGTGTATGGGGCTAGACAATAGTCCAGTTTCATTCTCTTACATGTAGCTGTCCAGTTTTTTCAACACCAGCTGCTGAAGAGGCTGTCATCTCCCCATTGTATATCCAAGGCTCCTTTATCAAATATTAATTGACTGCATATGTTTGGGTTAATGTTTGGATTTTCTATTCTGTTCCACTGGTCTGTGGTTCTGTTTTTGTGCCAATACCAAATTGTCTTGATTACTGTGGCTTTGTAGTAGAGCTTGAAGTCAGGGAGCATAATTCCCCCTGTTTTATTCCTTGTTCTCAGGATTGCTTTGGCTATTCGGGGTCTTTTGTGGTTCCATATGAATTTTAGAATTATTTGTTCCAGTTCATTGAAGAATGTTGTTAGTAGTTTGATAGGGATTGCGTTGAATCTGTAGATTGCTTTAGGCAGTATAGCCATTTTGACAATATTCTTCCTAGCCAAGAGCATGGGATGCATTTCCATTTGTTAGTGTCCTCTTTAATTTCTCTTAGGAGTGTCTTGTAGTTTTCAGAGTACAGGTCTTTCACTTCCTTCGTTAGGTTTATTCCTAGGTATTTTATTCTTTTTGATGCAATTGTGAATGGAATTGTTTTTCTGATTTTTCTTTCTGTTAGTTCATCATTAGTGTATAGGAAAGCAACAGATTTCTGTGTGTTAATTTTGTATCCTGCAACTTTGCTGAATTCAGATATTAGTTCTAGTAGTTTTGGAGTGGAATCTTTAGGGTTTTTTATGTACAGTATCATGTCATCTGCAAATAGTGACAATTTGACTTCTTCTTTACCAATCTGGATGCCTTGTATGTCTTTGTTTTGTCTGATTGCTGTGGCTAGGACCTCCAGTACTATGTTGAATAACAGTGGAGAGAGTGGGCATCCCTGTCTTGTTCCCAATCTTAGATGAAAAGCTTTCAGCTTCTCACCATTAAGTATGATGTCAGCTGTGGGTTTCTCATATATGGCCATTATGATGTTGAGGTACTTGCCATCTATACCCATTTTGTTGAGAGTTTTAATCATGAATGGATGCTGAATTTTGTCAAATGCTTTTTCAGCATCTATGGAGATGATCATGTGGTTTTTGTTCTTCTTTTTGTTGATATGGTGGATGATGTTGATGGATTTTCAAATGTTGTACCATCCTTGCATCCCTGGGATGAATCCCACTTGATCATGGTGTATGATCCTCTTGATGTATTTTTGTATTCGGTTTGCTAATATTTTGTGGAGTATTTTTGCATCTACGTTCATCAGGGATATTGGTCTGTAATTTTCTTTTTTGGTGAGGTCTTTGCCCGGTTTTGGTATTAGAGTAATGCTGGCTTCATAGAATGAGTTTGGAAGTATTCCCTCCTCTTCTATTTTTTGGAAAACTTTAAGGAGAATCGGTGTTATTTCTTCTCTATATGTCTGGTAGAATTCAGAGGTGAATCCATCAGGCCCGGGGGTTTTGTTCTTGGGTAGTTTTTTGATTACCAATTCAATTTCGTTGCTGGTGATTGGTCTGTTTAGTTTTTCTGTTTCTTGCTTGGTCAGTCTTGGAAGGTTGTATTTTTCTAAGAAGTTGTCCATTTCTTCTATGTTTTCCAGCTTGTTAGCATATAGATTCTCATAATATTCTCTTATGATTCTTTGTATTTCTGTGGGGTCCATCGTGATTTTTCCTTTCTCATTTCTGATTGTGTTTATGTGTGTAGATTCTCTTTTTCTCTTAATGAGTCTGGCTAGAGGTTTATCTATTTTGTTTATTTTTTCAAAGAACCAGCTCTTGGTTTCATTGATTTTTTCTATTGTTTTATTCTTCTCAATTTTATTTATTTCTTCTCTAATCTTTATTATGTCCTTCCTTCTGGTGACTTTGGGCCTCATTTGTTCTTCTTTTTCCAATTTCAGTAATTGTGTCTTTAGACTATTCATTTGGGATTCTTCTTCCTTCTTTAAATAGGCCTGGATTGCAATATACTTTCCTCTTAGAACTGCCTTTGCTGCGTCCCACAGAAGTTGTGGCTTTGTGTTGTTGTTGTCATTAGTCTCCATATAGTCTTTGATTTCTGTTTTGATTTGGTCGTTAATCCATTGACTAATTAGGAGAGTGTTGTTAAGTCTCCATGTATTTGTGAGCCTTTTGATTTCTTTCTAAAATTTATTTCTAGTTTTATACCTTGGTGATCTGAGAAGTTGATTGGTAGGATTTCAATATTTTTGAAATTACTGAGGTTCTTTTTGTGGCCTAGTATGTGGTCTATTCTGGAAAATGTTTCATGTGCACTTGAGAAGAATGTGTATCCTGTTGCTTTTGGGTGTAGAGTTCTGTAGATGTCTGTTAGGTCCATCTGTTCTAGTGTGTTGTTCAGTGCCTCTGTGTCTTTACTTATTTTCTGTCTGGTTGATCTGTCCTTTGGAGTGAGTGGTGTGTTGAAGTCTCCTAAAATGAATGTATTGCTCTCTATTTCCTCCTTTAATTCCGTTAGTATTTGTTTCACATATGCTGGCGCTCCTGTGTTGGGTGCATATGTATTTATAATGGTTATGTCTTCTTGTTGGACTGACCCCTTTATCATTATGTAATGTCCTTCTTTATCTTTTGCTACTTTCTTCGTTTTGAAGTCTATTCTGTCTGATACAAGTACTGCAACACCTGCTTTTTTCTCTGTTGTTTGCATGAAATATCTTTTTCCATCCCTTCACTTTTAGTCTGTGTATATCTTTGGGTTTGAGGTGAGTCTCTTGTAAGCAACATATAGATGGGTCTTGCTTTTTTATCCATTCTGTTACTCTGTGTCTTTTGATTGGTGCATTCAGTCCATTTACATTTAGGGTGATTATTGATAGATACATACTTATTGCCATTGCTGGCTTTAGATTCGTGGTTACCAAAGGTTCAAGGGTTGCTTCTTTACTATCTAACAGTCTAACTTACCTTTCTTGTTAAGTTATTGTAAACACAGTCTGATGTTTCTTTATTTCTCTCCCTTCTTATTCTTCCTCCTCCATTCTTTGTATACTAGGTGTTTTATTCTTTGCCTTTAGTTAGTATTTGGATGGTCTGCTTTCTTGGCTATGATTTTATTTTCTCTGGTGACATCTTTTTAGCCTTAGGGGTGCTTCCCTCTAGGGCAGTCCGTTTAAGATTTCCTGAAGAGGTGGTTTATGGGAGGCAAACTCTCTCAACTTTCATTTGTCTGGAAATTGTTTAATCCCTCCGTCATATTTAAATGATAATCGTGCTGGATACAATATTCTTGGTTCGAGGCCCTTCTGTTTCATAACGTTAAATATATCATGCCATTCTCTTCTGGCCTGTAAGGTTTCTGTTGAGAAGTCTGATGATAGTCTGATGGGTTTTCCTTTGTAGGTCATCTTTTTTCTCTCTCTAGCTGCCTTTAATTCTCTGTCTTTATCTTTGATCTTTGCCATCTTAATTATTATGTGTCTTGGTGTTGTCTTCCTTGGGTCCCATGTGTTGAGAGATCTGTGGGCTTCCGTGGACTGCGAGACTATTTCCTTCCCCAGCATGGGAAAGTTTTCAGCAATTATTTCTTCAAGGACACTTTCTATCCCTTTTTCTCTCTCTTCTTTTTCTGGTACTCCTATAATGCGAATATTGTTCCGTTTGGATTGATCACACAGTTCTCTTAATATTCTTTCATTCCTAGAAATCCTTTTATCTCTCTCTGCGTCAGCTTCTCTGTATTTCTGTTCTCTGATTTCTATTACATTAACAGTCTCTTGCATCTCATCCAGTCTGCTGTTAAGCCCGTCGATCGCTTGTCTGATTTCTGCATTGTCTTTCCTCAGTTCCCTCACTTCCTCCCTCAGCTCTTGCACATTTCTCTGTAGGTCCATCAGCATGGTTATGACTTTTATTCTGAATTCTTTTTCAGGAAGACTGTGCATTTCCATCCCTTCAGACTCCCTCTCTGGGGTTGTCTGGTTGATTTTAGTCTGGACCATATTCCTCTGTCTTTTCATGGCTATAGAAGTGGTCGCTGGTAGTTGCCACGTGTGTCAGCTGGGCTCTTTAAGACTTTAAAAAGAGAAAAAAAAACGAAAGAAAGAAAGAAAAGAAAAAAGAAAAGACAAAAACAAAAAAAAATGCCCACCTGGAGTAGATTCTGTGGGGATGCTGTAAGTGGTGCTGTTGCCCCACTATTCCGCAGCTGTGGCTGCACCGCTCCACAGGGCCCTTTATAGCTCTGGCTGGGGTGGGAACGAATGGGAGGCTGTTGATCTCAGTGAGAAGTCTAAGTGCGGCCATGCTTTCTCAGTTTGCCAGCTAAGGGGTCCGAAACTCCCCAGGACTCCCAGCCTGCTGGGTTATGTGTGCCAGGGTGATCCAGCTCCTCCGCTGGGTTCCTGTCTCTTTAAGACTGCTGAAGAAAGTGCGCACTTTTTTTTTTCCTTCCCGAGAGCTGGCTGCAAGCACCCTGGCATCTTCCTCACTCAGATCCTGCACTCTCTGTCTCTCCAATCTCAGCTGCACCGCGCTATGTGTGTCAGTGTTCCCTGCACAGATCACCAGGGCTGGTTATTTCGCGGGGTGTACTTCCACTCCCTCCCGGCTCTGAATCCTCTCCTCCCACTGGTGTGCTGGGGTGGGTGAGTGCTTGGGTCCTGCCGGGTGGTGGCTCCGTATCTTACCCACCTCTTGGGGTGCCAAGTCCTCTTGGGAGTAGTTGCACGCTGTGCGCTTTCCTGTGTATTCTGGTCTCTCTTTTAGGAATAGTTGTATTTGCTCTATTTTCGTAGATAAATATAGTGTTGGGAGGAGATTTCTGCTGCCCTACTCACCGCCATCTTCCTGGAAGTCCGTGCTAGTAAACATTTTTAAAGTGACAATATTTGAGTGCTTGCAAAGTTTTGGTGAAGTTGGTATATCCTTATATTTCAGATGGAAGTGTGAATTCTTAAAGTCCTTTGGAATGCAATAGCTGTCCAAAAAGGAAAAATGTTCAGTCCCCTGACTTATTGAAGTGGTTTAATTAAAGAAATAATCCAAGGGAAGGAAAGAGTATCATGAACAAAGATGTTCGCCTCAACATTATTTCCAATACCAATGCATTATTTAAGTGTCCAAGAAAAGTTTAATGAATGGTATAGATATAGTAAGGCAGACATTCTTGAATGTAATATTATACAGCCACCAAAAGAGATAATTATGAAGACTTGAAAAGTGTTTGAAAAAAATGGAAAATTTGAATATAGACTCATATTTAAGCCCTCAATACAACTATATAACAATTTATATATACAAACACATTTTTAAAACTTAGGACCATATCTAGCACATAAAAAATAGCAATGATTGATTGAATGAATGTCTACAGAAGTAAAAAACTCTCTGCATGATACATACTCTCATCGTCAGAGGTCCCCAGACGGTTTAAATAACATATTCTAGTTGAAGTAAGGTATTTTTAGTAAGACTATAAGTTATATAGTGACTCAGGAAATGTCAATTGTTGTGAAAGATCATTGCAGTTCTAGAAAATATTTAATATTTTTGATGACACATGTATTATAATTTATAACAAATAAAACTTTAGAACATTTAGAGAATGGTAGTGATTACATCAAGGATCATAACAGCCTTATTGAAAATGTATAATAGCTTCTATGTTTTAGAAAAAATAATGATCTAATTCCAAAAATAACATAGATTGGCTAATAATAATAATGAAAATAAAAGTTTTAGGACCATCTATTTTTAGAGAAAGGGACCAAATAGGAGAAAAGGCAATTATGCACACTCTGGAATTCAGCTGCTTACTACAGCTGACCATGCCAACCATGGGGAGAAGACCCACTGGTGGGCTGCATAGCAGTCCCTACCCCTACTGCCGGAACTCTACTAGAAACATTCTCTGTGTTATCTTGTATCCTTATGGAAAAGTCCAGTAGATATGGGGGCTGTCCCCAGAGCCAGGCTGCTGGGATTATGTAAAGCCCAATGGTTGGCACACAATAAAGTGTTCAACATTAGCTATTCTTATAACTTGGAAAAAAGTGTCAGTCCTTTCTTACAGAGGAGAAAACTGAGACTTCTAGACATTAAAGAGGCAAGATTCAAACCCAAACCCAGCCACCTGCAGAGCCCAGTTGCTTTCCACCACATCTTAGAGCATATTGCTGACAGGGGCATGTCCATTTTGATGAGGCAGCAAGGAAAAACAAGTCCTCTGTACAGAATTTTATGCATTTGATGATTGGAAAATTTTTCCACAGACCACCTTCTAGCTTCATACATTTCAAACTATGTTCCCTCTCCTTACACATAGACTTTTGGTGCCAGGTTCTGTACGATGCATTCCTATCAGGGTACAACATCTGGTCTTGCACCTTTGGTTCATGATACTGGTTGAGTCAGTGTGGTAGGTGTAAACCCGGAACCCACTCTTTATACTATGATGGCTAGCAATGCATAAATATATCCCATTAAATCTACACTAAATATATCCCCAGGTTAACTTCCCCTTAACCAGATCTCATAATTACATCCACTCTAAGGCTAGCTGACACAGGGAGAAGCATGACAGAAAGGAGGTCAGTGAATGCATTGCCTTGAAAGGGGGCTCTGGGAGTTAGGGGACCTGAAGTTTAAGCTTCATTAGCTTCATGACAAATACTCCTTTGATTGTCACACCCCCAAGGTAAAGGTTAATGACTTTTCATTTTCCATCTTCTCATGTACTTAATGCTTAAATGTAATGGTTATAGTACAATGTAAAAGAACTTATATATGTATTTACATATGAATTATATCCAAGGCATATATATAAAAGTAAAACTTGTGTCTACTGGAAAAACATTTCAAAATAATACTTCTAATTTCAAATGGTATAATCTAAAAAACATTTTGTTGCATACATAAAGACATATACATATAATGCATTTTGGAGTAAAGTGCCTTATTCACAGGGCCCTGGGAAGGTTATAGAGTGTTAACTAGCTCTGGTAGGAGCAGAGCTGGTTGGGCCTCACAGCCTCTGGCTCTTCTTTCATCCTCCATCTGGGACGTATGCTCCTGAGCCTCTCCCCACTGTCACCACTGAGGCACCTGTCCCCACAGCTCTTCAGTCCTTCAGCCGCCATCGCTAGCATGCTTGACACCCAGTGACGCCATGGTCACTGGGAACAGCCACGAAGAGACGCTGCCCTTGCTTTACCACGGCACTCTGACCTACCCAGGTCTAGCTCAATTCATAGCTTTACGTTAGCTCCTTGCTTCTGACTTTTTTCAGAGTAGAAATTAACTCAAGTTGTTGGAAGGGAAAGAACTTTAAATTGTAGTACAAAAATAGGCTGTCAAATCAAAGGGAAAGGAAGCTGTCCTAATTTTGGGGCACTGCAAATACATTAAACCACTTATTGAAGTTTTCTTGGTGCCTTAATATTACATGGCCTCATGGCCTTCATTCCAGGCACCTGAGATTAATCAGCTTTGTAAGGAAGGTAGACATTCTCAGCTAAACAGGAAATAGGACACCTCAAATCTGGGGACAGTCACTGTGAGACTAGAACATAACAGCACATCTGAATTTTGTAAGGTCACAGAACAGATATTTCTATTCAGGAATCCTTCAGTCACAAAAGAAGACTGTGTGTGGCCAGTGGAGGAGGAGGATGAAGTAGGTAAGCCTCTTACATTAACGGCAAGATATATGGACTCTGGGAGTAAAACATGTGTACAGTAGATTTTTGAGGGAGATAGTTAGCTCTTTAAAGTTGTGGCTTTGGGACAAGATCAGTAGGAAGTTTTGGCTTTGTTATTGGTGACCAAGTGGCAGTTAATTATGGCACTTCTTACATCCAGATAGTAGTTTTACAGACTGAGTTTTATTTGTCCTCAGTTATTTTTAAATGCAAAGTAACATTAGCTTTTACTGGAATATAGAGAGGACCTTAATCAACTGTAGGTATTTCACTTTTAGTTGCCGATAACATAAACACCATTAAAACAAAAACTCTGGCTTCAGCCTCAGCTGGGTTCCCAGGAGAGATAATTTCAACAACTTCTGGCATCTGGCCAGATAACCATATGTACCTTCACTCCCTCCTCCCTCCCCTCACCTCAGAAGAAAGATTTAGCTAGATTTGTCTCTGGAATTTGATACAGATATGTGGCCATATCAGGTCTGGGGTCCTGGCATCACCTTGGTTCCTCAGGGCATGCACTGCAATCAGCTTGGTGTCTGTCCAACACTGAGCCTCTGGAGGGTGAGGATCTCTCCTCCATCGAAGGTAAGCCCTCTGCTCTTCTGGTCTTCATCCCACAGTGTGTATACCACACTCTGTTCTTCATACCCAACTTCTTCTGCCAGCCATATAAAACCAGAAACATCTCTTACTGTATGTCACCCAAAATTCAGCATCATTGATGGTTGAATTAAAAATGGCACTAGTACTGTCTGCCCACTGCACCCAGAGAGGAGCAAGGTGGTACTTGCTGTGCCCTACAGAGGGATCTGTCCTCCTTGTCAGCTCTGTTTCTTGTTGACCCCAAGTCCAGAAGGAACATCTAACATGGTGGTGGCTGGTCTAGAGCTCATTGTGTATTGGGGTAATTTCTTTATGAGGATTGTTCATGTGTGTATGGCTTTTTTTATCAGTTCAAATTCTCCTGGCAGAGGATTAAACTTGAGCCCCAGAACATGACCTGATCCAGCAGAATTTGCTTTTTCTAAATTGGTCCATTTGATTATTGAGGCAGCAGAAGGAAGTAAACAAGAAAAAAAAGTGAGGACATTGGCTTTTCCCTAAGTGAAGGGCCCTTGGCCATGAGACTTGGTATCTGTACCACAGACAGGACCATGGATTGTTATTCTTGGCAGACCCGGGACATCATTTAGTGGCTTCAAGAAGATCAGATCCATGAGTTCAGGGAAAGGTAAATGGCAAATTGGAAAGACAGTGACTCATGGAGAAATGGAGATAGTGATGGAAACTTTGACCCAAAAGGTAAGTGGGCTTATTGTATTCTTTACATCTCACCCTGAAACTTTCTACAAAGTTCTAGATTTCAGTGGCGCCTTTGTCTCTACCTTTATACCTACCACCTATCTTAGACCTTGTAAAGTTGAGAGGGAGACCTGGACACTGATTTGTAAGCTTGCCATCTTGTGTCCTCCACAATTTGGAGGGAGAGAGGAAAAATTATATACTAGTTACCTCTAGTTTTAAACACGCATTAAAAAATTCTGGGGGAAAGTGGCACCAATTAAAATAATGAGTTTTTCTGGTCATAGTACAATATTTCATCCTACTGCTCAACACGTTCAGGATTTTACTGATATATGAAAGTTCTGGATTTGGGAAAAGGAAACGGAAGTTTCTTGTAGCAGAGCTAAGGCAGGGGATGCTTCATTGACAAAGCAGAAAGTGTTTGCAAGTACAGAGAAAGCATACCATGTATCCCAGTGATGTGTGGGCACAACTATGAGGGAAAGCACACCATTCTTGTACAGAACTCAATTTATAGCACACCTAGTGGAAAGAATATGAGCCTTTAAGTCAGACTGAATCTTGGTTTCATTACTTAATGTTGTATAACTTGGGCAAGTTGACTTAGCTGGCTGTTCTCAAACTTCAGCCTGAATAGAATCCTGGAGAGAGTGCTATATAAACACAGACTGCAGAGGCCTGTCCCAAAGTTTCTGATTTAGTAAGTGTGGGTGAGACTCAAGAATTTGCATTTCTGGCAAGTTCCCAGGGACCAGACTTTGAGAACCATCAGATTAACCCAACCTTCATCCCATTCTCTCAAACAGTCACTTCACAGGAGTGTTGTGACAATAATATCCAGCTTACATTGGCACTTAACCGTGTGTCAGCCAGACACTATACTAAGCATGCTACAAGCTTTGTATCATTTATTTGTCACAGAAACCTCACAAGGAAGGATTTACTATCATAAAAGTGGTAACTGACATGGAGAATTTGCTTAAGGTCAAAGAGCTAAGAAGCAGAAGAAGCAACATTTGAACCCAGGCAGCCTTGGGATCAGAGCCTGTGCTCTTAACATGCCCCTGGGTCATCTTCTGAAATTAAATGAGATCATATGTAAGGCATCTGTTAGGGTATCTGGCTTGTTTAATAGTGTAGCAACTGGTAGGATTTTGAGTTGTTCTTTCTCAAAATGACCTAGAGGCAACAAAAAAAGCAACGAGGTTTCAGGAAAGGTCGGGAAGATGATGTGCCTGTGTTCCCAGGGGCTTCTTCGGTCGCCCGACGCCAGACTGGTGCTTTGGCTACCTGATCCTCTGCGCTTCCTCTACTGAGCAGAAGCAGGTACCTGAGAGAAAAGGCAGAGTCACGGGAGACTCAGTCTTCAGGGTTTCCACTCGACCGTTTTGCCACACTTAAAGCCCTAGATTTCTGTCCGTCGGGTTAGGACAGACCCTTAGTCCCAAAGAGTCCATCCACACCGTGTGCACCGGCTCAAGCCTGGCCTGAGGGAGTGTGCTCTCCGAGCCACGCCATAGCATTCTTGCTGGGACCTGAAACCACTCAAGTTCAAATACATCGCCCTGGGCCAGTTTGACTCTCTGGCTGATGTAATGATAACACTTTATAAGAGAGTGTATGTAACTGCTCTGAAGAGAAAAACAGGAAGAAGACATGAGAAGACCCGACTATTTGTTGCATTATTGTACCTCTAAGGACAGTCCGATGAATGATTTTTGGGGGAATGGAGCCACTTCCAGGACAACTGCCTCGGGTTGTCACTAACTTCCCCTAAGAAGAACTCAGGCCTTTATGCTCATAAGCTTGTAGGCCTCACAGCCCCAAACCAAATACGGAACTTTAAAAAATTCCTCTAGTTCAGTGCTTAGTAAGTGTCCTCAGCAACAGGAAAAATGGTGACTTATGGACGTATTTTGATGGGCACCTTCTACATTTGGCTGTATTTGGAAAATAATGCCTTTAAACGCAAACAAGGCTCCCAGCTTGCTCTTTCTGATACTTCTTTACTTACATCTTAAAAAATGTTAGTCATACAGGTTGAACAAATTCAGTGAGACTTACATTGCAAAAATATGACACTTAGAAAAGTTAGAAGGGTTTTTTTTTCCTGAAGAAGGAAATAAACCAAAATCCAATTATTTATGGTTATAACTTGGACTGTCCCAGTCACTCAGGATGTAACTACTATTCCCTTGAGAAGGCAATACGGATTATCAAGGATGAGGGGAATATGATGAATCGACGCATAGCTTCTACTCCTGTGACTATGATCATTGAAAAAAACAGCATATATATATACATACATACATATATTCATGTATATCCACATCATACATTTTTCTATTAGTGATTACACATTGAAAACTAAGAATGGAGAAATTCACAATAGAAAACACTGACAAAACTGGACCCTTTCTGACCCGTGTCAGAAAAACAAATGCACTTTTCTGGCCTTGCTGTAACGCTCTGAACAAGTTGTCCTAGCCCTGCATGGACTGTGCTCTCCCACCCACACCCCTTCTCTCCGGAAGGGGACATTACGAGGATTATTAGGACGAATGTTTGCAAATGTGTGTAGAGGCTGCTGGTAGGAGGCAGCACTGGGAATCAGAGCAACATTATATTTGGCACTTTTAATTATCTGAGGTCTACTAATTTCTCTGACTAAAGTTTCCCATACAGAGAAACACAAATATCAGATCCTAGTGCCTGTAAAAATTCCATCACGTTATTGCTCTGGATGCATTGGCTGGAGACCTTTGATGTTTTCGATCTACAAAGTTTCTAATCTTTCTGAGAAGTAAATGAAGCGCTCATTCCTTTACCGTTTACATTTGGTGCTTTAATTTTGTAATTCCACCTTCCCCTTCCCCTTTCCTTCCCACTCTGCAGATCTCACAGGTGTCTGGTCAGACCTGTCAGGTGGGTCTCTGTTTGCCTGTCATTTGGGAAGCTGATGGTCTTACCTGGGCATGGCTGATTGCACAAAGAGGAACAGGGGTCCTTAGAATTGCAGGTGTGAGCAATCAGTGTAGATCAGCGCTAATCCATCAGATATTAGAACTGCCACGCTGCTGCAGACACAGCAGAAGGAACCAAATGCTGAGTGTGACAGTAGGTGTCTGTGTGTGTAGCCAATGGTTTCCAGTGCTGAGAGATTTTATGTTTGCAGATCATGGACTCCCTGACTCCTGCAGTGACTCTTCCTTATTGCGACCCCATTATGTTCACAGCTGTGCAAGAAGTCATGGTGATAGGAGACAAATAAGAAACTGATCACATCTTCAAGTAGCTTACAACCCAGAAGAGAGACAGGGATGTACAGCCTGTTGGGTAAGAGCTCAGGCTATAGAATTCTGAGTTCAGATACCGATTCTGTCATTTATTGTCTGTTTGATCTTGGGCAAGTTTCTTGTTTTCATCAAGCTTCATTTCCCCATGTACAAAATAGGGATAATACCTCCTTAAAAGAGTTGTTGTCTCAGGTGTATAGTAGGTATTAAATGCTCATCAATCGTTGTTACTTTTATTTTTACTATTATCATTAGAAAGTGGTACATATGGAGCAAGAACAAGAAGGCACCACTCCCAGTCTGGGAGACCAAGGAAGCTTTCAGGAGGAGTGGGATGTGGGGAACCTGAGCCCTGAGGATTCAGAAGGATAGCAAGGAAATGGCATAACCAAAGCTGGTATGTGGCTCTGGGACCCGCAAAAAGTTTATTTGGGTTGGTGGAGAGAGTAAAGGTCCAAAGGGGCCAGTTTGTCATGGACTGTGTTCTTAAGGGGGTTGTCCTTTCCAAGCAAATTCTGAGATGAGCGCTCCAGCCATCATTTATCAAAAGGTTTTATTGTAAATACTGTCACTGTGATCTGCCTGTCATGCAGAAAGGCAGGTCACAGATGAGGCACACTTCCTTCTGGCCGGTGAGTTTGAATGACTACGTGTGCATTGCTCAATCAAAGAAAGTTTTAGAAGTAACTTCTACATCTGGGGACAGTTTTGCCTTTGATTAATCTCAATACTGTAAACACAAGGAAGGACCCTCCGAGCTGTGGGGAGGTCGCCCTTGGGACCCTGGAATGCATTTATGCTTCATATCAAGCCATGAGGCAATAACTGGTGAGGTCCCAGAAGCCAGGGGCAGTTTCACATATATAACACTAAACAGAAGATGGATGTTAACTAACTTAATGTGGTAATAATTTCACAATCCATGTAAGTCAAATTATTATGCCATATACCTTAAACTTATACAGTGTTGCATGTCAATCATATCTCAATAAACCTAGGGGTCTAAAAAGACAGATACACAGAAAGGTGACTTGTGAGCAGAACGATCAATCACATTGTCAGGTGGAAAGTAATACTCGTCACCTCATCTTCCAGGGCCTCAGATGCCCCCATAAAATTAGGGTGTCACACTGATCATGAGTGGAAACTAAATTTTTTTATTTTACATTTTTCTTAGGTAACAGCAAAAGCCCTTTAAAGTCAATGAATCCAATGCACAATCGCAACATATAAAGGAAATTAAAGCAGAGCAGCTTTGGCTGGTGGGCGGAGGGCCCTGCCAAGGTCTCAGGGCACTTGCTCCCCTGCCACATCCTCAGCATCGGGCAGAGAAGGACGTCTTGGCCTCTGTGAGGCACTGTGTCCAAGCTGATGCCCTGCTTGATCCTTGAGATTCTTCCTACTTCCAGCATGCTGCAGTCCCATCTCAGCTTAAATCAACGGGATGGCATTATGTAATGTGACAAGAGTTTTCAACTTTTTATTAACTTGATTGAAAAGTTTTAGACAATAACCTCATTTCTTGAGGCCTCTTTTTTAGCAGATTGAATAATATTTATCTATATGATGGTTTTATTCTCAAGACATATTTTGTTTTATTAATGAATGTCAGAACTCCCAACACCAAGTGACCTGATAGGAAGGGCTTGAAAATCATATCTCATTGCAAGTTGAAGATGTTCTTATTCACATGGGAAGCTCTCTTTGTTAGGAAAGATACACACGTGTTTGCTGTAAAAATCTTGCCTGGCATTGCAACCGAGGAGAGGAAACATAAAGGAAGAGAATTTCCTCAGCAGAAGAGGCTGCTCTTGGGGCTGACCGATGCTTGTCTGCTGATGACTCGCCAGGTGAGACCTGCACAGCCATACAGATCGGTAAGTGCTCGGTCCCTAAGAGGTTTGGGCAAAGCGGAAAGTGGCTGAAGGATGTTGACATTCTGACCCTTCAAAAGTGCCCTTGTTCGCACTCTGCCCCTGTTAGAGAAGTCAGTACTAACCTGGAGAAGTGCCTTGCATCACTGTTATCCCCCGCAGCAGACCTTCAGTGGAGAAGAAAGTCAAGGCCTTGACTATCTCTAACACCACAAAACACTTGGATGGCACCATAGACAGGATGATTAGGTACACATCTCCAAATTGATGCATCACTGACTTAGAAATCATGTCTATATCCAGGCCCCAACTACTGTGGTCAAATACCTGTGGCCAGTTGGTATGCTCCACCTCAGAGGAGCGGCTGTACAGACCACAGGACTCTGTGGCCTTCTCGAGCCACTCAGACTTCCCCCTTTCAGCTGGGGCATCCTTGTGGCCATCAAGGGGGGTGGTATTCCCCTCTGTGTCTCTGGGCCTCATTCTGGCATGTAGTCGGTGAGTGAGTTTTATCCTAGAAGCTTTTATCTTAAGAAAGTCCCAAGTCCACCAATGATTCCTTAAGAGTTATGCTTGAAATTCTATGCTAACTTCAAATTCTATGCTAATGTTGAATCACTATGATTTTTTCATGCATCTAAATGCGCACTATTATCCACATTACGAAAGGAAAACAAAGAAACAAGCCCTAACAAACAGAAAAGCCAATATCAAGCTAAATTCTGTGCATTTGCTCTACCAGAAGGGATAACTGTATAGCTATATTATTCCTGCTGTGTAAGGATATTCTAACTTAATACTTTGGAAAGTCTCTTAACCTCTCCAATCTCCAATTTCTTCTGTAAAATCAGTTTAATAAAACCTACCTTGCAGAGTGGTTACAAGAAATAGAAAGTTTATATTTTGGCTTCTTATCATAAAGTCTGGCCCCTACGAAGTGATAAATAGTAACTACATGAGTAACTAGTTAACTATGTCATTCTTAGTCTCTATTTGCTAATTGATTGATCCAGTCGATGCTTGTACCTGAACCATGAACTCATTAAATACAAACTTAACTGAAATTCTCTAAAAGATTTATCCTGTCTAGGACTAGGGATTAGACAGCTGTGTCCATACCAAAGGTACACATGAGATGGCCCCTGGTCAACCATGTAATGATACATTGACATTCTATAAATGGCAGTTCATTAAAAACGAATTCATTATAAATCTTAAACAAATAATAAAGTACTATAATAAGTAGTTTAAGATGCTCCTGAGGCACTGTTTAGCCTTTTCAGAGGCAATTCCAATGTAATTTGGTTCAGAGCAATACTTAAAACACATGGGATTAATATTAAATAAACAAATTGGCAAAATGATGTAAGTGAAGTCACTCTACAGCCTTACTAGCTTAATGCTAATGTGGGCAAAGCTTAAATGGCTGCTAATTCTAGAAAGGAAGGTTTGGAGAGCTATCTCCTTTTGATTCTTTTGACCCCTTTGCTGGCTAAGGGTATTTTTTTTTTAGCTTGTGTGGAAAAAAATAAAAGAAAAAAAATGCTAGCTATTTCTTTGCTTTGGTTTATTTTTTCAGCCAAAGTATAAGACCTTACTTAGATGACTAGCAATTAAGGAATTTTTGTGGTTTATTTCCTGATCTAACTGCTTACTTCTGAAGAAAGCAATTCTGACAAACTTGTGTTAACCTGGATCTTACCAAACTGTAGAGTCAAAAGCATTTTTGAAAGATTTAGATAGAAAAGTCAGGCTGGAATTTTAACAATAAAATGCTTCTTAAGGTTGCTTTTTCTAGATCACATGGACTATATTTTTCTCCTTGGATACTGATTTTGTTGAAAATAAGCCATTTTCCTATGCCCTAACTTTTATATTTTAATAACATTGGAGACCTGCAGCTGAACTAAAAGTAAGGTGAGTAATCAAATCAATGATGGTAATTCCATGTACAATATTACTTTGAACTAATAAAAGCCTTTACTTATAAAGAGCTCAACACTGTTTTTATAAAGTTGACCTCATTGCTCTGTAAGCATTAGCTAAATATGGATTTAAATTTTAATTCTTTTTCAAAGCATTATTATAAGGAAAAAGTGTCAAGCTGCAGAACTGCATCTTCCTGATTATTGGTAATGCTGGGTAGAGCTAGTGTCAGGGGAGGCATGAATCACCAGCTCAAGAATGCCCCCAAGGACCAGCTGTTTTCATGTGTTTGGGGTCAGTGTGGTGGCTTCATCCTAGGAGGCTTTACTCATTGTTGCAAGATGACTGCCAGCAGTTCCTAGGACTGTCTGCTGCCTGGTGGCATAGCAAAGGAGCATGGCCATCTTTGCTCCAGTAGTCCCTGCTGAGGTTCTGAGGTCACTCTGATTGGACTGGCTGAGTCATTTCTTAGGGAGGCTTACGGACCGTGCCCACTGGCTAGGAGAACACAGGGTGCTCATTAGCCTAGTTAAAATCGCAGGCTCCCTATTTGGGGTCCCGGGGCAGAGTCAGCTTCACCCAGAGCACATGGTCCAAGATGGTGGGGGAAAGGTTCCCCTGGAGTAAAATCAGAGTGACTGCTAGGTAGAAACTCCCCCACCAAAACTCAGAAATGTCCATGAGTTTGATCACCAATTCACATAGCTGTCTTTGGGGAACAGTATTGAAGGTAAAGTGCGATAGGGAAGATTTTAGGGTGGAGTGCGGGTGACAGAGTAGAAGTATGAGGGGCTTTTGAGCAGGAATTTGACAGAGTCAAAATGGCAGTTTAGGCATTTAATAATAGATAATGATAACTACATCCTACATGACCATGGCTTTATATTTTCTGAAGTGCTTTCACTTACCCGAGCCTTTGGATCTATCCTCTTGTGAAGAAGGAGGGGCAAGTATTATACCTATTTCATGGATTAGGTTGGAATGCAGAGAAATTATTTAGAGCTAATGACAGGGTGAAGATGACAATTCAAGTCTTTTTTGTTATATTCTCTTTTTTACTGCATTATCATTTATAATATAAGTTATTACTAGATCAGCTTCATCAAAGATTACCCAGCTTCTGAAGGTTTTCCCAGTTTATTCACAGATTATTTATTGAATGGCTGCTGTGTGCCAGGCATCATATTAGAAGTTAGGGTCCAAGGAACTTGTGAAGAGGTAATAACAAGCAAGCTTATTTTGAGTCATTAGCTAAATGAAGGCACAGGGGGGCACAACACTAATCTGGTATCATGAGAGGTAGAGGAGCTATCAGGGAAAGGTTCATGAAGTAGAAAATGTCTCACCTAAAACCTTAAAGACAAGGTAGGGTAAGCCAGATGAAAGGTTGGAAGGTCAAGAGTGGGGAGAGAGTAAAACTTTCCAACAGGGAGAACAGCATGTGCAAAGGTCCTGGGTCAAAAGCATGGCATGTAGAAAAACCCCAGAGTTGAATATGGCTGTAAAACCAAGTGCCAGAGGTTGAGTTGTGGTGATGAAGGAGGCTGGAAAGAGCACACCACACAGTATCTTGAATGCTTCGAGCTTTGTCCCGAGGGAGTAGAGGACATGGAAAGGTTTTAGAAGGGTCATTCAACCTGGAGAATGGAAATGGATGGGAGCAGAGAGGTAGGGAAGAAATGGGACAGGAAGACCATTATGCCTGTTTCAGTTATTGAGAAGTGAGGTGATGATGGCCTGAATTAAGACCAGAAAGTGTCAGAGGAAGGGATACAAGTACTTGGATTTCTGTGATATTAAAATCATAAACTTACAAACATTATTTTACCCCCAAGAAAAAATAAGTGATCTATTCAGAACCCTTAATTTTATCTCTTCATTCAAGGTTCACTTAAAAAAAAATCCACTGGACTTGTTTCATTCAGCAAGCATTTATGGAGCACCTGTTACAAGCTAGAAACCAGATACTCTAAAACTGTCCAGATGTTGGCATTTTTGTCAGTTTAAGTCATTTAAAATACATACAGTTGCATTTTTTAGAGATGTCACAAAGTCGGTTTTTGCCCTAGTTTACTTCATTTCAGTTTGCTCTGAATTCACACTAGTTTGAGTACAAGAGAAAAGGGGTTTCAAAGGCAGTTGTGGGATAACTTGTTCTTTAGCACTTTTTTAAAGCTAAAAAATCTTATTTATTTTTCTGATGGTATCTGGGAAAAAGGCAGAGAACTGTACTGAACAGATCATTTTACCACTTTATGAAACTATTCAAAATCACTACTGAAATCATTCAAAATAATGTGTTTTGTGAGGCTTGCTCAAATTTCAAATTAAGACCATTCTGTATTCTAAAAGATGCAAATGAGGAAAGGTATTTAGCTTATTTAGCTTCTGCAGGGGATAAAAGGATTTAGGTAAACATGTAGTATGTGTTTACTAATTAATTCAGCTAAATTTTGATGAAGTCCGATGCTTAAAACCATTCTATTTATTTACGGAATTAAATGTCTACACACTCCTTCATTATCAGCAGGCTGGGTATATTCCTCACTCACATATCAGCTGCTCTGGTAATCTCTAGGCTGTTTCAGTGCTTTACAACTCTGGCTGATAAAGGCAATTTTAATTTAGTGTTCACATTAATTATCAGTAATATTAAATGAATATATTGGAGCTATTTACATGTGTCATTCATAGTTGCTGTATTCTAAGGAAAATGATTATGATTGTTCTTATTAGTTATCATATTTCATGCTTCTGCAGTGAAATTATTTTTGGGGGGGTGTTCTTTTGGGAATATCTTAATGAGGAAAAAGGCTTACAATATTTTTAAATGTTCACAAGGCACTGAATAGCACTTCCTAAATCATTAGTCATACTTTAGTGGAAAATTCCTTTGTGTTATTTGTTTCTGAGCACACGTAAACCAGATTAAAAAGGAAAAATTGGGCAGTCAGTCAATCTTCTTTAACTGATAACTGGCAAAGAGATTATAATACAGAATGAAAACAGAACACCTCTGAGGTTTGAAAAAGTTTGCATTTCTCTGCATTTTGTACCTAGTTTGCTTAGGAATTGAAGTATGAAAACATAAAGGCATAACATTTGTTGCCTAAGTGTTACTTCGTTAGGATCCTGACTCAAAGTAAATCTGCAGGATAACTTGTTTTCACCGTGCCTTTTCCCTAAGCTAAAAGCAAAAGCAGTTCATTAAACCCTATATTGATTAAAAACTTGCATTTCTACATAATGGATTACCTGCCTGCTATATAGATACCTGCTTAAGTTTCAAAACAGATTCAATATTCTAAACCTTGCTAGAACAATAAAAGCTGCTAGATGTTTACTTAAACTGACTAATATAGAATAATGTCTGTTATTCAGTGCAAATGAGGGGATGAGGTGTTTCTAAAAACGCATTGTTTCCAAATACTCGGAACTCCAATCTTCAAATCATTTTCACCATGAGCACTCTCATTGTCATCCAACATCTTTTCTGGAAATCCTTCCCTAATTTCTCTGCCAGCCCTGGTCAGAGTTTATGCACCTTTTTTTTTTTTTTTTGCAACACCATTTTGTATCGCGGGCATCTGTTTTACTCATCTCAGCCTGCCTGCTCCTCTCCCTCCAATGGCTGTGAACTCACTGAGAGTTGAGACTCTGTCATACTCATTGTAACTTACAACGTTTTATGCCAGGTCTCATACACAGTAGGTAGATTCTTACCATGTAATGGAAACCAGTTGCAAATGGACCATACATTTCCTAACCCTAAATAAAATTTACCAAAAATAAAAATAAAAAACTTTCCTATCACTTATACTCATCATTGTGAGCCACAGTGGTTCATAAACCCTTCAAACTGTCTGTGACTGATAGCTGAGCTTGCTTAGGGTTTGTGTGCTTTTTATCAACTTCTGAGATGAGGTGGGTTTTTGCTGCCCTGTCCTAGAGCTGATGCAGAATCCTTTGGGGTCCTTTGAACTGACGCCTGACATCAGAGTGTCTGCTCCTCGGTGCTCTAATTAACCTTCACCTGTGTGTTGTGTTGGTCTCAGCCTATCGATAGTGATGCTATAGGGCCAGCATTACTCCTAGAGAGCTCCACAGACATCTTCCCCACAGGGGCGAACACAGTGGCCAGAAAGGCCCTTGTGTTTTTTATTATGGTTGCTGGACACACATCAGCAAGAAACCATTAGGGAACTTTGTGGAACAAAATGTATTACGAGTTCTAGAGGGCACAAGGCACACCTCAGGGCCACACAGTGAGGTCTCTGTGGACAGAGAAAGCCCGAATCTGGGGCTCTGCCTTTATTAGCATCCAAGGGTGGACCCAGAGTTTTGCAGGGTCACTCTGTATTTGGCTAATAAGAGAGGGAATTAGGACCGGGAAGGGAGAAGCTGGTCACTCAGCGGTCAGCTGTGTAGGTCACCCTGGGCTTTCTGAAGGAAGGAACTTCATGTGGGGGATGAGGGGGCAGCCTATTTCCTTACCAGATTGTTTTGCTGGAAGCGGAGTCAAACAGCTGGTAATATGCTTACTCAAGATGGATGTCCCTTGAAATGGATGCCTTGGCAAACAGGAGCTTCATGTTGGGCGCTAGCAGGCAGGCTGCTTGGATGGCCCTCTCGTCAGCTGTCGGCTCCTGATCCAGACGTCCCGGTTTCCCAAGGAATCACCATCCTTTCCTCCTGACATGAAAGCCAACTGCGCCCATTGCATGTCATGCCATCTTTTTGGCTAGTTTCATTACTATTTGTTTTTCAAATGTTCGATTACTTGTTTCCTTTATTTTTCCTCTACTGACAGAAAAGCCCTAATTAAAGAAAAAACCAAAAAACAAAACAAAACAGCAATAACAACTAAAATTCTAGATTCGATTTCATTCCAAATGCTTGAGCTAAAATTCTAATGTTTACAGAAAACTGCTTTCTAGAAGACAGACATGTTACTCTAATCATTCCCACATCAGTTGATTCCTTAACACTTAACTTTGTATCTAAAGGATAAACAACTTTGCAAATGAGAAATGAAATATTGCAAAGGTACCAAATTCATTTCAAGTAATTATATAAACTTTTTACTTTAAGTCATCTTAAGATGAGATCATGATTCTGACAAAAACTCTGGAGACCAAGAGATCTCTGAACTAAAAGGGTTTATTGAGCCCAGATAAGGACTGAGTCCTGGGACAAAAACAGCTCATCCACCAGACCCCAGAAACAGAGAACATTTATGACGGGTCTCAGGGAAAGAAAATTCTCTAAATTTACACTGCCTACATCCTAGAGAAGGCTCGTGGACTGGTTGTGGATGACGGTCAGACACTGGTCACGCACAAAGGGGATGCTCCGGTTCTGGGGACCTTCTAGATGATTGTTGAAATTACAACCAGTGATGATTGTTGAAATGAACCACGTTCACCCAGGAACATGGGGTTTTTGGTTAGCTTTGGCCCATGGCTATTGACTGATTACTTTTTCTGGTCTTTCTCCCTCATTCTCTGTTCCTTATGCCACTTAATTTAGGACATTTCAGAATTTTTCTGTAATAACCCTTACATTAGAACATGCTTTTGATAGTTAACCAAAATAATTCCTACAGTAACCTTTGTCTTTTCTTTACTGCACAATCTCAGTAAAAACATAGATTCTTCGGTTACTACCAATCATAGTTCATCCCTTCAAAATCAATGAATCCTTTGTTATTCTTTGGGCCAAGAAACTCATTAATTTTTTAAGCTTTACTTTTAGGACTCACATGCAAACCTGCTATTTTTTTCCCCTTTAATTATTTCTCCTTTCCAAGATGCATATTAGAGCAGAATTTCTTTAAAAAAAGCCAGGTGAAGAAAGACAAGTATCAAATGATTTCACTCCTCTGTGGAGTATAAGAACAAAGAAAAACTGAAGGAACAAAACAGCAGCAGACTCACAGAACCCAAGAACGGACTAACAGTTACCAAAGGGAAAGGGACTGGGGAGGATGGATGGGAAGGGAAGGATAAGGCGAAAAAGGGCCATTACGATTAGCACACATAATGTAGGGGGGGACACGGGGAAGGCAGTATAACACAGAGAAGACAAGTAGTGATTCTATAGTATCTTACCACGCTGATGGACAGTGACTGTAATGGGGTATGTGGAGGGGACTTGATAATGGGGGGAATCTAGTAACCACAGTGTTGCTCATGTAATTATATATTAATGATACCAAAAAAAAAAGATCTTTGGACTACTTGTCAGAATCAGACTTATTCAGTATTTACTGTAAAGGAAAAGTACTTCAAAATTGCATTCCATATATTCATTTACCCAGTATCTTACTTGTGCAGAAATGAAAGTAACCAGAATAATAAGTTGAGTAGTCTATTAACTAAATTTAAACTGTGGTCCACTCTGATCCCCTGACATTTTTCCCCCCTTACATGTTCAAACTAGCCTGTTTTATTAGGAGTTACAATGTTAAAAAGGTCAAGTAATCCTCCTCAGCTACTTCTGAGGAATTCTCCTGCTTGTCCAATCTCAGTTTGGATTCTCCTTTATATCCATATTCTTTCCAGATGGGTGCAGCTAGTCTTGTGGCTTTAAATGACATCCATAAGCTGACGGCTTCCAATTTTATAACTCTGGCCTGGCCTCTCGCCTGGATTCAGAACCATATATTCAATTATCTACTTGTCATTTCCATTTGAACATCTAATGGGCATCACTTGAAGAACTATGGGTTTTGGATGTCGGGATGGAATCCAAAACCCATAGTTCTTCAAGTGTTTCCATTCAAATAAATGGCATTACATTCATTCACTTTTTTATTCAGCCAGAAAGCCAGGAGTCATTTCAGATTCTTCTTTTTCTCTCATCCTATACATCCCTCTCCAACATATATTCTGAATCTGGCCACCATAATCCCTCAGCTGGTCCTGCAGTAGCCTAATCACTGTGCTGTGGCTTGCACTGCAACCTCCACGCAGCAGCGGAACCCCTTTCCATAGCTACAGTCAGATCGCATAATTCCCCTGCTCAAACCCTCAAGGGGCTTCTAGCAATACTTAGAACAAAACCTAAAGTGCCTACTATGGCCCTCGAGGCCTGCATGATATAGTCTGCCTGTCTCTCCCACCTTATCTCCTGCCATTCCACATTAGCATGTTCCCACCTCAGGGTCTTTGCACTTGCTGTTTCTTCTGTCTAGAATGCCCTTGCCCAACATATCCACCCGACTTCCTCCATCACCTCTTTCACATCTCTGCTCACATATCACCTTATTCAAGGGCTCTTTCCTATCTGGACTGCCACCATTTCATCACTCTGTTTCCTTATCCTGCTTGACTTTTCTTCAAAGCAAGCGTACTAACTGGCATTATATTGCATACATATTTTTTATATGCTTGTTGTCTGTATTACTCCCATCTGTTTTACTGTACTGGAAACACTACTGTTCATTCACTGCTGTCTCTCTAGAGTCTAGAGCAGTACCAGCACATAATATCTGTTGAATGTGTGAATTTAATCCAGGTTCCTTCTTTATAAATACTTTAACTGTGGCTGACAGCTTGAAAAACACCATTCTGAAAATTTTCCATGACGTAAAATGGATGAGGTGACCAAGGTTTGGACGATCACTGAAAAAGAATGTTAACTTTTACTTTCCTTTCTTGTTTGAAAGTGCCTCCTTAAGTCTCATCAGCTTTATTCTCTTATCGAGACTCCTCTTCATATGGGCTGAGTGTTCTTATGGTCTCACAGCTAGGCCCTCCGCCAGTCTAGCCCCAAATCCAAACTGTTCCACAGTCATATTTGATTTTACTATTTGACATCATTGTAACCTGCGGATTTAAGTTATCCACAGAATTTCCTCTAGGGCATTTCTTGGTCTTGTTTTCTAATTTATAGGTTATATATATTTTGGACATGTTTAGTTATATTTTTACTCCCTGAGTAGCAAGGAAATGCATTGAACTGGATATCAAGGATATTAAAAGCTCCTTTTTCTTAGTTCAGCATTATCAGTCATGCTTATGTAGGTATTTGAATATATTATGCCCAGGATGTAGCATATGCATTAAATATGATAGAGTTCACTAGGAAATATAAAAATAGAACAAAATACAACACTTTACTTGCAGATTGGAGGCGAGGTGATTGGTATGTTAATGAAAGGTGACCTCAGCACTCTTAATATTAACCTCCTGATTTTCTCCAGTGTTTCAGGTAGAAAAAAAAATTATTCTTCAATATTCCTAAGAATGAGATTGGATAAAGGACACAAATGAAGTCCAGCCCAAGTACAAAAACATGAGCTCCTTCTCCTGGCTGTTCAACTAATGCAGACTTAGTCTGGGATGAGATAACTATCTCAACAGCCATTCCATCGCTCAGACTTCAAATTATAGTAATTATGACAATTTGTGCCAATAGTCATGGGGTGGGATTTTTGATGTGGTTAAAAATAACATCTGTAAAACCCAATAAAAATTACATTTTGCTAATTTTCTGATAAGATACTGTTTTAACTATCCTGTGTCTTCTGCCGCTGCCAGTTTTCAATTAGAGCATTCCTTCAAAAAAAATTTTTTAACCCATTTTGTCTCCTGGATCCAATTCCATCCTCAGCAATGCATTTGTTTTAATGCTCTTAATTAATTGTTTTGTGTGAATTTTGCCTTTCAAACCGATACTAATCTTTGAGACTTTATTAACTTGCTGATTGCTAAATCTTGATACAAAAGGACCGTTAGAAGAACTCAGCTTGTTCTTTCTGGCTTAGAAAACAGAGTTCCCATAGAGGCCTGCTCAGCCAAGTCGGTGCAGAAAAGGACAATGATGAAGTGAATAATGGGGCCATTAAAACAGGTTGGGGCTGCAGCTCTGCCCAGCCTGGAAGGTGCTAGCTCACCCTAGGGGCACAGTCACTGAGAATAGGTCGCAGGCAGCTCCCCTCAAGTTCATTGTCACAGTGCCTCATGTGTCTTATACTCTGTTTTTCCTTAACCCCCTTTACGCTTGGTCAATTTTTGGTGAAAAAAAATTGCATGTTTTCAGATCTTTTTACTGCATAGATATGAGATTATGAGATTGAGGTTGAGAGAGCTGACATGGCCTACCCAGGCTGGCTCAGTTGGTCAGTGAAGACCAAAGGCAGGGGTAGCACCAGGACCTTCAGATTCTCCTTTCACTGGTCTGTCAATCAAGTCACATTCATGGTACGTGCAGAGCCCACCCGGCTCCTCAGAAACCCTTCTCCATCATCTTTGCCCTTCTGTCCACTCCTACTCTCCTCTAAACGAACAAACCGAGCTCCCTTGATCCAGCAGCCGCCACTTCATCACTTTCCTTCCCTGTTCTTCACATCTATACTTTTTAAAAGAATAGATGACTCTTCTTGACTCTACATTTTCACATTGACTTGATAACCACTCAGCCGAGTCTAGTCAGTGGCACTGCTTCTCAGTCCCCATGTTTCCTCTCCGACCCAGTCTTCACGGCTCCGTTTCTGGCCCTTGGCATCTCTCCTCTGACCAGGCGGCTATTTACATTTCTTCTCTACGGCTAGCTCTTGTATATTCTAGCCGATTCTATTAGTTTCCTGTGGCCACTGTAACAAATGACCACAAATTTGCTGGTTTAAGACAACAGAAATTTATTTTCTCATAGTTCTGGAGGATAGAAGTTAAGATCAAGGTGACAGAAATCAAGACAGAAGAAATTAAGACCAGAAGATAGAAATCAAGGTGTCAGCTGTCTGCACCCCCTCTTGAGACGCTGAGGATGAATGTGCTCTTCTAGTTTCTGAGAGCTGCGTGTATTCCTTGGCTTGTGGTTGTGTAACTTCAGTCTTTAAAGCCAGCATCTTAACTTTCTCTTGCTCTGTCTTCCCATGATCTTCTCTTCTGTCTAAAATTCTTGTGACTCCTTTTTATAAGAATATGTGTGATTGAATTTGAGGCCCACCCAGATAATCCAGGATAATATCCCATTTGAAATCCTTAGCTTAATCATAATTTCTGAAAGCTTTTATTTTTCCCAAATAAAGTGACATTCACAGGTTCCAGAGATTAGGATGTGGCTATCTTTTGGGGGACCATTTTTCAGTCTACCATACTCATTTTTATATTGCTTTTTCTTTTAATAATACTTTATGCTGAAATAATTTTAGATTTATAGAAATGTTGCTAAGGTAGTACAGATGGTTCCCATATACCTTTACCTCAGTTTCCCTGGGATGGCTTTTTAAATGTTTTATTTCTTAAAATTTTTGATTTTGAGTTTTAGGTTTTAATAAGAGTTGGCATAGTGTTTATTTCAAAAACAAAATATGTTGAAAAAAGCCTATGTTGTACTTTTTCATTTAAAATGAGATAGCCATTATCTATATCCTACTTTTCCAAAAGAGGGAGAAGGGGGCCATGATTCTGGCTGATAAGTGAATGGATTGATACAAGCATGGGTTCATATAATCCCACTTGGAGCAATAGTTGAAAAGAGTCAAGATTGCCAGATGTGGGTAAGGTTTCTAATAATTTTAATATGGTAATGCCTGAAATCTATTTTTTACCTTGTCAGTAAACTTCCATGTAGATTTTGTTTCATGTACAGCTTTGGATATTTTTCAAAAAAATTTTTTAATAAGGGGAATCACAAGTGACAAGTTCATTTTGTGAGTCAGTACACACTGAGAGAAGGATACAGCTTAGGTGTCTCATTCACTAGTCCCGTGCTATGCCATTACATTATACATTGAACATATTGAATTAATTTTACATTATTTATTGAAAATTATCCAGTGTGATTTGAGCTAAACTCTAAACAATGTCAATATATCTAGGGAGTTCCTCTAAGTTACTCGTTTCTTTCAATTTTAGGCATTTGGTGGAATAGGCAAATGATCAATTGGTTTCATGCTCAATTTCATTTTATTTTTGAGACCAGATGTTTATCATCATAAAGATTTGCAGTAAAGATTGGTGGACTGATTTGATAGGATCAGGTAAACAGAAGGCAAAATTCTACCTGAAGCCTGGTATTTGGGGATGATAATATTTTTAACTTCTTCATGATCAGTTATGCTGATACTATGGAGAATCAAGCTGATGCTCTTAGTGCAAGTAGTGGAACAACCCATTTTTCACTGGGCTATCAGGAGGAAGCTGTTGGTTGAATGGTGTGATATATGATGTACAAGAGAATAAAGTTTGAGATCTCAGCTCTTTGGCTACCACTGTCTTCAAATACTGTTTTCTCAGTGGCTTTGAGCCAACTACTTAGCCTCTTTACCTCAGCTTCTCATTTGGTAAAATGGGGACTGTTATAGTGTGATTAATTTATCTCCTAAGGGGGTTGTTTATATTAACTGCTGTTAAGAGCTTTGAAGATGAAAAGTGCTAACTGCTTGTGCCATGATTAGCCATGGAATAGTGGAATATGATAACTGCTTCACTAGATAAATGACTAAACCTGATACACACAAACTGTGAAATCTGTGGGAGGAGTTAAGACCCAGGGCAACGAGACAGCTGAGGAACCAATTTCATCAAGGAATATATTAGTTACACTTGAGCCTTGGTTTAAATGGTTTGAACTACCGTCTGAAATATACATTTAAAAATGTCATAATACTGGCACCACATTTTGCTTTGTCAGTTCCTGTAATGACATTTCTTTTGTAGGTATATTTTCCCCACAAACCCAACTAAATCTACCTTGACTCATGTTCTAAAAAATATTGATTATTTTCAATCGCTCTTTGCATGTGTGCTCACATATACCCACAGATGACATGCAAATTGCTATGGTTGACAGGGTGGTACATTCTACTTTTGTTTGTATTGTTTGAAGAAAACTGAACACATTAGTGGAACATAAACAGCTGTTGCTTTGAGCCAATAAATATTTCAGGATATTAATTTACTTCCTCTAATAGTCTTTAAGAAATTAAAAAAATAAACATATGGAACAAAGGAATAAAATGTCAGACTTTAAGCTTGAGCTCTCAGTGAGGACTGTGTTTTGCAATTGACCATATCATTACCTACCTAGATATGAGGTCATATTTCTGCACAGTTCATTAGAATTTAGTTTTATAGCAAACCACAACGGCAAAGTCAACATATTTTGGTCAACATTTATTGCACTGGCATAGTTATTTCAAAGGCATAAGCTAAAGAAAATGAAAGAACAGAATCTAGAGTTCTTTGGATTAGGATTTTTGGTAATACTTTAAAATAAAATGATGTTTCATTCATGGCGACCTTTTGGAAATCTCTAACAATTCACAGATAATGCATAATCCCATTTTGTCTTAAGACAATTTTTTAAGACAATAGTAAACTTTTCTTTAGTTTTTCCATTATTATTTCTTTGCTTGCTCATGCATATGCCACTTTATTTTAAAAAGGGATTTAAGGCAACCTCCTTTATTAGGGAAAACACCTTCTCAATATTGCAATTTAGTCCTTAAAACATATCTGGGGTGGGATATGAGAACACACACATTTAAATTAATTCTCATTTCAGTAGCAACCATTGGGAAACTTAATATTCATGCATAAAAGGTGTCACAGTATAGTGAAAAGAATACCAGATTTTGAGTCAGAAAGCCTGATTTTTACATCCTCACCCTGGTACTGTCTTGGCAGTGCAGTTTTGACAAATGGTTTTTTCTTCAGTGTGCCTATCTCTAAACTGGGCATCATAATACCTCCATCATAGATTTACTCTAAGGATTAAATGGTCAATGTTTATGAGGTAATGCCTCATAGCTGGTAGGCACTACATAACATTTTATTTATCTTTTTTGGCCAATAGAATCCATTAGAGATCCGAAGAGCCATTGTAGATTTTTATCTAAAAGTTCATGTTGGCATCGTCTATGTTTCTGAGACTAGTTCATTCCTGAGTAATTTCCACAACTATAATGTGTCTGTAGCATTCTCATGCAGTGAGTTATAATAGTCCTATTAAAAGCTAATTTGCATTTAAGGAATTTAATATTAAGGAAAAAGAGACTTATCCCAAATTATTCAAGTGAGAGATCAATGATGTGAAATCTCACAGGATATTATCATCAAAGAAAAAAGTTTTCAGGATGGTGAATTAAGGATATAACTATATGGCTTGGGTTTAACAATTTAAACTTTAACAACCTTTAATTTATGTGTCTCTGAATTCACCATTTTCAGGCTCCAGCTACTATTTCAATGTGTAAAACATGAGTGCTTTAGGACAAACGACAAGGAAATCCTCATACAACTTTAAAAAGAGAGAGAAAGGAATGGGGAAGTTCCTAAACCCAACAGAGGAATAAGTCTTTTTGGAATGGAAGCCCAAATAAATATTTGAACAGGAATGGTATCTTCTGTGTGTGTGGTGAAAAATAGGTCCGTTTCAGGCTGTGCATTTTGGCAGGCTGGCGTGTTGACTTTATCACCTCGGGATCGCTGGGGTTTCAGCCACCTTTCCACAGGCGTCATCCTGCGCAGGCGCACATCCCTCCCCAAGAGCCGCAGGCTGCAGGCTTGGGCCTGTGAGCCGCTCCTAGGAATATCCCGCAGAGGCCCTGCCTGGGCCCAGATGCCTCTCCTGGACCCCCGCCTTCAACTCCCCACCCTGTTTTTGAACACACTCCATCAGATGCCATTTTGGTTACATCTACTTAACATCCCTGGAGGTCAGAACTCTGCCCAGGTAGGAGGGACATATTTCTATTCCAGGAAGAGTTTGGCTTTCCTCAATCAGTTTTAACGTAAAACTCCATACATTTGGATTAAGAGGAAAGGCAAGAGGTCAATTAAAATTTTTGAAAGTTTGGATTGCAGGCTATACTAAAAAAACCATACAGACTATAGCAGCCTGGTAAATACAGATCTTTCACAAGTTGAGTTTGTTCATCTGATGCAATGGGCAGGTTAAAATGCCATTTTGGAGGAACCTGAACAATCCTAAATGTGGACACTGTCTAGAATGCCTTCTTTATTGGTTGGCATTTAAGAAGGAGGTGGGTTCAAAAGGGCAGAGGACTCTGCTTGGCGCCCAGTACTGAGATGCCTGCCACTAGTGGCCAAGGTCCCATGACCTGATGCGACAAATGCCCACAAGTTAGCATGAAACATGTCATTATATTCTTGTATGAAATAAAATGCCAGAAATAAGTTAGTATTCAAATGGGAACAATCTGTTGTGTAAAAGTACCTTTAGGTATTTACAATGCTTTCAGAAAAGAAATAGCTTTGTTTGCTTTTTGAAAGTCACTCCATTATAAATATGGTATCATGTTATTTCTTAGCTCACCTCAACCTTTAACTTTTAGAGAGTAATAATTCTAATTATTATGATCATTATTTTAAAATAGAGTAACAAATCATTGTGTATCATTAGCACTTTGATTTTCTTGCCTTCTTGAACTGGATCTCTCTACAAACCATATACTTTATTATTCCAGGCCAGCTTTAGGGGAGTTGGGAAAGCCTAGGTTTTTAACAAACAAGAGTCAAGGAAATTAATATGATGTGCATACCAGTGCCTAGCTTATTACTCAGAATAAAGGCTGTAATAAATAACCAACTTTAAAATAAGAGTGGTTTAACTTGCAAAGCATTCACCCAAATTTGCAAAGCAAGGGTCTAATGAACCTGTCTTTGACTTTATACACATATTTCCACGAAGTGTTCAAAAGTTGATAAGATTAAATGAGATAATGTCTGTAAAGCTGGGCAGAGTCTGGCACACAGTAAGTGTTAAATAAATAAAAGCAGTTATTATACTGTTAAGACACACCTCCAGACTTCATTCAAATCAGAAGGAGAAGTAGAAGACCAAGGCAGCCATTGCTCAGGTAGTTCTTCTGCTGTGCTCCAGTGTGTGTTGATCTGGAATTTCTTGGATGACTATGGAAAGATCTCTGTACTCGAATTTACTCTAGAGAGGCAGCCCAACACAGCACTTCTCAGACAGCATTGGCTTGTCTGCCCTGTTATGGCACCAACTACATACATCAGTAAGAATAGTGTGAATTTAACTGACAGAAGAGAGTGAAGTTCTGGGGAAATGTCATCATTTGGGTCCTCAAAAAATCTCAGCTGGCAATTTCCCTCCAGGCTCAAAAGATACCTTCTGGGTTTCCCAGGATGTTGTCAGTTCACAACTCACTTCATTGCCCTGACTCTATTCTCGATCAACCTGCTAGGTAAGAATCATGGTTTCCAGTGGTTGCCCAAGACTTGGTAGATGGGCTGAACTCTGAAATGATGTTTTACAAAAGAGCAGTTCCCTGATCTGGCTGGATTTGTATGCAGAAGTTTCACTGGGGAAGCAAATTGTTGAAACTTGTGTTGTGCATGTAGGGGAAAGGAAGCAGGAGTATGGCTGCGCATTCTGAAATGGGCCCACATCCAAGACTGTCACTTGCTTTCCCAAAAGGGAACTCCAATTCAATGACCAACAACCTCAAGCTGACCTTTAGGACTTGGCAGCATTATCAAAGCACTAGGTCCCACCTGGACCTCAACCATCTGCAGAGGCATTTGGCCTGCAAACTCAGTGAGCAGCCATCCATCTCACAGTTGTGGCCATTCTGATGTCAGGAGAGAGCAAACTCGAGATTCCAGGACCAGTATGTCAAGGTCTTAGGAAGCCAAATGCCCCCAGTAGCCTCTTTTCAGACTAGAAGCAAGAGAGCCATCCTCTGTCAGTTATACAATCTGGCTTTCTGCCTTCACTGCTAGTGTGTGCCCATGGTAGATGAGTGTGTATTGAAGGGGATGGGAATGAGGATGAGAAGCAGCGATTAGACAGAAAATAGGCTTAAATGGAGAGTATGGACTTGATGAGCCTATACGAGGACACATGGGGCCAGGCAACTAACCTAGAGGAAACTAAAATTGTAACCTCAACAGAGAATCTAAAATCTTGGTTCTGGCTGTGACCAGCTGGAGGGCATATTGGTAGGGGTGGGTCTCCCATCCCTCCTTCTCCTTTTCTTCCTGCCTTACTTGCTCCAAGTCTACTGTTCTCCTTATATTTCTTTGGTGGTTTAAAATCAAACAAACAAATGCGATGCATCAGGTTATTAATTCTGCCTAATCTCAGGGGAGATAGTCTTCACTTTTAAAATCCTGCATGTTTTTGGATTACTTGTTGCCTTAAGAATTTATTACTTTTGAAATTAAAAAAATAGTTGTAAACACATTCTCCTTCCTCTACTGCTCCTCTCCTCCGAGTTTTCTGGCTCAAAAGTGGATCTTCCTTCCACCGCAGCCCAGTCAAAACTTTTATTTCCCCAATACTGCCTTCTTAGCTAGACTATTTGGTGACAAGACTATTTGGTTAAAGTAATTCCACTAATGTGTGTATGTGTGAGAAGGGCTGCTAGATGATGTTGACATTGACCATCACCCAACAAGTGGGTGGAGGGCCTTTCAAGAGCGGTTGGCCCAGGTGACAACCCCACTACCACTGTAAGCTTCATATAGGACTCTGAGCCTTCATGTCACTTCAAATGCCTGTATTTTTGGATTGATTTTTCATCTTCCATGCAAAACTAAGAAAATAACACTACCAGTCTTGCTAAACCCACAGGAGTCTGAATGTTTTGAAGACATTTTTTTTGTCTTTCTTAGTCTGTGATTATTCAGTACATTTCCTCCCAGGTCTGGTGGCCATGGTGGTGGTGATGAGGTGCAGGGAGATGGAGAGACGGGAATACCATTTTTCTTCACAAAGGAAAAAATATATGTCTCCATTGACCTAGATGTCATGAGTATTTTTTTCCCAAAGGGATATGTAGGTTCAAGAAGTACCTTGTAGCTGGTAACCACTAGAACTACTTTGCTCTGTACTCTTTATAGACTGCTATGACCTAAAAATGGTTCCTTTACTGTCATTCCACTTTCCATCGGGCAAACTCAGTGAGCAGAGAATTGCTTATACGGAGGACTGGCCTCCTCAGGGACACACTTTCCTTTGTCGCACCAAGTACCTACCTTGTCCTTAGACTGTGTTCCTGTACTAGGCTCTGTTTTGTAGGACAGAACTTCTTAAAATGAGAAAAATTGAATGTTCCTTTAAGAAGTGAAATGAGAAGTAAATTTTAGTTGCAAGCAAAGCCTGTGTTAGGTTAAAAAAAAAACAATGACTAAAATGAGGAAAATTAAATCATAACCTTTACCTGAACCAGTTCCTCTTTTTTTTAATCTTTTTTTTAAACTTTATTCCTCTAGTAGGAAAATAATTCATTTAGCCTGACTGTTCATTACCACAAAGCTGGCATGGTTGTCTCACGCAAGCACCAAGAAGATATGAAGCTAAATCAACAGACCCTGATTCGTTGGCTCAACCAAGTATAAACTAGCCACTGGAAAATCAAGTTGAAAACATAGGGCAAATATATGAAAGAGACAAGCCACAGCTTGCAGGAAAGAAAATGTTTGCAGAAGACTCCAGCGTTACAGGTTTATCTAAGGTGTGGTCTCAAGTAAGCTGCAGTAATTACCCAGGATACCACAGCTAGTGGCTGAAAAACGAGGTGCTTCACAGACTTAACCCTTTCACCCCACCTCTGACAGTTGCAAACACACTATTGCCAGGTTAGATTAAACTGGAATTGTTTTTACTATGATTGAAATTATTTTTAATAATTGCTACTACTAAAGTTAATCAGCAGTTAAAATAATTACTGTCTACCAAAGTTATTTCTTAACTGTGGCCTTTATATTGCTCTTTCTATAATTTAGGTTTATGAATAGATAGGACTTCATTTATGATGCATTATAGTTGAAGATCTTATACCATTTGGGGGCTTTGTGGGTTAGGGGTGATATGGTTTAGGAAGCAAAAAGAGCTAAAAATTGCATTCTAGTCCTGTTTCTGGCCCGATGCAAGTCCTTCACGACTTGCATCTGTTTCCTCTCCTATGTATGGGATGACATAATATGGTCTCTGAAGACCCTTTTTGCTATAAATCTCCATTTTTCTATTCTTTATAAGTGTGACATCAAGAAGCAATTCTTTCCAATTATATCCACAAACATACAGCTATTTTATTACTTCATTAGAGCATCTGAATTCAGAAAAGCCATGATATTTTGAGGTTGCTTTATTTTTGTTAAATAATGAGAAAATTTAAAAACCACTAATTTCAGTTAGAATTGTACCCAAACAAAAAAAATCTTCTGTCTATTTTACTTCCCTTGAAAATGACATGATTATGTTTGTTTTACTATGTGTTTTGGATTTTCACATCATACTAGCATTCCTATTTCCCCTGAATATATTTTCTTTCTTTTTTTTAAATTAAAGGATAGTTGACACTCAATATTATATTAGTTTCAGATGTACAATGTAGTGATTTGACAATTATATACATTATGAAACATCTGTCACCATAGAAATTTATTACATACTGACTATATTCCCTATGCTGTACTTTTTGTTCTGTGACTTACTTCATTGAACATATTTTCATGCTTTCTTTTCAAATGGTGTTATCTCTGCATCAAATTTAGAGTTGGAGAGAGAAGATGCTTATACCTACATTTGTATTTCTTATAGGAGCTACACTTCATTTTGCCTTAACAGCAAAAACAGCCCCTTCCCAAAGAACCTATGCAAATACCTATACCTGGTGGTCCATCAAATCCTATAGCCCAAAGAAAAATTAGCCATAATCTTATCCATCCCCACACTATTTTTGTAATAACAATAGTATTATAATAATTAATAGCTATCATTCTTTGAGTACTAACCACAAAGCCGGATACTGCGCTGGGCTTATGTTCATTATTCAAAGGGAGTTTAAGTAACTTGCCTCCAAGTCCATACATTTAATAACTATTGGAACTGAGACTCAAATGTAGGCCTATCAGACACTAAAACCATTTAATTTTCACTTCTAGAATACAAAGAAATCAACTTTTAATCAACTTGTAATTTTAGAATAGTTTTAGATTTACAGAAGCAACACAAATATAATACAGACAGTTCTTGTAAAGTCTGTATTCAATTTTTCCTACTGTGAATATCTTACATTAATTACTATGGCACATTTGCCATACTAAGGAACCAATATTAGCACACTGGTATTAACTAAAATCAGAACTTTCTTTGGATTTCATTAGTCTTTACCCAATGCCTTTTTTCCCATTCCTGGATCCCATCTAGGATATACATTACATTGACATATGCTGTCTCCTTAGACTCCTCTGTAACAGTTTCTCAGACTTTCTATAGGTTTCGATGACCTTGACAGTTCTGAGACACCTTGGGCAGGTATTTTGTACAAAGTTCCTCAATTTGGGTTTGTCTGATTTCTTCTGGTCATATTGGAGTTAGGTGTTTGGGGGAAGAAGATCTCAGAAGTAAAGTGTCTTTCTCATCATATCATACCAAGGATGCGTGCTCTCAGTATGACTTACACTGGCAGTGTCAACCTTACTGAAGAAGTGTCCAGCAGGTTTCTCCACTGTAAGGTCAGCCCACTCCCCTTTAGACAGTCTACTCTTGGGACATTAATTACTAAGCACAGCCCACACTCAAGGTGTATGTGTGGAGGAGGTATAAGCTCTACCTGTTTGAGGAGGTGTATCTGCATAAATTATTTGGGATACTTCTGTATGGGATTTGTCTCTTCTCCCTTATTCACTTATTATTCAATTACTTATTTATATCAATGTTTACTCATACTTATTTTATACTTTGTGTTATAACCTAATACTATGGTATTTGTTTGTTACTCAAATTGTTCCTGCTTTAGCCATTGGGAATCTTTCAAATTGATTCCTGTGTATCACTGATATGTTCCCATCCTTTGTCTTTTAATCATTTCCTTACTTTTTGTCATAAGATGTTCCCAGCTCATCTTGTATATTTCTTGCCCCAGCCTGAGAATCAATTATTTCCCCAAGAACCTGGGCTCCTTTTGTTGGAAAGTGATATTAGAAATAAAATCTGAATACTAGTGTGCTCATTGCTTCTAAGTCCTGTCAGAGGAAAGAGCTAGGAAATGCATGTGTCTATACTAGCCCATGTATATACACATAACCATAACTATTTCTCCATCTATCCATCTGTATCTGTGTAAGCTAAAGATGAGATCACACTGATATCTCTGAATCAAATCTAACACCATATAGTTCATTCTAGCCTTCTCTCCTTATTTGTCTACAACTTCCTGCTCCAACTGTGAGAAACCTGGCTGCCATCATGCACCAATCATTTACTTATTTATTCAGTTTTAGTATACATGTACAGCAGTTTCAGAATTGTTAACCTACACTCCCATGAGAAAGTGTGCCAACTGGAGTAGAGTACATACAATGTATGTCTTTGGTCTTTGTTTCCAGTCAAGTCAAAACTCCATTTTCCAAAGTTATTCAGGTCAATGCCTTTGTTCCCCCACTTACTGATTCACTTTTATCCCCCCAAGAACATACAGCACTGCTTGGCCTAGAGAAGTTATTTATTAAATACTTAATAAGTGAGTGAATGACATGTAGATTCATTAGGGTCCCATAATTTTTCACCTTTTACTGAAACTACTTTGACAGCCAATACAGACTATATGCCTTCCCTGGTCTACTTTTATCCATAGCACTTCTCACCATCTAACGTATTGTATAGTTTAATTCTTCTGTATTTAGCTTACTGTCTATATCTCCTAATAGAATGTAAGCTATGACATCACTTGGAGATGCTGTATACTGAATCCATGCATCCGTCCATCATGTATCATCTATGTTGAAGTCTTTCATAAGGTAAACTTGAGTAGTTCTAAAGGGGCACGTTGGGACAGCAATGATTATTGCAGTAAAGGCTGCCATTTATTCATTAATATTTATTGCTAAGAACTTCACTGAGACCCTCAACTACTGCAAAACATTTCATACTTCTACCTCTCATTTAAAATATTCTTTCACATACACATCTTATTTAATCCCCAAAAGCCCCTGTAAGGTGGGAAAGGTAAAATGCCTGTAGATGAGAAATTGAGGTTCAGAGAAATTAAATAATGTATGTCAGATCACGTGGTTTATCAATGGTGGAGTTGGGCTTCTTCTCTTAGCCACAGTGTCTCCCAGAGCATGGGCAGAAGGTATCTGGAATTCATGCAGGTAAGGATGACGTGGCATTGATCCTATGAAGTTAGATTTGGCAACCAGGGCCTTGAGGCACCTTCCCCCCTCAACACACACATACACACACACACACACACACGCATCTGGGAGAATCTCTGCTACTGGGATAGAATGAGCATGACTTTATAAATAATAATGTCTGAAATAATTCACCTCTCATCAGTGTCATTTATATCTGTGATAAGGAGAGAAACAAGTATAAAAAATTCCATGCTTCTTAGCCATAACCAATGAGGAATCACTCTAGAGCAATTCCCCATAAGCTCACACAATGGTCTAAGAAGATGAGAGAGTAAAAGCTGGATGCAGGGGGCTATCATGAGGGGAATCCATGTAGGGAGGGCATGGAGAGAAGGAAAAGGGGAAGATACATGATTTACGGGAACTTTACTTTCAAGGACTGTTATGTGAGCTGTTGTGTTGGTGCTAGAGGGTAGGGTCAGGGAATAAGTGTACAATCACTTGACTGGCAGTATATATTCAAATATGTATAATGATAGATTATCTTGCTTATAATAAGGCAAATTTATATTCAGTGTTGTAAAGCACATTAATTAATAAATAAGACTTTGTTCAGACTTCCATTATGTAAATACTTAAATGATATTTGAATCAGCTCCAGTGAGAATATGTTGTCTTTAAAAGCCTAGGGTGCAAATTAAAATTGGACCGCTCCACAGTACCTCTCTCCCTCCCATCACCAATGTTTTTAAATAGATCTATAAATATTTTATGTTGAAACATTTTGGAGCATTCCCTGGGACATTTGGGCGTGGCTCAGAAGCTACTGTGGTCTTGACAAAATTTGGACAGCTGACTTTGACAGAAGTAAGCTGCCTAATTTCTTGAGTAGCTTCCTTAGTTTTCTTCTCTTCAAGTTGATGTGAGTAATAATGATTTGCCTGCTAGAAGAGACTGTAGTGAAAGAAAATGGAGAATACTGAGCACACATTACACATCGTATTCTGATCTATATTCACGATATGCATACCCCAAGTTTCTTCGGCAGGAAGGTGGGGTAGGTGATAAAGAAGAGGAAAGGTGGGAGAGGAGGTTAAGAACTGGCATTTCTCTCTGAGTCTTGGAGATCTAGTTATCTATTTTTTGTGTAGCAAATTTCCTCAAAACTTTACAGCTTAAACAATAAGTCTGTAAGTCAATAATTCGGGAGTTCATCTGGGTGGTTCTGGCTTAGGGTCCCTTATGAGATTATAACCAAGATGTTGGTGAGGACTGCAGTCCTCTGATGGCTTAACTGGGGCTGGAGAACCTGCTTCCAAGATTGCTCAGTTACACGGCTCACATGTTGGTCTGGGCTGCCAGCAGGCAGCCTCCGTTCTTTCCAGGGCTCACTGAGTTGCCTCATGACATGGCAGCTGGTCTCCGCCAGGTGAGACAGAAGCCTCAATGTCTTTCATGATCTAGACTTTGGCGCTACCCCACTCAGTTGCTTAGGATAGTACTTGCCCAGCCTATCTCATAGTGCTGTTGTGAGAAACACATGACATAGTGGATAGAAAAGCTAGACATGAAAGGGCATAGAGGTTCAACATGTCATTGTAAATATTATTTTAAGTTTAGTATGGAGAAAATATTTACTGAGCACCTGCCATATCCGAGGCCCTGGTAAAACAGTGGGAAGCAAGAAGGACATGGCCCTGCCTTTAGACCTTAACTTCAAGTAGGAAAAGGACACCCTAGAAGTAAAAGAATAATTGATAATTATGAATTTGTATTGTTTTTATGTCAGAAATAACAGCATCTTCTGATGGAGAAGTGGGCCTGCACCTAACAGGGGGGCGACAAGATGCCTCTCTCAGGATTCGGCTTTGAGGTGAAATCTCAAGGATAAGATGGGCACAGTCCCATGAGGAGAGCTCGGACCTCCAGAAAGAGAGCTCAGTGCTGAGCAGATCTGTTGTGCTCCTCGATTAAAGGCCACAAAACACCAAACTAGGTAAAAGCCCAAAGGAGCCCAACTTGCCCTCAATGCAGGGAGTTGGTTGCCGTCTCTAGACTGACACTAGGGTCAGAAACCACTGTGCCTCCTTTTCAGGGGAAACCGCCCACTGACCTTCCGCTAGAGGAGTGGCACCTGCAGGAAATGCCCCAAAGGGCCGCCACAGTGTCACGGATCTTAAGTTTGCAAAACAATTGATCAAGTGCTCCAGGGGCTTGAGGAGAAAATGATACCCAAGCTTTTCTGTTTGTCCCCTTCCTTTTCAGGTTCTCCAGCAGCCACCTGAGAACTGAGTGAAGGAGACTGGAAGATGGGAGATGGAAATTAAACTCTGTGACAGCCTCCCTTACAGTCTATTCAGGACTAGGCCTCTTACCCCAAGTCCCTATCTCTTAGTATGTTTAAAAAGACTTTCATGGTGGAAGCGATCATTAGACACAGGGAAGGTTTGCCCTGGCAATGCTGGTTTCTGGGTTTTTTCTAGTTAACTTTTAAAAACTATGCTCTTGCTTTAATTATTTTGTCATGTTTGGATCAGAGCAATAGTAGTAATTCTTCCAATTATCAGCCTTAAGTAAGCATAGACCTGAGTGGAAAGAAATAGGCCGTCTTAAGTTTGGGGGGAGAAAAAAAGATAAAGTGTAGCATCTATCAAGTCTTGGCCCAGAATCCTTTTGTCTGAAGCCTAGCAGAAGAGTCCTTTGCTTGAGAAGGTTTTTACAAACAGACCATTGAAAGCAGAAGACATTTTGGGGTCCCGTGTAATGTGTATCCCTTACCATTCATCCTACCTGTATCAGAACAAGCTGAATGACGATATAACACAACACCTGAGTTGCTGGCAGAAAAAAGGCTTTGGGCCCACATAAGCTTTAAAAAGAAACCCAAAAGCCCAAAACTCCCTTGAACAATTTTCATTTAAATCTGTTTTTTTCATGTCAGTCTCAGTCACAACAGATGCCCATCGAAGGAATGCCCTATGGAAAAGCCACTGGAAAGCCCAACACAACAAGGCTCTCTTTGGCCAAGACACACATCTGACAATTGTTTCAGGGTCATGCTGGACAAAGCCTCATTGTGGTTATTAGATACATGACTTAGGGCCATGTACCACTTTCCATCTAGCCCACTGACTCCAGTGTTTGCAAGCAGAAGCCCAGGTTGCTGCTGCATAGATCCCAGAGCTCACATTCATTAGAAGCCTGGCCATCTGACATCATGCTATGGGCATGGGCATTGATGCCAAGGGGGCTTAAATCTCAGTTTGGCTACTTCCTATCCTTGGAATGTGGGGCAACTGAAATCTCTCTGAGATTCACTTTCTGCTGGGAATAAATATACACTGCCCAGGCATGTTGAGGATTCAGTAACATTGATAAAACATCTTTCATAGTAAGTGGTCAATAAATATTAGTCATTTTAATTATTTATTATGTAATATTTATTATGAGTGTTAGTAATGGTACATGTTTATTATGTCTTTCTGCTCACATTTCAAAGGGACAGTTATAGCTCATGGACAGGTGGATTCTACATCTATTATCATTTGCATCTCTAACATTCCTTTTCCATATGCGTTTCAGTATTTTCTTTTTAGGGTTGGTAATAATAAGTCTATCCTTCAAGAGGCTATAGTTTTACCTCACACCTATACTTTATAGAGTCATAGTGCTGGGATTACACTGCTATTGTGTATTTAGACAACCTCAGTAACACCGTAATGGATAAATGCAGACCAATGTTCGAGTCGCATTGTAAGAGTTCCATTTAGGTGGAATGTGTTTTAGGCAAGTAGTATACCATTTAGGAAAGTCATTTTAGCCATGTGACAGTCTTCCTATGAGCCATTGTGTTAGTCTAGCCATCCTTTTTAGAGACATTAGCTAAAGACTGTATTATTTAAAATTCACCTTAGAAGATCCGGGAATAGTTGAGCTGATTGGAAAAGGCAGTGGGTACTTCAGGTTCAGTGTAAATTATCAATGTGGTTTAGACAAATTAAAGACCTCTTTAAGTCCCCAGTGCTTAATATGAAAAGCATCCGGACTACACAATAGGTCACACTTAAATGATTCTCTCCTTAAGAATTAAACTGTCTTTGCACTATGCATTGATGGCAGAAGATAATAGGATGCAGCTCCCCTAACCGAATCTTTCTTAAAGAAACTGACCAGGTAAAAGAATGGAGTTACTGTGCATGTCAAAAGAAAAATACAAAAATAATTTGACCTGCTAAAAGAATCAATTTTTCTGTGTACTGGAGCAAGACGCTAACAAGCATGACAGTAGCCCTTTAGCTATTGAAACGCTCTGTAAAGGCTTTGCTTCAGCACGGAAGGCATCCGTGGACCAGATTTCAATGTGGGGGTATTCTACCTGTCTAGGTCTGAATTCATAAAGAGTTTTAGACAGAATATGTCTGTAACTACTGGAGGTTGGAATTAGTTACAAGATTATATGTGTGGGGGTAGTTATTAGGATTTGAGGATTTAACCCCCTAGAGAAGCAGAATATTACTTCTACTGGAGACTGCCAACCACCACTGGACACTTCCCTATTGCTCAGCTCTTATAGTTTAAAAAAAATGGGCACTTTTGGTAGTATTAGCATAGAAAGGGCTAAGTGCTAAATGGGGTTAAACATTTAATTTCTTCTGAATACAGTTGCATTTCACCTGAATAAAGCAAGTGGAGATGGAATTGGGAAGGAGCTCCATTTTTGTGGTGAGATTGCATAAAGCTGCCTGAAACACTCTATCATATTCTTTGTTGAATAAGCCTTTAAAGTTCTTCATCAATTTGACTTATTTTATCCCAGCAAATAAATTACAGCTATAACTTTGCCTTGACTATGTGAGACAGTGAGAGACACTCTTCTTTACACCCATTTTCTTATTCAATGCCCATAATAACCCCCCAGAGCAGGGGTAGGTACATCCAATTTTCAGGTTGGCAAACTAAGTCTCAAAGAGTAAGTAACAAGGCCAAATTCACCCAATAGTAAGTGGGAAAGTGGAGATTGGAATCAAGGTCTGTCCAGTTCTAAGATGTTTTCGTGATCCTCCTAACCACAATGTGATCATCTTGATTCCTTCTGGTCTTACTTACCCCCGTGGTGAACTTCAGGTCCCCCCCCAGAAGATGCAAACAGGCTGTCAGTTGTTTCTCAAGGGAGACAACATACCTCATGTTAGAATGCTGTTCAGTGTAAAGAGCTAAAATGTGCTTATTTTTTTGTGTGTTGTGAAGTGTTAATCATGAAAGTATTCATGGAGACACAGAATGAAATATTTTGAATTGGAACTAGCACACAATGCTGAATGCCTGGCCACCCTAATTATTAGACATGTGTGTAACACAGTGAACAGCATTGCACTTCCTAGAAGCTGATACAGCAGCCCGGTGGTATCTTTTCTCTTTCATATGGTAGAAGTACTTAAGGGCCACTTAGAACTCCAGTGTGGGAACAAATGGCTCTGATCTGTAGTTATTCCCACCCACCCTCTAAGACCTTCTGACAAACTCAACAGTTCCTCTGGCTTCCTAATAAGTGTTGAGAGTGGCTTTCATGGCAGTGTGTTAAGTGAAACCAGGTAATGTAAAAATGCTAACTAACCAAATAAATAATGTGAGCAAAACAGAGAAACTACTAGATCCACAAAGTGACTCAGGCATCCGAAAAAGTGTCAGCACGCCTCCCCGTGTGTTTGGCCCTCTATGTCGGTACAGACAGGACCCTGTGCTCTCTGGGCCAAGTTCTCCTTACATGTACCATCCCTGATGGAAACATCCTAGAAAGGGGGCTCAATCCCATTCTTCTCCATCTAGTTAGCTAGACTCCAACTGAAAAATAAATTCATTTATTTCTATCAAGGATATTTTAAATCCAAGTTCAAATGGACCCAAAGGCTCCTTGCAAAAATAAGAATAATGTACGAAAAGCATATATTTGAAATCTTTCACATAAAGGCTGAGTGCCAGAAGGTACAGACAGCAGGGGCCAAAATGAATACTACTGGGCCCAGTACTTAACATAATATTTCATTCTGAAAAGTGCAGACTATTATGACAAAAGCTTAGACAGTGATAATGATTTTTCACTAAGTGTTATAAAAAATAATAATAATAAGAGGAGAGGAAGAAAGGAAGGGAGAAGGGAGAGAGGGAAAAAAGAAAGAAGAAAGAAGGAAGAAAATAAAAAGAAAAACTGTCAACAAAATGGGTGCCATGAACTAAGTCCTTCAGCCAATTTGTAGGAAATATTCACTGAGCTAAATCTAGGTTGCAGCTAAAGATGTAATATCACAATGCATTCAAATGCTTCACAATTTATGAGCTTCACGGCAGAATCTTGGAGGGAGAAGGAAATTAACCAAAGTTATTATTATCACTTAAAGTAAGTCAGATATTAGAGACCAGCACAAATCTCTGAAAATAGACTGGATTTGCTTGAAATCAAATGGTTTTGTTAAGGGTTTATTTTTTTCATGTCAAAAATATGAAAGTACACTGTAAAAGGAAGTGGTAAAACCTTCATCACTCAAAGCCTTGGGGATGTAGCCACATGTTGCCACATGCTCAACAGTTATTGAAAGTGTGTTTCTCATTTTACCTGTTAATCCAATACTTCGAACTATTCAACAAGGAGCTGAGCCTTCTTCTCAGTTCTGATTTCTGAGCAATTGCAGAGAACTCATTCTGCTGAAAAAGACTCAAATGTTTACAATTCTGGAATTGATTTTATGTCCACTACTGTTTTATATGGCTCATCTATGCAAGAATGAAGCACTAATTTCTGGTTAATGTACATTGTCGGACTTAAGATTTCTCCAAAGGGAATTTAGGAAATACCTATTAAGTTCATACATTTCAACTATATACATTTTTTAAATTTTGGTATCATTAATCTGCAATTACATGAGCAACATCATGTTTACTAGACTGCCCCCATCATCAAGTCCCCACTACAAACCCCATTACATTCACTGTCCATCACAATAGTAAGATGCTATAGAATCACTACTTGTCTTCTCTGTGTTATACTGCCTTCCCCATATCCCCCACCACTGCTACATTATGTGTGCTAATTGTAATACTCCCTTTTCCTCCTATCCTTCCCTTCCCACCCATCTTCCCCAGTGCCTTTCCCTTTGGTGACTGTTAGTCCATTCGTGGGTTCTGTGAGTCTGCTGCTGTTTTGTTCCTTCAGTTTTTGCTTTGTTCTTATACTCCACAGATGAGTGAAATCATTTGATACTTGTCTTTCTCCGCCTGGCTTATTTCACTGAGCATAATACCCTCTACTCCATCCATGTTGTTGCAAATGGTAGGATTTGTTTTCTTCTTATGGCTGAATAATATTCCATTGTGTATATGTACCACATCTTCTTTATCCATTCATCTAATGATGGACACTTACGTTGTTTCCATTTCTTGGCTATTGTAAATAGTGCTGTGATAAACATAGGGGTTCATATGTCTTTTTCAAACTGGGCTGCTGCACTCTTAGGGTAAATTCCTAGGAGTGGAATTCCTGGGTCAAATGGTATTTCTATTTTGAGTTTTTTGAGGAACCTCCATATTGCTTTCCACAATGGTTGAACTAATTTACATTCCCACCAGCAGTGTAGGAGGGTTCCCTTTTCTCCAGATCCTTGCTAACATTTGTTGCTGTTTGTCTTTTGGATGGTGGCAATCCTAACTGGTGTGAGGTCATATCTCACTGTGGCTTTAATTTGCATTTCTCTGATGATTAGCGATGTGGAGCATCTTTCCTATGCCTGCTGTCCAACTGAATTTCTTCTTTGGAGAAGTGTCTGTTCAGATCCTGTGCCCATTTTTTAATTGGATTATTTGCTTTTTGTTTGTTGAGGTGCGTGAGCTCTTTATGTATTTTGGATGCAAACCCTTTATCAGATAGGCCATTTATGAATATATTCTCCCATACTGTAGGATGCCTTTTTGTTCTATTGATGGTGTCCTTTGCTGTATGGAAGCTTTCCAGCTTGATATAGTCCCACTTGTTCATTTTTGCTTTTGTTTCCCTTGCCTGGGGAGATATGTTCATGAAGAAGTTGCTCGTATTTATGTCCAAGAGATTTTTGCCTATGGTTTTTCCTAAGAGTTTTATGGTTTCCTGACTTACATTCAGGTCTTTGATCCATTTTGAATTTACTTTTGTGTATGGGGTTAGACAATAATCCAGTTTCATTCTCTTACATGTAGCTGTCCAGTTTTGCAAACACCAGCTGTTGAAGAGGCTGTCATTTCCCCATTGTATATGCATGGCTCCTTTATCATATATTAATTGACCATATATGTTTGGGTTAATATCTGGACTCTCTATTCTGTTCCACTGGTTTGTGGGTCTATTCTTGTGCCAGTACCAAATTGTCTTGATTACTGCGGCTTTGTTGTAGAGCTTGGAGTTGAGAAGCGAGATTCCCTCTGCTTTATTCTTCCTTCTCAGGATTATTGGCTATTCGGGGTCTTTTTTGGTTCCATATGAATTTTAGAACTATTTGTTCCAGTTCATTGTTGGTATTTTGATAGGAATTGCATTGAATCTGTAGATTGCTTTAGGCAGGATAGCCATTTTGACAATATTAATTCTTCCTAGCCAAGAGCATGGGATGAGTTTCCATTTGTTAGTGTCCTCTTTAATTTCTCTTAAGAGTGTCTTGTAGTTTTCAGGGTATAGGCCTTTCACTTCCTTGGTTAGGTTTATTCATAGTTATTTTATTCTTTTTTATATATATAATTTTTCTTATTAGGGTATTATTGATACACACTCTTATGAAGGTTTCACATGAAAAAACAATATGGTCAGTACATTTACCCATATTATCAAGTCCCCACACATACCCCAATGCAGTCACTGTGCATCAGTGTAGTAAGATACCACAGATTCACTATTTGCCTTTTCTGTGCTACACTGTGTTCCATGTGATCCCTCACACCATGTGTACTAAACAAAATACCCCTCAATCCCCTTCTTCCACCCTCCCCACCCACACCCCTCCCCTTTGGTAACCACTAGCTCCTTCTTGGAGTCTGTCTGCTGCTATTTTGTTCCTTCAGTTTTGCTTCATTGTTATACTCCACAAATGAAGGAAATCATTTGGCACTTGTCTTTCTCCACCTGGCTTATTTCACTGAGCATAATATCCTCCAGCTCCATCCATGTTGTTGTAAATGGTAGGATTTGTTTCTTTCTTATGGCTGAATAGTATTCCATTGTGTATATGTACCACATCTTCTTTATCCATTCATCTACTGATGGACACTTAGGTTGCTTCCATATCTTGGCTACTGTAAATAGTGCTGTGATAAACATGGGGGTGCATATGTCTTCTTGAATCTGAGAAGTTGTATTCTTTGGGTAAATTCCAAGGAGTGGGATTCCCAGGTCAAATGGTATTTCTATTTTTAGTTTTTTGAGGAACCTCCACATTGCTTTCCACAATCGTTGAAGTAGGTTACATTCCTACAAGCAGTATAGGAGGGTTCCCCTTTCTCCGCATCCTCACCAGGATTTGTTGTTCTTAGTCTTTTGGATGCTGGCCATCCTAACTAGTGTGAGGTGATATCTCATTGTGGTTTTAATTTGCATTTCCCTGATGATTAGTGATGTGGAGCCTCTTTTCATGTGTCTGTTGGCCATCTGAATTTCTTCTTTGGAGAATTGTCTGTTCATATCCTCTGCCAATTTTTTAATGGGGTTATTTGCTTTTTGGGTGTTGAGGTGTATAGGTTCTTTATATATTCTGCATGTTAACCCCTTGTTGGGTATGTCATTTTCAAATATATTCTCCCATACTGTAGGATGCCTTTTTGTTCTGTTGATGGTGTCCTTTGCTGTACAGAAACTTTTTATTTTGATGTGGTCCCATGAGTTCATTTTTGCTTTTGTTTCCCTTGCTTAAGGAGATGCGTTCAGGAAGAAGTTGCTCATGCTTATATTCAGGAGATTTTTGCCTATGTTTTCTTCTAAGAGTTTTATGGTTTCATGACTTACATTCAGGTCCTTGATCCATTTTGAGTTTACTTTTGTGTATGGGGTTAAACAATAATCCAGTTCCATTCTCTTGCATGTAGCTGTCCAGTTTTGCCAACACCAGCTTTTGAAGAGGCTGTCATTTCCTCATTGTATGTCTATGGCTCCTTTATCATATATTAGTTGACCATATATGGTTGGGTTTATATCAGGGCTCTCTAGTCTGTTCCACTGGTCTATGGGTCTATTCTTGTGCCATTACCAAATTGTCTTGATTACTGTGGCTTTGAGGTAAAGCTTGAAGTTGGGAAGCATAATGCCCCAGCTTTATTCTTCCTTCTCAAGATTGTTTTGGCTATTTAGGGTCTTTTTTGGTTCCATATGATTTTAGAATGATTTTCTCTGGTTCATTGAAGAATGCTGTTGGTATTTTGATAGGAATTGCATTGAATCTGTAGATTGCTTTAGGTGGGATGGCCATTTTGACAATATTAATTCTTCCTATCCATGAGCACAGAATGTGTTTCCATTTATTGGTATCTTCTTTAATTTCTCTCATGAGTGTCTTGTAGTTTTTGGAGTATAGGTCTTCTACTTCCTTGGTTAGGTTTTTTCCTAGGTATTTTATTCTTTTTGATGCAACTTTGAATGGAATTGTTTTCCTGATTTCTCTCTCTGCTAGTTCATTGTTCATGTATAGGAATGCCACAGATTTCTGCATATTAATTTTGTATCACACAACTTTGCTGAATTCAGATATTAGATCTAGGAGTTTTGGAGTGGATTCTTTAGGGTTTTTTATGTACAATATCATGTCTTCTGCAAACAGGGACACTTTAGCTTCTTCCCTGACAATCTGGATGCCTTTTATTTCTTTGTGCTGTCTGATTGCCATGGCTAGGACATCCAGTACTATGTTGAATAGAAGTGGGTAGAGTGGGCATCCTTGTCTTATTCCCAATCTTAAAGGAAAAGCTTTCAGCTTCCCACTGTTGATCATAATGTTGGCTGTGTGTTTGTCATATATGGCCTTTATTATGTTGAGGTACTTGCCCTCTATACCCATTTTGTTGAGAGTTTTTATCATAAATGGATGTTGAATTTTGTTGAATGCTTTTTCAGCATCTGTGGAGACAATCATGTGGTTTTTTTCCTTTTTGTTGATGTGGTGGATGATGTTGATGGATTTTCAAATGTACCATCCTTGCATCCCTGGAATAAATCCTACTTGATCATGATGGATGATCTTTTTGATGTATTTTTGAATTTGGTTACTAATATTTTGTTGAGGATTTTTGCATCTATGTTCATCAGGGATATTGGTCTGTAATTTTCTTTTTTTGTGGTGTCTTTGCCTGGTTTTGCTATTAGAGTGATACTGGCCTCATAGAATGAGTTTGGAAGTATTCTCTCTTCTTCTACTCTATGGAAAACTTTAAGGAGGATGGGTATTAGGTCTTCACTACATGTCTGATTAAATTCAGCGGTGAAGCCATCTGGTACAGGCATTTTGTTCTTAGGTAGGTTTTTGATTACCAATTCAATTTCGTTGCTGGTAATTGGTCTGCTCAGATTTTCTATTTCTTTCTGGGTTAGCCTTGGAAGGTTGTATTTTTCTAGGAAGTTGTCCATTTCTTCTAGGTTATCCAGTTTGTTAGCATATAATTTTTCATAGTATTCTCTAATAATTCTTTGTATTTCTGTGGTGTCCATCGTGATTTTTCCTTTCTCATTTCTGATTCTGTTTATGTGAGTAGACTCTCTTTTTTTCTTGATAAGTCTGGCTAGGGGTTTATCTACTTTGTTAATTTTCTCAAAGAACCAGCTCCTGCTTTCACTGATTCTTTCTATTGTTTTATTCTTCCCGATTTTTTTTATTACTGCTCTAATTTTCATTATGGCCCTCCTTCTACTGACTTTGGGTCTCATTTGTTCTTCCTTTTCTAGTTTCATTAATTGTGAGTTTAAACTGCTCATATGGGATTTTTCTTCTTTCCTGAGGTAGGCCTGTATTGCAATATACTTTCCTCTTAACACAGCCTTCCCTGCATTCCACAGATTTTGTGGTGTTGAATTATTGTTGTCATTTGTTTCCATATATTGCTTGATCTCTGTTTTTTTTTGGTCATTGATCCATTGGTTATTTAGGAACATGTTGTTAAGCCTCCATGTGTTCATGGGATTTCTCATTTTCTTTGCATAATTTATTTCTAGTTTCCTACCTTTGTGGTCTGAGAAACTGGTTGGTACACTTTCAATCTTTTTGAATTTACCAAGGCTCTTTTTGTGGCCTAGTATATAATCTATTCTTGAAAATATTCCATGTGCACTTGAGAAGAATGTGTATTCTGCTGCTTTTGGATGTAGAGTTCTGTAGATGTCTGTTAGGTCCATCTGTTCTGTTGTGTTGCTCAGTGCCTCTGTCTCATTACTTATTTTCTGTCTGGTTGATCTGTCCTTCAGAGTGAGTGGAGTGTTGAAGTCTCCTAGAATGAATGCATTGCATTCTGTTTCTCCTTTTAATTCTGTTAGTATTTGTTTCACATATGTAGGTACTCCTGTGTTGGGCACATATTTATAATGGTTATGACTTCTTGTTGGATTGACCCTTTTATCATTATGTAATGTCCTTCTTTGTCTCTTGTGACTTTCTTTGTTTTGTAGTCTATTTTGTCTGATACAAGTACTGCAACTCCTGCTTTTTTCTCCCTATTAGTTGCGTGAAATATCTTTTTCCATCCCTTCACTTTTAGTCTTTGTATTCCTTTGGTTTTAAAGTGAGTCTCTTGTAGGCAGCATATATATGGGTCTTGTTCTTTTATCCATTCAGTGACTCTATGTCTTTTGATTGGTGCATTCAGTCCCTTTACATTTAGGGTTATTATTGCAGGCTTTAGATTTATGGTTACCAAAGGTTCAAGGTTAACTTCCTTACTGTCTAAGAGTGTAACTTAACTCAATATGCTATTACAAACACAATATAAAGGTTCTTTTTTTTTCCTCCTTTTTATTCCTCCTCCATTCTTTATTAGGTATCATATTCTGTACTCTTTGTCTATCCCTTGATTGACTTTGGGGATAGTTGCTTAGTAATTAGCTGTTCTACTTTCTTTACTGTGGTTTTATTACCTCTGGTGACAGCTATTAAACCTTAGGAACACTTCCATATATAGCAGTCTCTCCAAAATACACTGTAGAGATCGTTTGTGGGAGGTAAATTCTCTCAGCTTTTGCTTATCTGGAAATTATTTAATCCCTCCTTCAAATTTAAATGATAATCTTGCTGGATAAAGTATTCTTGGTTCAAGACCCTTCTGCTTCATTGTATTAAACACATAATGCCACTCCCTTCTGGCCTGTAAGGTTTCTGTTGAGAAGTCTGATGATAGCCTGATGGGTTTTCCTTTGTAGGTGATCTTTTCTTTCTCTGGCTGTCTTTAATACTGTCCTTGTCTTTGATCTTAGCCATTTTAATTATTATATGTCTTGGTGTTGTCTTCCTTGGGTCCCTTGTGTTGGGAGATCTGTGGGCTTCCATGGTCTGAGAGCCTATTTCCTTCCCCAGCTTGGGGAAGTTTTCAGCAATTGTTTCTTCAAAGACACTTTCTATACCTTTTTCTCCTCTTCTTCTGGTACCCCTATAATGTGAATATTGTTCCGTTTGGATTGGTCACACAGTTCTCTTACTATTCTTTCATTCCTAGAGATCCTTTTATCTCTCTCTGCCTCAGCTTCTCTGTATTTCCTGTTCTCTGATTTCTATTCCATTAACAGTCTTTTTCACCTCATCCGGTGTGCTCTTAAGACCTTCTATCTATTGTTTCATTTCTGTTATCTCCCTCTGGGCTTCATCCTTTAGCTCTTGCATATTTATCTGCAGCTCCATCAGCATGGTTATGACTTTTATTTTGAACTGTTTTTCAGGAAGATTGGTTATATCTATCTTCCCAGGTCCTCTCTCTGGGGTTGTCTGAGTGATTTTTGACGGACCAGATTTTCTGCCTTTTCATGGTGATAGAAGTGGTCGTAGGCAGATGGCGCATGTGTCAGCTGGGAGAACAAAGTCCCTTTCTGCTTGCTGGTCCCTTTGCCCTCCTCTGCTGTCTGTGTCAGTTACCTGCACACAGGGAGCAGTATCTGGGATAATCTCCTGAGCTGCCATGGATGGGGTTGCCCTCGGGATAGCCTTGGACCCTGCGGGAGGGTCACAGACGCACCGGGTGTGTTTTCCTGCCAGAACAGTGCCCCTTTGTGCCTTCCAGACCCTGCTCCAGCTTCTGCTGCCTGTGCCATCTACCTGCACACAGGGAGCAGTCTCTGGGATAATCTCCTGAGCTGCCGTGGATGAAGTGGCCCTCGGGATCGCCTAGAGCCCTGCAGTGGGGTCGCAGATGCACAGCGCCCCTTTTTGTCTTCCAGACCTTGCTCAGGTTTCCTCTGTCTGTGCTGGGCAACTGCGTGCTGGTGGCAGCCTCTCGGTCTGTCCCGTGTAGCTGTGTGCTGGGAGAAGACTCTGTGTGGTTGCTGTGGGTGGGCCTGTTCTCTGGCTGCTGTTCAGCTGTGGCGGGTTAGCCAGTTTGCTTGAGTGCTGGCTGGGGGGAATGAATGGCAGGCTGCTTATCGCCATGAGGGGCTTCGGGGCTGCATTACTGCCCAGGGGGTTAGGGTACCTGAAGTTCCTCAAGATTCCCAGCCTGCTGGGCTGAGTGTTCCAGTACAATTTTATCCAGCTGTTAAGCCCTTGTCCCTTTAAGATTTTTCTTTTGTCCCAGGAGAGCCGGCTGTGGGGACCCGCTTGCAGTCTCCATCTCGGATTATACTTTTTTGTTTATCTAATATCTAGTACACCATGCAATGTGTGTCTGTGCTCCCAGTGCAGATCACCAGGGCTGGTTATTTAGCAGTCCTGTGCTTCCACTCCCTCCCTGCTCTGATTCTTTTACTCCTGCCAATGAGCTGGGGTTGGGCGGAGTGCTCGGGTCCCGCCGAATCACGGTTTTGTATCCTACCCTTTACGTGAGATGCTGAGTTCTCGCAGATGTAGATATAGCCTGGCTGTTGTACTGTATCCTCTGGTCTCTCTTTTAGAAGTAGTTGTATTTGTTGTATTTTCAAAAATATATATAGTTTTGGGTGGAGATTTCCACGGGCCTACTCAGGCCGCCATCTTGAGCCCCTCCTCCTATCTATATACATTTTTTGAAAAGCTTGTGATATATGACAATATGAAAACAGATATATAAATAATGGGAAGAATTCTGAGAATTAAGAGAAAAGCAACTTTGGCCTGAACTTTTTCTGATAAGTAGCTCAATCCTGCATTGTTGTGCTATAATTCCACACAATTTTTAATTTGGGCTCTTGAATAAAAGATGGGAGAGAGATGCACATTTTCACTGCAGCATAAATGATCTCAAAATAGAAATTAACCATAATTTTTTAATGATACTCTTTAAAAAGTTTGTGTATTAAAATTAAAAAAATATTTAAGTATAAAATATATTAATTACCTCTTCTTATATAAGAAGAACATTAAGTCATTTTTTATCAAGCTACTTTCAACATTATGTATATACACACACACACGTATGTCTTGCCTGAGGGTTTCAGCCCCAGGCAAGTTCAGTATGGATTCAGTGAGACCAAGAAATGACAATGGAACATTCTTGGGGTAAAAGGGTTTATACCTGGATTTATTCTTACTGTGGTGGGTCAAGCACTAGAATCACATCTGCATCCAGCAGTCTGCAGGTCTGTAATCCATCTCTGTCTCTGCCTCCACCCACAGCACTGGGCACAGATCTTTATATAGTGACTCAGTCAATAATAACTTACTACCTATGGGTGGTGAAGCATTAGCCTAGTAGCAATTCATACATCATCATATAGCTTAGGGTCAGGTGAGGAACCTGCCCATAGGAACTTCTATTTTCCCCACATATATATATTATTTCTAAGGCAGCATCAGGGAACAGTTGATGTTCTCTGAAATTAATATGCAAGCAAAATTTCAAAGATCACAGTTGTCTCTTACTTGCTAATTTCCTCAGTCCAGGATTTTAGGACTAAGTGAAGCAAGGGATCACCTTATCTGGAGAGTTGGAGGCACCAGTAAGACAGGGATGCCTTGGCTCTTACATGACTCTTCTACTGACTCGAAAGGGAATGTCAAGGTCTGTTGAGAGATATCAATTATGTTAGTAATAATAAAAGGCATTAATTATGCTTTACATGGCTGTAGTACTCAGAATTTCTGTGGGCTTGCATTTCTGTTATCTAATTTCTGAATTCAAGTGGCCTTAGTGTGCCTTAGACTATCTGCAGGACTAAAACAAAAAGAAAAGAAAAATCTACCAATTTTCTTGAACCAAACAATCATCCTAACTGTATTTTAGTTTTCTTCTGGTGCTATGAAGTACTAGTGAATGGATTGTGCTTTTCGCATGTCATTTCCTTAAGAGTTGAAATTAAAATGGCCATTTCTGCTTATTTGGGGGCTTTGTCTTGGAAACATGCTCTAAAAATAGGCCCTAACCATTTGGGACCAATCTTCCCCAATGGATGTGCTGAGCACACTGTTGATTCAGGCTGAAGCATTCACTCAGCTTAGTGATTATCTAGCATTATCTCAGTGGATAATGATTTTAATACTTCGTAACACTCATTATGGCATTAGTGGTTTCATATTAATAAGATATTAGTTTTGTTATTCATAGAATCTAATACATGAAAGTAAAAAAACCAAAAAAATCAACCTTAAAGCCTTTGTTACCCAACAGGGTTTTTGTTTGTTAATATCAAAATGCTTTTCCTTATTGAAATAATTACTTACATTCCCATGATTCTATCTCTCTATTCTGGGTGCTAATATAGGTTGTTCCTTGATAATTTGACCCTGGTGACTGCTATTCTTTACAATTGGCTATAGCTGATCTGGGGAAAAATGTTAGATTATCTTATTTTAACTTCCCAGTTTTTAAAATGCAAAATGGCTTGATCTTAATGCTTATCTTTTATTCTGTGTATATTCCTTATAAAATGTAATGTAGATCAAAAGGCAAAATTTTAGTGATAAATAGCATTATATTTGGGACCTAGTAGCTTTCAAAGGTTATGAATTAACAGAAAGTCCTTTAATATAACATCACCCATCTTGTTCTCAAGACAAAGCGTGAAAATTGACACAGGAGAGTACCATGTCAGGGTTTATAAAAGGTCTAGTAATTTGGGTGAGGACTTTTACTGTAAAGACTTGGGAAAATTGCCTGAGGAGAAGTCTGCCTTTAAAACCATAGTGTTTTCCAAGGATTTTTAGACTTTTGAATTTAACCCCAAAACGAGAAACTATAAAATCTGTGTCAAATCTTGGAAAAAAAATGTAAACATATGTAGCTCAAGTAAGAAGATAATTCTAATAATTAGGTGAGGCTGTCTAACATACAGGTACACAGTAAAACAGGAGTGATTCATTCATTCACTAAATATCTATTGAGGGCTTGCTATATGTCTGGTACTGGGCTAAAAGGGATAGAGACACAGTTATGAGTAAAACACAGTTCCTGCACTGAAGAGATGTTTATTCATGTAGTTACTTGTCAGATCTCACAAGTGAAGACCTAATTTTTCAGTATAAATGGTAATTGCAGATTCTAAGTCTTCTTCATTCAAAATACACCATCATTCTACAGTGAGCACAAAATAAAGAATTTAGATGGCAGAAAGTCTAATACAGAAAACAATATTGTTAATAACACCTTCAAATTATGAAGGCATGTGAAGGATGTACAAGATCTATTCATTCTTGTGAAATTGAAAAGTGAAGAACTGATCCTTCTTGCAAAATTTTTGGAAATGCATTCTAAAACCTTATGGTTTTATAAAATTAATTTGAGTTATTTTGATTTCCTCCTCCAATTTATTTTATCCATTTCTCCCAGTAACAATGGAAAAATACACTCTCAGGGAAATTTGATTCTATTTCAAGTGACTCATGGTGGAGCCTAAGGGGACTTATAAGAAGGATTTATTTTTTCAATGAAGTTTTTTTTTTTTTTTTGCAACTGAACCAAAAGCTTTGAAAATGCAGAGTGAGCAGCCAATTCAAAACTATGGGAGTTGAAGGGAAAGCCACCAACTCAGAAATTATGGTTTTCAATTTCTTGCATTTGAGGAAATATTGATCTTTAGGATATTTTAATGTGTATAGATAACAAAACATGGGGACGGTGGTGTTTTACTGAATTATGTAAAATAGATAATTTAAATCTTAAACTTTGTGGGAAGCACTAGCTTAAAATTTAAATTTTAATGTGGCATGTGTGGAAATGAAGGATGGGGCTCAGAATTCGCTAAGAACCCATGTCATAGAAGGTCTAAAAAAAGGGGTGAAGATTCTAAATACATCAGAAAACTCTTGATACTATATTAAATGCTCTTCGAAGATCACACTGTAGCACACTAACTAAAAGGGTATTGTGTTTTCTCTAGCATTTTTGCTGATTTTCTCAGTCTACTCACTGAAGACATTATAAAGATAATACTGACTCAGTAGAGTATGAAAGCACTTACATACCCCAAGGTGAACCCCAGAATGAATACAATTCACTTCTTTTGCAAATTTAAAATTACATATAGCAGATGATGACTTCTGGACCTTTTGCCACTAGACACAAGTGATCTTAGAGATGAACTGATGCCACTCAGTACTTCAGAGAATGCTGGACAGTTCCTCAGAATCCTTGAACAAAGCCAGCCTAAGAACACTGACAAAAGTGTTCCATGTTCTTCCGGGACTAGTGGAACAAACAACAAGATGTGGCAATTTTGCGTAAGTTGTGGTGATTACAAGTTGGTTTCATTTCTATCTGTAACTTAGTCTTCAATTTTAGGTTTATTTTCCCCCAGATTTTAATGTGAGTCTGCTGGTAGAGAAGAGATGCATATATATTTCAGCAATATTTGTCTTTTAGTGATCTCAAACTCTTTTGTACGCACAGACACACACACACACACCACAATTCCTGCCACCCGAAAGTCTCCCAAATTGTTTCTCTTAACACCAGAATGAATAGCAAGTCTGAAGAATAGCACCCTTTGACTAATGTGACAAATATCATCTTTGCAAATATTATAACGGGCTCTCATCTATAGCACTTAATATAAAAGTTTTCTACATATCGCAGGATGACATAATGGTACATGTTAAAACCCTACATTAATGCCAAATCATTCCTGTGCCTAAAACTACCATACCAAAGCCTCAGAATTAAATATATGGAGATTCATATAGGTTTCCCTTTTTGGAAGAAGAAAAAACATCCTTGGGGGCAGTTTGGATGGCACATACACAAACAAACATTCTCTTGTTTCCTTGTACTTCTTTTTCAAATAAATCTTCCATATTAGGTGTAATAAACATATGTAAGTGAGCTCTGAAATCTAAAAATTTGCTCTTTGCTGTTGGAAATCAGCGATGATAATGTGGGAATTATGCCACAGGAAGGTATGGTTCCGGTGAGCAACTCTGGCTGTCGAATTCTTTTCTAGTTGCAACCTGAGCTCAATAGCTTGGAAAATAGGAAACCAGTAATTGTATGAATCCAATCAGGGAACAAAATCACAGAATCTTTCAGTAAGTAAGAAAATGGAGTTGTAAATATCATCCTTGTTTATTTCCCATTACCACAGCTGGAGGCAAGGAAAGAACATGGTTTAATGTAATACAGTCAGATAGGAATTATCACACACAATGAGGCTGAAAATTCTAGAGAAATACTGGAGAAAGCAAGCACACCACCTTCCCAAAACATACATGGGGGTGGCTGCCCCATCCCAATGTCCCATTTAAAAGGCATATCTGATTTAAGACAAAATTATTTTTAAGTTTATAGCAGTAGCAAACCTGCCCATTTTTGCCTAGAGTAAATTATCAGAGCCAATGTAATTTTTTTGTATTTCTGTGCGCCAATATAATTTTGCAAAGAACGGTATCCTTTTCATACCATATGCCTTGATGATCATTTTGTCAGAACCCTCTGAGGACTGGGCTGTTATTAACAAGCAGTGATTGCTGGCGCTGGCAGTACTCTTCTATCAATCACTCTGCAGTGTCCTGGGAACAAATGTGTGCCACACCTCCTTATGTGTTTGCCATTCACAAAAGCTGACGTGAGGTAGCCTGCATCAGCCAGTATTGGTAGTTTGACTTTGTCAGGAGAGCTGCCAACAAGCGTCGCCTCTGTGACTGTAGAGCTTAAGGCCTCCCAATATACACATGGGGCCTATGGACTTCCCTTTCCCGCACACCTCCCTAAAAAGCCTCTGTTTCTCATACTCTTCCTCTTATTTTTCCTCCTGAAATGACTCTCTCATTCCCTTTGTGACTCTTACAACATCAGAATCTTGTATTTCTTATGAAAGAAGCTTGACTTCCATCTTCCTATCAATAATAGCAATTAGAAGCCGACTCCTAAGAAACTTTCAAAACTCAGTCTGGCACCAAATGTTAGACTTTTACTAAAAATAAAGCAGTAAGTGTAACAGTAGGAGGAATAATAGGGTCATGTGAAGACAGCAGTAGGTAATTTGATACAGAGTCCAGATTCATCTGATTAAAAAAACCTTAGCTAAGAATTCTACAGACTTCTCATACACCAGAGTTTCTGGCATCACCTATTCATTGCAGTGAAGACTAGAAATATGAGAAAAGAGTGAACATGTCCAAAGGATAGCTTGTTCATGGTTTGCTTACAGCCTTCTTATTCTAAAGGATATAAACTGACTCATAAAATTACATGGAGTGCAGTAAATTAGATTAATGTAGGTAAGAAGGAATAAAATCTAACAAAGATGAGCATATTCAAAGACACAAAATAGGAATCAGGCCAGGTTAAAAATATGCTCCTAAGGGTCTCTATACTTGCTAAGGGGTGTATTAGTCAAGGTTCTCCAGAGATATAGAACCAATTGGTTATGTATATATGTATCATTTATTTATTTCAAGGAATTGGCTAGCGTGCCTGAGTAAGCTGGCAGGTCCAGTGTCCACAGGATGGGTCCGGGACCTAGGGAACAGCTACGTTGCAATTCAAGTCCAGCAGCCTTCTCCATTTTGTCCTGTCTGTCCCCATTATACAAATGGGAAGTGCCCCTGCTGTTCTAGCCCGCCTCTGCTCCTAGCTTCTGCCAAGTCCAGGGTCCATGAGTCGCAGCCTTAGTCTCTTTATGGAATGATTGTCCTGTAACACCTTTGGTGTTTTCTCCAAAGCACATTTGTTCAGTTTTTCACAATGTAGATAGGCTTATTGATCTTCAAGTCTCTCTCCATTTTTGCTTAAAAATTCCTTCCATCCATCTCTCTCCTTTTGCATTTCACTATAAACAGTAAGCAGGACCCAGGCCACACCTTCACTATTTTGCTTAGAAATTTCCTCATCTAAATACTCAACTTCATCACTTACAAATCCTACCTTCCACAACACACTTGACCACAAGCCCGCAGAGTTCTCTGCCACTTTATAACAGGGCTCGCCTTCCCTCCAGGGCCCAGTAATGTTTCCTCATTTCCCTCTAAGACCTCACCACAGTCGCCTTTAACATCCGTTTGTCTGGCCACAATCTCTTCAAGACAATCTTGGCTTTTCGAACAGGCCCCTCAAAACTCTTGCAGCTTCTGCCCGTTATCCAGTTCCAAAGCCACTTTCATATTTTTAGATATTTGTAAAAACAGTGCCCCAGGTCTTGGAACCAACATTTGTATTAATTTGTTAGAGCTGCACAGACTGTGTGGCTTAAACAGCAGAAATTTATTCTCTCAAGAGTTCTAGATGCTGGATGTCCCCGACCAGGATGCCAGCACGGCTGGTTCCCTCTGAGGCATCTCTCCTTGGCTTGCACCTGCTGCTTTTGCTGCCTCCTTGACTGTCCTTTGTGCTCACACATCCCTGGCATTTCATTTTATGTCCTAATCTCCTCTCCTTATAAGGAGACTGGTCATATTGGCTCAGGGCCAACCCTAATGGCTTATTTAAACCTAATTACCTTTTTTGCAGCCTGATCTCCAAATGCAGTCATATTCTGAGGTACTAGGGGTTAGGACTTCAACATATGAATTTGGGGGGAAATATATTTCTGTCCATAACATGGGAGTTGGGAAAAAACTTTGGCCTAAGTTTTCTAGCCACTAAAATGAATATGAAAAGCTGATCAACTGCATAACACATGTGTCCATGAGACAAAAACAATAATTCCTGAGGAGAGCACAATCCTTCCCGATTGTGAACAAGCAATCTGAGCGGCTGCCTCAGTGGACAGAAGGTGAGAGCAGGTACTGAGGGTATTTGTTTGCGGTAAACTCTCCGAAATCACTGTGGTGTCTGGGTGTGTTCTGGAAACTCGAGGCAGAGAAAAGTGGAATTTTAATTAGGTGCAGATGTGCTAATATTCTAGCTAATGTCCTCTTTAGAAGAAATAATGGGTTAGAGACTCAGGCAAAGAAATGGGTCTTGGTGACAGAGGGGAAGAGAGGAGACCTCCCCGGGGAAGCAGAGCCTCTCCCTCTAGATGAGGGGCCAGATTTCAAAGACAGGGGCTTTTGAAAGAGGAGTGGAGAACCTTGAAGGCACTGACTGAGACCAGAGGATTAGCTCGGAGGGTTGAGTGAGATGGCCAAGCAGGAAAATTCAGCCGATGGAGTCCCGGGCCAGCCACTGAGATGGTGATTCAGGAGACTGTGGCCTGAAGCTGAAGGTGAAGCCCTTTAGGTCAGAAAAAGTAGTCTTTTCCTTCCCCCAGGGAAATTCTGTGTGTGTGTGTGTGTGTGTGTGTGTGTGAGAGAGAGAGAAAGAGAGAGAGAGGGGGAGAGAGAGAAAGAAAGAAGAGAGAGAGAGAGAGAGAGAGAGAGAGGGCTGGGGGAGAGGCAGAGAAAGAAAGGCGAGGGCAGAGAGAGAGACTGGCTGACTGGTTGGTTAGGTCTGGAATCATCCTTCAAAAAACAGAATCCAAAGTTTTGGATGGCAGGTGACTGGGAGATGATTAATACTTTAATTTGGAACTCCTAAACAAAAGCACAGAAACCACAATAACTGTACACTGGATTTAGCAATTTTGAACATGCAGAATATATTTTCACTCATTTGAGCCTCACAAAACTTTTCTGAGATCTGCCAGGGAGACTGTCCAATCCCCATGTGAGGAGACTAAGACTCATAGGGATTAAATGGCTCGCTCACGGTCTCAGGTTGATGGTGACATAGGCCTCCACACAGCCTAGGCCTTCCAAGGTGACACCCATCACTCACTCTGTGCTCAGCTGTGACTCTTTTGAATGGTCTGTTGGTTGTATTGTGACCTATTCACAGTCGCACGCCAGAGAGAGAGAGGTGGTGTGGCTTTTGGAGGAGAACCAGCTTTTACCTTCTATCCACTCCCAGTCTTCTACCCATATGTTCTTTTTTGATACTTGGTGGCAGCAGAAAACAATACAAAGTGAGTGGCAGTTAGTGAATGGCTTTAGGGTGCCTGTCTGGAGAGGCCTTATTTCATCAGAATGACCACACTGGAAAATAATCAAATGAATTTTTTTTTTTTTGGCCTGAAGAAAGGCAGAATTCAGGAGAAGTTGATTCATCTGTCTAATCATGATTTACAGTAGAAGTATGTAAGAGTAAATTCTCTTCTTGACTTAACAATAACAATAAAGCAGAAATGAATAGCCTCAGGAATATTTTAAATTCAATATTCTATTTTCAAATGGAACTCTTCTCAGGGCCCAAAGCTTAGCTCTCCATGCCCAAAGTCCAATGTCAAACAGTAAGGAGACAGTATGGAAAGTGCAGAGCTGTTTTTTAATAATTATTAGAACTTATTTAAACTCACAATCATAATTACCTTGTGTCTTTGGAGAAGAGAAAAGCGGCAGATCTTTAAACAAATAATTTAGTCCAGACTCAAAGTCATTCTCATTTCAAATACATGTGTAGACAAAGAGAAAAGTCATCCAGAATGTCAGACATGGAGCACAGATTAGACGAATTTCATGGAATCAACCCAAGGTTCTGCTGTTCCTCTCAAATGGTTCCTGGTACTTAATGGAGATTTAACATACTAGAAGCGAAATTAAACACCTGGATGAGGAATACACTGTCTTCAGTTTGTCCATTCTTGCTGATATGGATCAAAATTATTACACTGAATCAGAAATAAAATCCTAATGGACTAAAAAAATTAGAAATGTGTATATTTCAACTTTAGTATAGTCATATTTTCCCCTCACATTCTGCTGCAAAATCATGACAGGTTAAGTAAGTCAGGCGGCTTGAGACCATGTCCAAGCTGGTTTTAGGAGCACTTCATTTCTTCAGGCTTCTCTTGCCTGGTTTATCAGTAAGTGTCCCTAAAGGACACAAATGACTCACTTAAACCGGGTAATTAAGGAGAATGGAATGAAGAGAATATTCACCAAGGTGTGGACAGGGTGGTGGGAGACCAACAAAGGATGGCGAAGAATCCTGGGCTACCAGTAGCGGGAGCTCTCATCACCCCTGAGCATGAAGGGGCAGGCAGAGGAAGCAATTCCAGGACTCCAGAGAAAGCTGGGCTGTAGCAGTAGCTTGTACATGTAACTCAAGCAAACCTGGCAACAGGAAACACGCCACTTTTATAGCTAACGCATTCTTTAAAACAGGCATGCAAATTACATGTGTAAAATCCAAACAATAGACTTAAATGTTATATAGGAGGGTTTCCATTCTCAGAGAGCCAGAAAAAAATAAATGTGAACACAAGTTTTAGTGGTCATTTCTAGCATGTCACATACAGTTCTCATTTTGTTCATTCTCTTTGCAGCCGAGTGCCTTAACTCCTTTAAGTATCCAAATGAAGCCAGAGATTCCCTTTCTTTGACATGCCTAATGATTTCTTATCTTTTTATCATTCTAATTACACTTGTGAAATCTACACCATCTTATCGCTAGCATCAACACTTTCACTTTTCCATTTTCAGATATCTAAACAAAATCTTAAGTGCAAAATACAAAAAAATGTTCAAATACTATAATAATCCCTACCATACAAAGATGTCAATGCTGCTGAAACTCAGTCCTCCCCTAGTAGGTAAGATCATTACCCCATAAAAATAGTCACTCACTACCTGAGGTACAAAAGTCCAGATTAAGCAGATAGGCAAGATTCATTGAGGGAAGATAATAATCGGAGAAATGTCAAACGTAACAAAACTTGAAGAATGCCAATTTCTGCTACTCAAGTTCACAGCCCATTAGAGATAAGAAGTGACAGCTGGCATGCCGATATTAGAGGCTGAAAGAGAGATGCTACAAAAACGAAGCACAAAAAAAAATCAAAAATCTTGCTAGTCTAGGATCAATTTGTAGAGGCAAAGTCCCTTACACATCTGAACCATCCCTGAGGGTAGCTCTAATAATCAGTTTGTAAGGATAATTCTATTGTATCAAAGCAGTGTTTTTTATTGCTGTTTAGCCTAAAATAGAAGAGTATGTTGAGAAAATTTCTGTTCAATATCCTCTGTTTAAAAATGCCTTTGAGAAAGATCTTTGCCAAAAAATAAATTAATGAGATTGGTTACCTAAAAAGGTAAATTCCTGTTATAAAGAAAATTCATGTAACCAGGAGGAGAAAAAGAAGGATAAGAAGAAGGCATGCAAATGCTTCTTTCTAACAAATGGACTTCCTATACCTCATATGTCCCAAAGATCTAGGAAGTCTGGTAGGAAAACATTAGGTTGGGACTTCTCACTTAGAGATGGGAGAGCTGATTTTATCCATCATGACTCTGCCCATCATGGAAATCAGCAAATACAAACCAGGCCCTCCCCCAACCCCAACCCATGCCTGTTAAAAATTTACTGTCTTATCACAGATTGGGATTTCTTTATATTTTTTCCTAATCTTAGCTCACCTGATGACTTTATTAAGATAAACTTTTTATTTTGGAATATTTAAAATATATATACAAAAGTAGGCAGACAAGTTTAATAAAGTCCCAGTTACACACAACCAATTTTAGTCACTAATTCATAACCAATCTTACTTCATTTTAATTCCACCTACTTCTCCCTCCCTTAAATTATTTTGAAACAAACTCTAGATATCATATCATTTCATCTGTGAATTTACCAGTATATATCTCTAAAAGATATGGACTTTTTACTTTAATTTAAAATTTTTTGTCCAGCTCTACTGAGGTAAACTTCACATATAACATTGCATAAGTTTAAGAGGAATAACATGTTGATTTGATGCATTTATATATTGTGAGATGTTTTCCACAATAAGCTTAGTTAGCACCTCCATCATCTCACATAATTACCATTTTTTTTTTTTGGTGTGGTGAGAACATTTAATATCTACTCTCTTAGATACTTTCACGTGTGTAATATTATTGTTAACTCTAAGCACCATGCTGTACATTAGATGTCCATAACGTATTCATCTTATAATGGAAGTTTGTCCCCTTTGACTAACATCTCCCCGTTTCTCCCAGCTCCAGCCCCTGGCAATTATCATTCTACCCTCCCTTTCTGTAAGTTTGGCTTTTTTAGATTCCACATATAAGTGATATCATACAGTATTTGTCTTCCTCCATCTGACCTATTTCATTTAGCATAATGCCCTTCACTTCCAGTGATACAAATAGCAAGATTTCTTTCTTTATCACAGCTGAAAGACATTCCTTTGTGTGCGTGTATGTCTGTATCTCTATATCTATCTTCTTCTTCATCCGTTCATCCATTGATGGACACTTAGGTTAGTTTCATATTGTGGCTATTGTGAATAATGCTGTAGTGAATGTGGGAGTACAAATATCTCCTTGAGGTCCTGATTTCATATATATCTGGTTATATACAAAGAAGTGAAATTTTTTGATCATACAGTATTTCTATTTTTAATTTTTTGAGGAGCCTCCATACTGTTTTCCAGAGTGGCTGCATCAATTTACATTCCTACCAACAGTGCACACAGGTTCCCTTTTCTCTATATCTTCACTAATACTTGCTATCATTTGTCTTTTTGATGATAGGCATTCTAACAGTTGTGAGGTGACATCTCATTGTGGTTATGATTTGCATTTCCCTGGTTGGTAGTGGTGTTGAACACTCTTTAATGGGCCTGTTGGCCATTTGCTTGTCTTCTTTGAAAAAAAATATATATTCAGTTCCTCTGCCATTTCTTAATTGGATTGTGTGTTATTTTACTACTTAGTTGTATGAGTTCCTTATATATTTTGGAAATTAGCCCTTTATCGGATATATCATTTGCAAATATACTCTCCCATATAGTGGGCTGCCTTTTCATGTTGATGGTTTCCTTTGCTTTGCAGAAGCTTCTTAGTTGGATGTAGTCCCTTTTAATCTATAAATTCTGTACCTTTTTTTTTTTTTTTTACCACCCTTGCATTTCTTTGTTGAAGAAATCAGGTCATTTGTCCTGTAGTTTTCCAGTCAGGATTTTGTTGATTGTATTGCCAGAGTTCTTCTGACCACTGTATTTGCTTTAAAAATTGGTAGTTTTATCTAGAGGCTTAAAAAGATTCAGTTTAGGTTTTTTAGCGAGTATACATCATGTGGCATATAATGTCTAGTTGCCTCTCTTTCTGACATCAGCACAAATTGATGTGCATTGCTTAGATTTGTTATTTAATCAGAGATTGCAAAGTGGATATTACAATTATCTTAATCTTTTTCCGTTTATTAGCTAAAATACCTCTGTACAGATCATTTGTTCTCATTTGGTTCTTCAGTGGTAGAGTTCGTTTAGGAAAGCCAGGATTCTACCCAATGCTTTACTCTTCTCAGTGCTTTTTAAACCAGGTAAGCTGCTGCACTTTGCATTTACTTGTTCAGATCAGAAGTATGTTATACTTGTTTTGTTCCAAGCATCCTTTTTGAAAAAACGTAGTCATATGTTTCCCTTCTGACTGATATTTTCAAGACACTCAGCAAGCAAAGTTAAATTGCTTATCTAAAACCTGTGAACATCTTTTGGGTTAGAGAAGAGGATTAAGAGCCACATGAGAACAGAGAGTAGAAATTCTGAATTGATTTGACCCATGTTTGCGATTAGCAATATATTAGATAGCAAAATTTAAATATAATAAGAAACTAACATCTCAACTTAAATCTCTTGATCTGGGTAGGAATATGTAAATGAAATTCATTATGGCAGAAAACCTGAGGCATGTTTGTTTGAACTGACATTCTAATTTCTAATTGTGGTGTAGAGAAAACCTCATTTCTGAGAAGGGGCCATTGTTCTTGCTCCAGTCCATTCAACGTTTCCCTATTTTCAAGCCTTATACAAGGTACTGACCAATTTGCCCACTGGAAACCCTTTCTTGTTCTGAATGTTGATTCTCTTTATGCCTGCAGTCTAGAAATAGTGTCCTTACATTTGGAATTTATGGGTAGATTATTGTAAACATCAAATTCAATTTGAAATATTTTATCCTATTGTCTCATGAACTTTTTTTTTACATATAAAGTATAGTTTATGATAGAGGTAGTTCAATCAATGTTGTAAATATCAAACAAACAGGCTATTATTGCTGTTTGTCAGACCACAGTGTCTTTCTGGTCTTTCTGTGTGTATTTGCATGTATGTCTGTGTCTTTTCTTACCAGTTTATTTTAGGAATTGTAATTGGTGTCAGACCTTTTACGTTTACTGAGACCAGATACCATTTATATTAACCTTTTAATGATCAAGAGTCCTCAGATGAAGAAGTCTTATGTGTTAAAAGGAAAGACTTTTGAGCTTTATAAAGTCACTTTTGACACAGAATAAATGCTCAAGAAATACTTATTGATTGAATACAATTTAGAAGTGTCCTGATTTCTTGTACACCATTTGGAGCTGCAGTGTCATAATAGACATGTAGTTTTCAAGCGAACAACTCCCTCTGTTTCCCTCTCCACCAACCACTGTCCACCCCCACTCCCACCATCTCAATTCTATCTTTCTCTCTTAATAAAAGATACAAAATTAGGAAGAAAAAAAAAGACCAAATGTGATTTGAGTCCTTTCCACCCATACTACCAGCTTCGTATTTTGTTAAATGTTACTACTTTTCACTTTCGAAAGGTTTAGCCAAGAGCATTCAATCTACTTTCTACCCAGTAAACCTCACCCACCCCCTAACCTCTAGGTCATTCCAATCATGTTATTTCTCCCATAAAGCCAGAAGTAATGGAGTCGGCGGGAAGTGGAAGTAGTTGTATAGCTCTGCTTGCCTGTCTTTTGTTTGCTTGTCTCTAACCACCTCAAACTACTTTCTTCTCATCTTTATAAAAATAAGACAAAATGGTTCCATCTAAATGGTCCAAAACCCAGCCCAGACTTCTCTAACCTATTATTATGACCTTTTTGTCATCAGTAATTGTTCAGTAATTTGTACCTAAAGCCTTATGCCGACAATGGCCACATAAGATATGGTGAAAGGAACTTCGGCAATAGCTGTGGCAGTTATAACATACCAGGATATTACAGGTCACCCAAACGCAAGAGGCTTAGAATACTTTAAAATATTTGAATAGTGAAGTGTGAGCACATTTTTTAGAGTGATCTTTCAATTTCATTTTAATAAGTATCTACCCATGTATTACTGATTTCAGCTTTGTACCTATTATGAAGGTGTCTTTCTGGTAAGAAAGCTCAAGTAAGAGAGGCTTTATGTGTGTTCGGCAGAATGTGAGAAATAGCCATTCAAAAAATAAATAAAAGAAAAATCAGAAGAAAAGAAGTGAAAGAATAGAAGGAAGAGGTGGAGGAGGAAACACCAACATGAAAACACATATTTGTGTTCATCAGCTGATCATAAATCACATGCTGTCATTTGCCCTGTGTGGTGACAATGGGGAGCAAGTGTTAGTGAGTAGCAGATACAACAGTTATAAAAGAAATGATTTCTTCTTTATCTTTATGTTCTTTGAGTGCCTCTTTTTTATTATTTCCTTACTACATATCTCTTATTGCCATGCATTCTCTCATGGTCAGAATTTAATAATCATTATGCCTAGAGTGGTTTTATGAATTAAGTGGGCATTCAGTAAATATTAGTTATTGATTGTAATATCCCGTGTATTATGGACTGCTGTGCTTTTTTTGGATCACAGCTCATGAGCCGAGCTGAGTCACAGAGACCTTATAGAAAGTATAGCACTAGTAATGACAGCAAGCTTTGAAAAAACTGCCTTTGGTTTCATGATATGGAACACTTAGAGCAATTCCCATATAGTACTAAAAAACACTTGCAAAGCATTTGGTAGGAGAAGGTGGGAGGCATTAAGAAACAGATGGGTGATTAGCATGAATATCCTTATGAGATTAATACAGGGAAATCTCACGGACGTGGCATCTGGAGGCCAGAAGGGGAAGCTCTTAGGCCCCCAACTCAGACCTCACTGGAAGAGACAGACACATTGCAGTCAATACTGTTGGCAAGAGGAGGGAAGGTTTCTGCCTCCCCTGGCAACAACCCAATCAATGACAGACCTTCACAACTCAGCCAATGAGAAGCCATGATACATGAAACTCCAGGTTTACTCTAATGAACTTTTTGCTCAGAAACAGCCTCTCATTTAGGCCTCTTTCCTCTATAAAAGAGCATTCCTCTCCTTTGTTCTCCAGATATGCCTATGGTTTGCCATACGTAGCTTGCTTGTCCCAGATTACAATTCTCTGCTATTCTCATATAAACCCATTATAGCTGGTAAAATAACTGAGCTTTATTTTTAAGGTAACATCCTTTAAGGTCCACTTCTTCTAGGAGAATTTGGGATTATTCTTTGGTTTAATACCATGCACTATGCCACCATTCCCCATTCCCCAATGTTCTTTGCAACTCCTCTTAATTCATTCTATTTATGTCTTTTCATTGGGGTTCTTTACCCCCACATAGTGAAAAACGTAAAAGAAGCCAGAAAATCCTTTTTGAGTCTCTAAAGCTTTATGAGCCAGTGACTGCTAAAGTAGGCTACATACCCCAGGGAAATGCAAAAGGATCAAGTAGTGACCCTTCTACTTTTAGTTTCATTTTAACTCTCTTTATTCTTTATACCTATCTTTCATGTATGCTCTCTTTTGCAGGTAATATATTAATAATGAAGTATATGTATTTGATTTATCATCAATCAGTCAATCAATAGACAAAAAGGTCTAAGGGCAAGACAACACAATGTGATGGCAAGTGAAAAGGTAATAATGGTGATGAGATTCAGGAGATAATAAGATAAATTCATTAGGACCAAAATAAATAATCCTTATTCCCTTGAAACCCAGGAGTTATTTGCATTGTATTTACACTCCTGAAAAGAGGGAGAAGAAGGCAGCTGAAAGGAACACTCCTCCTTGCTCCAAACCTGGTTAATTTTGCCATGGCTTTTCGATTTTCTTCACAGAGATTGGCATGGTAGGGAGTACTCACTCTTTACAACTGAAAAAACAATCTTCAGCAATTAGGTTTGGCTAAGGTGAGTGCATTATATTTTTTAATGTAGTTTTTCATAGACCCTCAGAGCTCTCTGAATAAGTAGAAAGTGCTTTACATAAGAATTTCCAGTCTTAAAGCACCCATGGGCAGGAACCAAGCCATGCTTCCTATGTAGGCATTTCAACTTTGATGGCATTAATGGTCTGTGAAAGCAGGACACTTTATCTTAGCCTATTATTCATAATGTTTGTGCATAGCTTTGAGATGTTTTACCAGAATTACTTACCCCCATCAGATCCAACTAAATCTAAGAGCCATGGGGTTGTGGAAAGTACTCATAAGATGCGGTAAATGCAAAGTTTTGAAAATAAAATAGAGGTAGTCAAACAATTCAAAGTGGAGAGAAAGTGGTAAGTATTGCTTGTGAACACAGAATGAATTTTTGTCCAAATGAATCATTTTAAAGGACAAACAGTGAATCATTTAAAACACAGAATCTATGTTAGTTACAATAATTTTAGAAAATAATTGTGTGTCTGTTGTTTCTTTTGAGGAGGTTCCCAGGCAATAGGTTTGAAACCATTTCAAGCCTTAAGCAAATGTTATCTATGTATCCCAATGCATTTGAATGTATTATTGCACATAATACACATATACAACTATCATTAGCTAAAATCTCAAAAGAAAAAATACACTTAAGGAAAGCCTATATATTAATAATAGTAGATATAAATTCAGATTTCAAAAAAGCTTCCTGACAATTTTTTTTTTCCTGGAGAGGGACCGTGTCTTGTCATATCTGATAAAATCATTATTAATTTTTTCTTTGTCATGTGCCATGAAAAAGCTTATAGTAGGAGTAGAAAAGTGTCACCTGCCATTTTCTTGTTTACGTGCACTTGCATAATGGTTCTTCTTGAGCCACAGCTTCTTTGCAGAAAAACTTGTAAAACTATGTGTCCATTTTTAGAGGGTTACCTTGAACCAGAAAATAAAGTCTGGGAATGCACTGAAAGGGGCCACAGACACTGTAGTAAGTTGGAAGGAAGGAAGGGGAAAGAGAGAGGGTGCCACTGTTATTCTCTGCACACTGTGGACTGTCCCCTCTTCCTCAGGATATGTGCAAGTAAGGGTGCAAGTGTCAATTTTTATATTAAATACTAATAAATATTAATTCCTTTTGATTTTTAAGATAAAAATATTTGTTAATAAGAGATCTAATAATATCTTCCTGCCACCTCAGTGGAGCATCTTTTGCACATGTTGTTCTGGAAACCATTGGTCTAGGGGATCAGTATCAAAAGTCAGACATCTATTAGCTTGATATTAATTCTGAAGAGCACTAAGTTTGTTCAACAAATTAAAGGGTAAAATGATGATAAAACCTTTGGTAAGCCTTTATTTTAGAGATTCAAAGCTTGCTTGAATTTGTGCGATATCAAAATATTTGGATACTGAATAATAAAACTACTGTGGGATTTTTCTATAACACAAACTGGGAGAGATGACACTTGCTTCAAGTATTTGGATATATTTAAATTTAAAAAAATTGGACAATAAGAATCAAGGAAGAGGAATATAACTGATTTTAAACTATGGAAGTACAGATTTAACCTTCTCCTTGGTGGAAATACATTATAACTTCCATACCTAGCAGTATGGCCAGGTAGCAATCCAGGTGGCCCTCTTGTTAGACTGGATAACAGCTGTATACAATACATAAAAAATAATTTCAAAGGTGCAGAAGAGCTGGTCAGAAGATAAGCAGGCCAGAAGATAAGCAGTCCTACTCTGACATAACACTATTATGCCCATTTTACAATAAGGAAACTGAGACAGAAAAAATGAGACTCCTCTTGCCTAATATCCATACCTATTAAGTTGTAGAACTGAAACTCCTGCCAAGGTGTGTCTGACTCCCAACATGCTTTTTTTCGCTATTACTCTATGCCCTCTTAGCCTACTGAGCTTTTGCTCTTTCAGTGAATATCTTCCCTCTGTACCAGTCAGTAGCTTTCCACTTCTAAAGTGTTTTATGAATGCGATCCAGAGCCAGAACTGGGCAGGGAGGAAATTCACAGCTCCTTCAGGATGGGCTGCTGCACACATCCATCTGTTGTTTACTGAGCCCGAGAGTGCTGAGACGTCCTCAGCGAGCAGTGTCTGCCTCCTGCATTTTGCCTATTTGGAAGATGTTTCTTGTCCTTCCCCTCACCACCCACTCGCTTCTGCTTCTGTCTGGTTTCTCTTTTGCTGGCCCTTTTCCCATAGCAGTTAATGTTTGCCCTGCAAGTGCCAGAGTATTCATCCTTTCTTCCTTGAATGATGTGCCCATTTGCATATCATGCAAACAGCCCAGCTGCTGGAGTCCCAGTTAGGGTAAATAACGGTCACAGTGTTTATACTAATTCCTCCTGGGGCCTTCTGGAACCTGCTGCACAACTCCAGGGAGAAAATCTTTTAGTTGAAATCTAAGCTCAGATCTTCTGACATCATGAATGAACACTTGTGTTAAAAATGCACATGTAACCCTCTCCATGTAAATATGTGCTTTAGAGTCTAATGGCTGAAGCAGGTTTGTTGATAGAAACTATTAATTTTATCTTGTCTAATACCATGTGTTAATCCTTAGGTTTTGGCTTTGTTTTCTAAGTATATATTCACATCTTCAAAACCAGTGAAAAACTCAAGAATTTAATATATTTCCACATTTATTGTTTTCAAATGTAATCAATTATACTCTTTATAAATCTAATATATCAGTTTTACAATATCTTAAGTATAGAAATGACAATGAGTAAAAAACTTATCAGTAAGTTACCACTGAAACAGACTATGAGGATTCTAACACCATGGATTATTTTTCCTTCACTTTCTTTAGTCTTATTCTTTTAATTACTAAATTTTTTCCTTATTTATCTTAAGCAGTATAATTTATACACCAAACCCAGAGTCAGAGTTCCCTTTGCTGGACCAGTTGAGGCTGCAGATTATCTGGGGGGATGTACTCCTTTTTATAGGTTACACTTTGTCCAGTACAGTAGAACCACTCAATTTACTGACTTGGAAGCAGTCAAATAAGTTTTGTTTTTTGTGATCCCAGTCAGTACTCCCTAAACAATGCTTGCTTTGAGACTCTTGTTCTTGTAATATTTACAGTTTTTATCATGGGGCAGTTAAGATCTATAGTTTCTTAATATTCACAGATATATGAATATATGAATATTTCTATTCTATTTCAGGTCATGCTTTTTAAAAAATAATTCATGTAACAAGCTTCTACAATCTTATCATTTGTCATTTAGAGTCAGCCTAGATGAGGCCTTGATAAAAAATAGTCAATGGTCAGATTGTAGCAGCTGCTAAATCTCTGGAAAGCCTAATGAAAATACCTAATTATTTTACACTTTAATGTTCTGGCTTGTATGTGTCATTGCACTAGAATGATTTTACCAATAACTACTTTGAATTCCAAGTATCAAAAGGTAGGAATTTCAAGTAGAAAAAAGTACAGTTAAATCATAAATGAGTATGACATTTAGTCTAGTCAATTCAGTTCTTTATTTAATGCTTACCATGTTTCCAAGGTAGGCCCTTGGAGGACTTAGGTGAGTCAGATTGGTTACCTACATGCAGCATACCACTTAACTAACACCTCTGAGAAACAGTCTCACACAATACACATGCCAGCCAACAATCCTGCATGTTAAAATACTGTTGTTTTTATTTGCAACTTAATTTCTGACTTTATTCTACTGTTGGTATGTACTCCTTGGGTGTCTTTTCCATCTAAGCTCATTTTTAGGATATTTGCATCAAGACTAATGGCTTTACATGCTACCCGTACTGACAGCTCCCAAACACCTCTCTCGCCTCCCCTGAATTCCAGACCTGTGTGTTCAACTGGCTGATAGAGATTTCTACTCATATGACTAACAGGAATCTCACACCAAACTAGAACATAACAGAGCTCCTGCTCGGCACCTCCAGGTGGTCTCCTCCCACTGTCTTCCTCTCAGCCAAGGCAGTGCCATTCTAGTAGTTCAAGATAAAAACCTCATTTTCTTCCACCCTATATCTGTCAGCAAATTCTCTTGGCCCCATCTTCAAAACAGATCTTCATCCACTTCTCACCACCTCCACTACTACCATCTTGTACAAATTACCATCATCTCTACCCTGTCTTTATTACAAATAACCTTCTAACTAGTTTTTCTCCTTCCATCATCCCTCTTCACTTTCTAATCTCCCTTCCTCCACCCCCCCATCCCCTCACTACATGCCCATCAAGTCTATACTCAAAGCTGAGAGTAATTGTTATGGTATAAATCAAATCATGTTACTCCTCCACTCCAAATTGTACAACTCCTCTACTAAAAATCCTGCAGTGGTTCCCCATTTTACTTAGAACAAAAACCAAACATTTTTCTGACGTCCTTGAAAGCTGCCTCCCACCTTTCTGACCTCATCTCTCTCCGCCACGCTGGCCTGGCAGTTCTTTGAACACCTCACTGCCCTGCCCCAGGACCTATGCTATTCGTACAGTCTCTTCTGAAAATGCTCCTTCCCCCAGAAAGCCAACTGCTAACAATTTTGTTTCCTTCAGGTGTTTACTTAGAAGTCATTTTCTCAGTGGAATCTTCCCTGGAAATCCTAACTAGAGTTTCAGACCCCTCTTTTCATTGTTTGTTTTCTTCTTAGCACTTATCATTAACATCTTAAATATTTTACTTATTCATCTTGTTATCTCTCTCCCAGTAGAACAGAGTTTCCAGGAAGGCAGCAATTTTAGTTTGTTTTGTTCACTACTCTGTACCCATTGCATTACCAGTGTCTGACAATACTTGGTACTCAATAAGAATGTATGTTTTTTTAATTGAGGTGTAACGGACACACACATTGTATTAGTTTCAGGTATGCAACCTAATCATCGATATTTTAATATATTATAAAATGATGATACTCAATAAATATTTGTTGAAGGAAAACAGTGAATGAATAGTGAATGAGTAATTGATCTCATTCTTATTGTAATATTGGTGACTGCAGCTACTTACTAATAGATCTTCCTCGCATTAACTCATTGCTTGAAACACCGTGTCTCATTCACCTTCATTCGATTTTACTAAGCCTCTGGTTAACACCTCATCTTGACTTTTCTGTGACTTTAAATCCCATCTTCAGCAGTTGGCAAGAAGTCAATTCAGGCCAAATCCAGCCGTTCCTTCATGTCCTAACTGAAGAAATAGAGGAAAAGAACAGGCGCTATCAGGCACATAAAATCAGTGTTAAGCAGCAACTTAGTCACCTTGCTGTTGTTCTAAAGGCAAGATTGGTATTTCTGTTGACCCATATTTTAGCAGAAACACCTGAATCTCATTTATTTCAGTCATACATGCTTAGGCTCAGCCAATGAGAGAGGTGACTTTTAACACTTAAGTTTTATAGGTTATTACTATTACTTTTACCCTGAATTCTTTATAACTATCACTAACTTAAAAAAAGAGGAGGGTTCAAGGAATGAGAGTTGCTTTAAAACATCATGGTTAACTTTTAGAACTCTACCCTAAAGAGATAAAGATTAAAGATCCATGAATGGAGATACTAATCACAATTACAGTGAAAATTAAAAATCTCATTGTTTATAATAGGTAAGTGTTAAATAGAATCTTTTACAGCAATTAAAATGCAAATCCTGCAGAACTTCTTATGTCAGAGTGTTTAGAAGATTTCTTGAAATTTGGTTTATTTTACTGGGAGTGATAAGGTAGGAGAGCATTATCTTTACCGGTTTATGAACTGCAAGTACTTTAAGAAAAAAAGCAAAATAATTTCTTTTACATGCCAGGAAAACTTCACCATGAGAGTGGTTTGGTTCCCAGTTTTATGAAATACTGTTCTTCTATATAAAAAGCAGCCGATTCATTAATAAAATACCCACTGAAGGAGTCAATAGGACGTAAATCCTATTTCTGACATGTTGAGGGGAGAGGAGGGCGGACATAACCCTCAGGTTAGTGCTCAAATATTGTCCAAACTGGGATCCCCCTGTAAGCGGAGGAAGGCATTATTACTAATAACATACACCATTCCAATAGGCATAGACTGGGAGTGAACAGGCAGACTGCATACATGGTCATCTCCTAAGCTAGGAAGATTGATTTTGCCCAAAGAATTACTGGAAAGTCTTTGGAGTCTAGTTTTAAGGGACATAACCAACCTTGCCTCTGGCCCTTCCAACCTTCTGGGGAATGTCTGGATCCCTAGGGAATCCTCCCTTGCGGCCAGGGCTCGAATAATTAAAGAGAGTTGGGTTATTGGAACTGCTTCCTTGCTTGTTCAGTATGCTTAATTTCCCAGTTTTATAAGATTGCTGCATTTAAACCATGCTACTGAAAGGGTTGGGAGAATTGTGTTCAACTGTTTTCCTTTGTCCAGAGATCACCTGAATACCTTAGGACATACCTATTAAATCAGTTTCTCAAACTTGTCTGAGCATAAAAGTCACGTAGCAGAAGTAGCTGTTAAAAATACCTAGTCTTGGGTCCCACTTCAAAATCAGGGAATTGATTCTCTTATGTAGAAGTTTGAAAGATCTGTATTTTAAACAAGTTCTTCAGGTTATTTTATTCAATAGCATATTTAAGAAATGCTTTTTATATAATGCTAAGTTTTAAGAAGTAGAATGGAGATTATGTTCTTAAGTATGCAGATATATATTCTCCTATGTGCATATAGATGGACCAGAAGGAAATACAACAAACAGGCTAATGTTAAGAGAGTGATGATCTCTGACACAAAAAATTATGTTCTACTCATTTGTCTATATTTTCTACAATGCTTACAGTGAGTTATGATCAAATATAAAAAAGAGCATTATTTTAAAATTATCAAGCCATTTCTTAAACATAATTGGAAACCTGGTCAGTACTTTTTCCTTGATATTTGGTTGAAAATACTTTGTATTGTATGGACTAAGGTTGTTTCTCTAAGGTTTCTCCAACTCAGGGAACTACATGCAGTTATGCCTGTTGTGTTCTGCATAATCCCAGGGGGTGTCATTTGCCTTGTATTCTTTTAAAGGGTGCCTCCTAGAGTTGTGCACTGAACCTCTGCTTCATTTGTCTTTGACTGAGTCTTGATTTGGAGATTATGTGTAGAAAATTAAGGTGATTTGTCAAGGTTTATGCATATTTAACTCCTTTTACAGGAGGAATTAGCAAAGATATTATCAATGTGGATAAGCCTTAGTGATCATACAAGGAAAATTATTTTGTAAAGGATTTCAAGTTAAAACATCCTACTTATTTTAATAATGGAACTGGTTAAGCAAATACAAACCATGTTCTCAAGCTGCCCACGTCCTAGAGAAGAAATGTAGTTGATGTTAAGAAAAGTATTTCAAACTCCATCATTTGAATTACCATGTCTACCACAAGTCTTTCCTTCTCCTGTATATAGTGCATGGTTTTGGTTTTGTCCATTTAAGCATATGCAATTTAAATATTTGAAGTGAGGAGGAATGAGGGAAATTCATTTATTTATTCATTCATTCAGGTAACCAAGAAATATGGAAAGAGTATCTAGTACACGCTAAGCTCTGTATGAAAAACAAAAATGAATCTAGCCTGAATAGTGCTACCAAGGGGTTGACAATATAGGGAAAAAAAATAAGGCATGTATTTAATTAATTAAAATGCATGTAAGAAAATAGTAAATGCCACATTAGGGAGAATTCAAAGGAGGGGAGATTTACCCACAGTAAGACAGGTGTAATGGGAATTAAGGGAAACCTTTCTGAAGGGGAACCATTGCAAGAAGGTCCTTGTAGAGTGGGTGGAGTTTGATGAGTTGGTCATTTAGAGATGTGAAAGAACCAGTATGTCAGTCTCAGGCCCAGGGTGGGGAAATGCAGAGGATAGCAGAAGTGGATGGAATTGATGGGCAGGTACCCTGGGTGGCAGGAGCTGAGCTATCACATTCTAGCAATCTGGGCACAATAGTGAAGGAGCCAAGGCTGATCCACTAATTTACCCCTGGAAAGGTTAATGTTGCTTTGATCATGTTCTCAAAAAAGGACCCAGGTAATTCCAGAAAGCAGGTCTCACAAGCACAGCTCAGATGTTCACCTAGCCTCTCAGAGAGTAAAGCCCCATTACCTTCTTAGTCATCGGAAGTGAAGGTCAGACATTTTATATTACAGAATGAATGTGACATGAAGTGACCAGACAAAGCTGTGTTGCATAGGGTTATTTTATTATTCATATATACTTGATAACATTAAGATTGAAAAAGAATGTGTGCTTGATATAGGCCAATGGCTGAGCCATGGAAATGCCTTTAACACAGAATTCTCCTTTGTGGTACATTTGCTGTAAGAGCATCTTACCTGCCCATCAGAGGAAGGTTTTGTGCTTGCCGTCCTCATATCTTCAGCGAGCAAGATGATCCAGGTCCGATGCGCATCTGTAGCGGTGGTGTCGGCAGTGGCGGCGGGGTGAGTGCTGTTGCCTCAGCTTATTTATCTTTGCCATGGGCCAAGGAATACGGAAGAGCGAAGTGTGAGCAGGTAGTGATCAAGGCAGACTCTAAACAGGAGGGAGAGACGCATCCGAGGATATCAAATTTTGAGGAAAAAATTAATGAAGAGGCTTTCAATTATCAGATCACCTGGCAAAGAGGCAATCAAAACGTTGAATAGGACCTAGAACTGGGAGATGGCAACCTAGCTAACCTCAGTGACTCCGTGCCCCCTGCTCTCTGTTTTACGACTCTGAGACTCTGAGCAACATACTTCCCTTGGGAAAGGGATCATCATACTTTGCCTCACAGAATAACTGAGAGGATGAGTTATTAATCTGAAAATAAAAGTGTTCTACAATGCAACTTGGTAATAATAATTCTTGCTAGAATCTATGGAATAATATATGTTGGGAGTTGTGCTGGTTGCTTTAAATAACACTTGACATGTAGTGACCCATTTAATCCTTTTAACCCTAGGAGGTAAATTATATTATTATCTCCATTTTATAGACAAGAAAGTTGAGGTCCAGAGAGGTTAACTAACTTGGCTGAACTAGTAAGTGGCTGGGCTAAAATTCAAACCCAGGCGGTTAGGTGATTAAATTATTTAGAAGATAAATAAATTATTAGAAAGCAACAAGGGACTTACTGACTTTTCATTGGTGTAAGGCACTATTTAAAGGTTTCCTAGCAGGTACGATTTACACAGGAATTAATGTGCAATATGTACTTATATTCCAAAGCCTCGTTTATGTTTTAAATATGTTTCTATTTTGGGCCTATTTTGTCCTTCATGAAGTCAAGTTCTAGAATAAATTACATCTATAAGTATTTGTTTACACTGAACTCTGCAAAAATTGCTCTCTTGAAGATCAGTAAAATCTATAGTTTTAGAAATGGTAAATAGATCAAATGTTTTGTTTGTTTGTTTCAACTTTGAAAGCTATACAAGTAAGGTTTTTTTTGCCTTATTAATTGTCCAAAAGAGTTTAAGATTTGGTTGAAACAAATCTTTTTAGCAAGATTAATTTTAAAGGTAGACATTATGAGTATCAAATTAAACTGTCAGCCTATGAAACGATACTGAAAAAGATGTGTTACAACCATCCTCCACCCCCAACCTCTGTAGAGTCTGGTAAGTATGAACAGGAATACCAGAGGCCAGGAATCACATTTTAGTAATTCTTTTCTAGTTATGTCAGATTTCTAGCATGCTATTAGAGACACATGTGTCATCTTTACCATCAACCAACATATCATTGCTGTTTCAAACTGTTACTAGAGCTGTTGACACAGAATATTGTGTCTGTCGACAGCTCCAATTAGCTGGCGTGTCTAACTGGTGACAGCATGGTCTACTTTTGTTTATGGGGATGGTGGGAGCTGTATTTCCGTCTCCCAACCTCCAGTGGCAGACAGATGGATAGAGCTATATAATCATCAACGGAAGAGTGTGATATTCTGTCTTCACAAACCATCACGCAGAGCAGAACCAACGGCCTTTTGTCTGCTTTTAGAAATGACTGCAAGATCCCTCCCATCTGTCAAGTTATGCGGGTGAACATGTATAAAATACATCATATACATGTGCATGTAGAGCACAACGGATTGGGCTGTGAGTAGGAAATAAATGCCAGTAAAATCCAATATATTTAAATTTGTATCATATCACATTGAATATATTTTTGCTTCAACATTAAGTTTATAAAAATATCTTGTTGAAAAAATTTTTTAAATAAACGGATCATTTTTTATTATTATTTACATCATACTGGTAAGGATTGTTAAATTACATGTTGTAACTTTTGACCTTCTCTACTGTGAATAGCCTTCCTTTTGACATGTGGTAGAATCACTGGCTTGCAATTCCCTATGATATGTCATCTTCTTCACTAGTTCTCAACTTTTCATCATGGAAACACACAAGAAAAATAATGTTCCCAGGCAAAAAAAAACCCCACCTTAATAAGCATATCTGGATGCACAGAGTATATGGCTCATAACTCCATTCTTTCCAGTGGAAGGAAGAGGAATGCAAAGCAGGCGACTGAGTATGACACAATGATAGGGCTAGTCTAGAATTGATTTTATTTAAAAAATGTAAACCATTCTTAAACTTTATTGGCTTTATTGTCAAACATGACTCATAGCGAACCATCATATGGCTGGAAACCACTGAACTAGTTTATCAGTTCACTTGTCCTCAGTTAACTGCAGCTCATCCTTTAGGCTGCAGCTTAACTGCCACTTGCTTGAGAAAACCTTCCCTGGGCCCCCATCTTACATACAACACTCTGGTCTTTTCCTTTCTAGCACATATTGCAGTTTGAGATATCCATTTATGTAATAATTTGACTAACATCTGCTTCTGCACTAAATTCCATGAGGCAGAGAACAGGTCAGTGTCGCTCACCTGGGACTCTCTGGTTCCCAGCATAGTACCTGGTACCCAGCCAGGGCCCGATATTGATGTGTTGGGTAAATGTTGTTCAAGCGGACACATACTAGAACTTTTCAGATAAAACATATACCTACTCTTCTGGTTTTCTGAGACTAGAACTTCTTGTAAGGAAGTACTTCTTTGTATTTAATGTATACCTGCTAACTTAGCTCAGAACTAGATTAATGTAGGTGTTGGTGGTGGTAGTGGGGACCAGGGGTTGTGTTCTACACAGAGGGAGTAGCTTACATGAGGTTTTTAAGAGCCCAGTTCTACACATGGCAGGACTGAAGAAGAGGTCTGAGAAGAGTAAGACTGAGAGGGAGACCTTCATACAATGGACCACATATAACTACAGGAGTCCAGCCTGAAACTCTTGATTCGGAAGCCTTGAGATGAGAAGCCCTCTCACCTTCTATTCATGGATAGTAAATGTATTAATATTGGTCTTATCCTTGCTGTGTCTCCCCAAATATGGGATTGAGACTCACCCTCCTGAAACCTCATTTGATATCCCACATATCAAATAGAAAAGTGGCATGAAGGAGAAATAAACATTTGTCATTTTATGGGACTAAAATTTTGGGGGTTGCTTGTTATGGCAGCATAATCTAGACCATTCTGACTGATGTAGAAATCTTTATATTATACCACGTTATTTACTTATCTCTATATATCAGATTAAATGGTGAACAAAAACCATGTTTTTATTTTTACTGCTCTACATTCAACAAGTTGGCTGCCCTTTAGTAGAAACTTGAAACCTTTTTTGAATAAATGTTTATCATTTGAAAATCAGTATTGACTCAACTGATAGCTCATTGAAGGCAGAGGCTGTGTCTTTTATGTTTTTATACCTCCATCAAGCCCAATACACTTAACAAAGAGTAAACATTAACTGTTGAGTAAATGGATCACCTCTTAAACATTTCTTTTCCTGACTGAAGCCTGTTAGTCAGTTTCACTTTTCTGCATAGGTTCTCCTTCCCAGCACTCACGTCCTTTTCAAGAAGTTCTCATTCTTTCTGACTTGTAGGGGATCATAACACATCATGGCATGAATACCTACAGGTAACAGCTGTGCATTTCTGAGCAAATTCAGGCATTTTCTGACCCCTGGATCTGGTTTGGTCACCTGAGCTCAGCCAGACAGTGCCAGTCTGTTGTTTCTGCAGCTTGCTCTTCACGCACTTTGGATATTGGGAGAGACATTTCAGAGCTCTGTTTATTTAGCTTTCACTTACCAAGCCATTGTCACATTTTTCTTATTTGTTTCTCCCTAGAAGTCCCAAGACAGTAGACAAAGCAGGCATTTCCCCCATCTGATAGCTGGGCAAAGTAAGGCTCAGAGAGATCACATAAGCAGCAAGTGGAACATGGACCGTTGAGTCACTGATAGGAATTTTTATTGTGCTAAAATCAGCAAATCAGACAAATAATTACCTTGCTGTGTGTTACCAAAGGTAGAGGTGACTGCTCCTCTGTATTTCATTCTCATTAGAAAGGCGATGTCTGTGAAGGGGAGGATTATGGGAGAAAATGAGTACATTTTTTTAGAGTTAAAAATAGTTGAAGGAGGGAAGACTTAGCCCAGTCAAATATATTCTTTAGACATTCAGAATGTATTTTTTCCTAAATCAAAGAAATGACTCCCAATAAATGGCATCATTCTATGGGCAGAGACTTTAAAAGGGAACATAACTCAAAGGAGATAGGAGAGTCTGAAAAGTGTAATTCTGATCATATATTCATGAATAATCCCCATGTGAATAAAGGTAGGCACATCTAAAGAGGCTTTTGTGACAGCCAAGGGGGCTCTCTGATGAGCTTATATTTAAAAGAACTCACAGAGAAGATGGGAGAAGGAAGGTACACCGTGGCCGAGACTGGCCAGGCAGTGCCCTGATGGATGGAGCCCTGGGAGTGAGAGGAAGAGACCTGCAGGCCGCCCACCCACGTGTGACCTTGGAAGGGCCGTGCCTTGCTTGTGAAATCCTGGGAGTAAACATTCTCTCTCCTAGGTTTAAGATTTTAGAATCACAGATACTAAATATGGAAAAGAGAGTTCCTAAATAGAGTGTATTCAAATGAGACCAGCCCAGAATGAGTCAAAGCTGGTTAAAAAAAAAAAAGTATAAAATTGCTTTCAAGCAAAAAAGATAAGAAAGAGAGCTGTGAACATGAAAGTGAATGGCATGAGTAAACATGACCTATAAAGGGTGGGGAGATAGAGAATGTGAAGAGGCCTGGCTCTGAATAACATTAGGCCCCTTGCTTGGGGAATCTTTTGCTTTGTTACCAGGAATCACTTCTATTTGCCTGAGGACTGATCTAACAGAAAGAATAATCTTCAAACTGAGAGGGCAGAACAAACAATGCAAAGAAGAAACAGAGCCAAGAGAGATGAAGAGAGAGAGTACCAAGTGCCCTTAATGAGAAAACTCCTATGTTCTGAAGAACTGCATCAGGACCCTGAAACACCTTAAGGATATGATCAAAGAACCAGTCTTGCTGCTCTGAGGAAACCGCAGAGAGCAAGAGAAGAGTCAGAAGTCGGAAGGACAAACGTCATCCCAGTTTTCTAAAGAGGGAGAAGGTTAAAGCATTAGTCTGATGAACATAATGTTTTTCTTTAGCAAAAACAAAATAGATTTTAAAACTGAAGAGTCTGTGAGCACACTGTGAAAGCAGCACATATTAAGAGCCAACATGATTGTGTAAGAACAAATTCTGGTTAAACAGATGCACACAACTGGATTGGGCAGAATAGTAGCCCCCAAAGATGTCCTCTGTGAATAAGTCAGGTTACATGGCAAAGAGGAATTAAGATTGTAGATGGGATTAAAGTTGCTGATCAACTCAATTTGAATGCGGGCGATTATCCTGGATTATCTGGGAGGGCCTAATGTAATCACCAGGCTCCTTAAATGTGGAAGAGGCAGGCAGAAAATCAACGTTAGAGTGATGCCCTGTATGAAAGTCTCTACCAGTCATTGTTGCCTTTTAAGACAGAAGGATACCATGCCTTTTAAGATAGATAGTCACGAGTTAAAGAATCCTAGTAGCCTCTAAAAGCAGGAAAAAGGAAGAAAATGATTCTCCCCTAGAACCTCCAGAAGGAACACAGACCAGCAGACTCCTTGATTTTATCTCAGTGAGACCCATTTTGGACTTCTGATCTCCAGAACTATAGAATAATAAATCTTAAATTTTAAGATTTAAGCTAATAAATTGTGGTTATTTGTTACAGAAGCAGTAGGAATCTAACACAGTAGTCAGGGGAATATCTTGACTCCACAAAGTCTTTGAGAGATTTCTTATAAACCTGATGAGAAAATCCATTAGTAAAATTGTTTAGATAGGTTTCCAGTTGCTTGAACAATCATCCCATGTCACTCTGAGAGAAGAACCTCAGCCCTGGTTTCATTCAGACATTCACTTACTCAGCAAACATCTTTATGATATTCACTGAGCATCTTTTATGTCACAGGCATTGCTATAAGCACTGAGAATTCAACAGCAAACAAGAAAACAAGGTCCCCACACTCCGCAAAGTTTACCTGCCAATGGAATAAGCAGACAATATACATTCCAGTAGTGATGTGTACTCTGAAGGAAAATCAAATCAAGCAGATAAAGAAATAAAGGAATGCAGAGGAGGTCTTTTTTTGGATAGAATGTTTGGGGACTATGTCGTTAGGGTGATATTTGAGCAGACAACAGAAACCATGAGGTCTAATGAAAGAACCTTTCCAGAAGAGAGGAAGAGATACAGAGCAACGACCCTGATGGGAAAAAGACCTTGTTATAATCTGGAGACAGCAAAAAGGTTAGAGTGGGCAACATTAAATGAACAAGGGTACAAGCGATGGGAACCAAAATAGAAGAGGGTGTAGGTCATGACAGTGTCTGAGTGGAGGCTCGGCGACTGTCCACGAGGCATGCTTGGTCTCTGCCTTTGGTTCCCAACCCCAGATGCTTTGACGAGAGAGAACAAAGTGTATTGCTTTGAACCCCGTGCCTTCTTCTCTGGCCACTGTCGCTATGGCTTGGTGTCTCTCATTCTGATACTGCTCATTCTTCTCTCCCTGACTTGAGGGGTAGAAGAGGATATGGAATAATTTACTCCTCTGCAGTATAGTTTTAGTTGAGTCATTTGGCCATATGACTTTTAAAGCCTCTCTAATCTTCAAGGTTGCCTGATTATATAATTAGTACTCTCACAGGATCACATTGCTACTGGGCCACAGCATCTCAGAGATGACAGTAACGCCTCTTCTTCCTTTCTGAAATGGTTACTATGGGGATAGCCTGTGATAAAATATCTTAGAGTATTACAAAGATTAGAGCTGCACAGACGTAAGTTGCTGTTATTAATAAATTAGCTCTATTCATAAATTGTAAGTTTTTGTTTCTCACACCTTACAAGCCATGACCAGTTTGAATTCTTATCTAATTCTCTCAGTGGACACCTTTCCACTTAATAACACTTACAAACTCAAATAAGGTTTGGATAGTTAAATGACCAACAACAAATGATTGCAGGGGAATTCCCACTGAATATCATTTATTGTTTCTTTCTAGATTGATTGTGGGCCCACTGACGTCTCGAACATCAGCCATCTAAACAGCTGGTATTGGTGCAATAATGAGCAGACTTAGAAGCACTGTAGTGGATGGGTTAAGAGTATAGACTTTGGCTTTGGATCCCAGTTCTTTCACTTACTAGGTGTATAGCCTTGGGCAAGTAACTTAACTGCTTTGTGCCTCAGTTTTCTTGTCTGTAAATTGGTAGTCATAATAAATTAATTTATTTATTTAAAGCATGTAAAACAGTAGCTGGCACAAGGAAAACACCAGTTAATATAAGTTATTATTACCCTTTATTAATTTTATCATTGCATAGCAATATTATCACAAATTTAGTGCTTAAAACAGCACATTTATTATCTCATGGTTTCTGTGAGTCAGGAGTCCAGGCATGGCTTAGCTAGGTCCTTTGCTTCAGGAGATCACAAGCTGTACTCACAGTGTCTGCTAGGGCTACAGTCTGATATGAGGCTTGACTGTGGAACATCTACTTCCAAGCTAAGATGGTTATTTATGGCATTCTGCTCCTTGCAGGTCAATGGACTGAGAACCTAAGTTTCTTTCTTGCTGTAGCTCTAAGGCCACCTCAGTTCCTTGCTACATCGATCTCTCCATTTAGAAACACACACCATGGCATCTTGCTTCTTCACAACCATCAAGAGAAAGAGAGTCACATACATGCAATCACATATCTCCTGTCACCTCTGCCATGTTCTATGAGCCAGGAGCAAGTCACAGATCCTACCCACATTCAAAGGGAGGGCACCACACAAGAGTATGAATACTAGGGTTGTGGGTGCCACAGTCTCTCAGCCATATTACCCTATTTTCTCAATTCACTAATGAATGTACTTCAGATAGGGAGGCATATCATATATGCATCTGCTACTTGAGGAAGTACTGAGAACTTGATCCAACTATTTCACTACCAAAGAAGGTAAGGCATATTGCTAAACTTTTGTCTCATCAGATCATGAGCTCAAGTGCAACAAAATTTCAGTTGATACCAACATTAATCACAAATGTACTGCTGCCCTATATTGCATATGAAGACTTCACAGTTCTGTATTACTTTACAAATGAATAGGATTAAAACCAGTTCATCCAATTCTATAAATTTGGTGTTTATCATATATACAAACAGTAGGTAAATGAAGAGAGAAATATAGGCTCACATTTAGAGGGAATCTCCATCTTTCTTTTAACTAAAGAGGATTTCATAAGTGTAGAGTCCTTGTTAATTTGTCCTTCCTGACTACATGCTCTTTGTGATTTTTGCTTTTCCTTGCAGACACTTGAAAACCACCTGCTTTATCACCTGTCCCTGCCTACCTCTTCAACATGATCTCATGCCACTTTCCCCCTCTATCATAGTGTTCTAGACACATTGGCCTTCTTTCCGTGTTTCACATTCACCGAGCTTTTCTGGTTCAAGGTCTGCGGAGCTGTTTCTTCTGCATGGAATATACCTTCCCGAGTTGCTTGCATGACTAGTTCCTTGTCAGTATTTCAGACTTCAGCCCAAACATCCTCAGAGAGGCTTTTCCTGAGTTCTCAGTCTAAAATTGCCCTTGTACTGCCACAAATCCATCTATCACAGAAGTTCTTAAGCTCTTCTGTGCATCAAATCCCGTGGAGAACATCTTAAAACAAGATTGCTGTGTCAGAGTTTCCGATTCACTAGGGCCCAAAACATGGCAGTTCTAACAAGTTCCCAATTGATGGTCCAGTGATCACATTTTGAGTGGTCTGTCACATTATCCTATTTTATTTTTTTCACTGCACTCATCATTTATTTTCTCAGTATTTGTTTACTTATTTACTAGACTTTAGGTTCTATGAACATCAAGGATGATGTAGTAAGTTAGAACAGCACCTAGCTGCCTGCTATATAGTTTCTATCGGGTGAGTGAAAAAATAATGAATAAATTGAAATATGAATGGAAATTCTACTGTAATGCATATTATTCTACTAGAATATTATTCTCTATTTTACTAGAATAGAACTAAGTTGGAGGATCCATTTTTACTGATGGTTTTGCAAGTAGATATTAAAGATTTCTTAGAAAATAAACATCTTAAACTTTAAATTATAGTAATTAAAAAGTAAACTTGTGTGACTCTACCCACATATCACATTGGATTGCCCTAATGCTCATATGAAGGCCCTGGACAAGTTCAACATTAAACAGGTTAATTTTATATGTAGTATGTAGTAGTGAGCACATTTCAGTGAAATCATGAAGCTCAATATATTTTAAACTAAACAGGATAGGTTTCATTTTATCTAGAAAATGTCTTTTTCTCTCACTTTATACTTTTTCCTTGTCTTACAAGACTATCAAAAATTATCTTTTTGCCCTGACTGTAGAAAGACATATCTATCTTTCTATCCCTGGAGTGTTCTTGTCATTTTCTTTCATTATATAACTGTGTCATTTTGTTAACATACATTCATCACCAATTACCTGTGACACCTGTGGATACCACATGCAGAACGGAAATCTTTTTAAATTAGCAGTCTGATTAAATAGAGTTGGTGTATCCTAATTATGAGACATATGCCTTCCAGAAAGGAGAAGCCAGGAAAATTCACAATTTAAAAAAAATGTGTGTGTGTGTGTGTATATACATACAGAGACCAAAGTCACTGAAAAATTGGTTTTCACCAAAGCATGAGTTATGTAGGTTGTGCACACCTGAAGTTAAATGAAGTGGAGATTTGGCAGTTATGTCCCTGATTTCAACCCTGGCTGTCCAGATGCTAACTCACAACTTCAGTGGCTTAAGGAGACCAGATGAACCTGATACCTCCCAGACCTCAACTCCATCTTAAATCAAGGAGACACTGTCATTGGGCAACACACAAATATTTAAGCCCAGGTCTAAACAATTTCAGCATGCAGCCAGTGCTTTTAGCCTTCTTCATCTCTAAATGAAGAGCTTTTGATTGACGAAATTGTAAAGCCAAGTCACAAAATCATAGATGTTAGAGTCAGAAATGGCCCTAGAGATGATTATTTTTTAAATCCTCTCCTTTAACAGATAAGGATATTGACCCATACATAGCAAAGTGATTTTCCCAAGGTCACCCAGGAAGTCAGCGACGGAGCCAGGACCGTTCTCATGGATCAGCCGTGCTCTTTGCTTCTGGCACACTCTCTCCCGTTGATCCACATTCCATCTACCGTAAGATGATTTAGAAAAAGCCCACTTGGTGTAAGCTACTGTGAATTTTAAACAATATGAGGAATTAACAATAATTATATACATATACGTAATATTTCTGTAATTCCCTATTTCCATTTAAATTGCACAAGGGTTTGTTATTGACTGAATTGTGTCCTAGGAATTTATATGTTGAAACCCTAAGCCCCAATGTAACTGTATTTGGTGATAGGACCTTTAAGGAAGTAATTAAGGATAAATGAGGTCATAAGGGCAGGGCCCTAATCCCCAAGGACTGGTGTCCTTGTAAGATGAGGAAGAGACCGGGAGAGCTCATGCACAGAGGAAAGGCCATGTGAGGACACGGGGAGAAGGCAGCCGTCTGCAAGCAAAGAAAGGGGGCCTCAGGAGAAACCAGATCTACCCTAGAATGACGAGAAAATACTTGGTTGTTTAAGCCTCACAGCCAGTGGTATTTTGTTATGGTAAGTCTAGCAGACTAACCAGCAGGGCTCATTCAAGATTAAGTATTATACTGAGAGAAAATTTTAGAAATGAGCCCCATTTTTTCCTTGTTTGTGCCACTGAATGCTAGAAATCAAGCTATCACCTCTTGCCCATAGTAGGTTTGTTCCTTTGGTAAATAACTAGAACTCACAAACATTCTTTTTGAACAAGAGGTGTTGGCTGAACTCACACGTTACAAGTGAACTGCTGTCACCACGGAAGGAAGGCCTCACCTAACAGTTAATCTCTTGGGACCAAGCCCTTCTGCCTTCATCTTTGCTTTCTGTTATTTGCCACACTGCAGTCATTTTAGCACTCAAGACAAAAGAGAAAAGAAGGTGAGGACAGATAAAGCAGTAGAGGTCTGTGTTTGTCGAGGAGATATTGTAGTTGTGGGTAAAAATAAGTGAGCAGAATTCTATTCCTGGTCTGGTTTGGGAGTTGACCACAATTTCAGCTACTTAGTGGGTAGAGTATGGATTTATAACATTATCCTTCTCATACCCTCATCACCAGGCACACAGCTCACACCTCAATTTCATGGGTGATACACCAGAATGAATGTGATGGGAGAAAGTTTCGAGATGGGGCACCAGCTGGCTGAAGCCTTCCCTCTTGGCTCTGAGTGAAAGGAAACATTATAATGACAGAGGCCGCTTTGAGTTAGAGTCTCCATGTGATTCTGGCTCTGTGTTTCCTACCCCAGGATGTGTGACTCTTTGGCCTGCCTTTTGATATTTTTCTGCTTGTCTGTACCACGCAATTCGCCCAGACTGATGTCACAGGCCTTCTCGGCACCAGTCCCACCCATCGGGCTCACCCCTGCTGCTTCCTTTCCCAGAAAAACCCTCCCCCTTAACCAACTTCTGGCAGTTTTTAAAGTTCACCTTAAGTCCCACCTCCTCTCAGAAACCCGTGAAGCTAGGCAATCATCTCAATCTTTGCTTTTCCCAAACCGCTTTTGCAATGGGTCATTATCACATAATTAGTTTATTATTAAACACTCTTTGATCCATAAATTGCCTCTTTTTAACTCTGTGCAATACTGGTGGCTACATAGAGACAGTCCTACATAGAAAAAAATTATTTAGAAATCGATCTTGGTAGAAATCCCAGATCTGCCATTTACGGCCTGAGCGGCTTGGGTAAGTTATTTAACCTTCCTAAGCCTTAATGGCTTTGTCTGTAAATAATAATAGTAACTATTTTCTAGGGTTCTTGTAGAATTAGTTTAAATAAGATCATACATTTGGTGTGCTCCTTTCCTGTATAAGATTTTTCTGCACTGTTAATAACATTAGCAGTTATATAAGCTTTTTTGATTTACAAAGCACTTTTCTTATGTAGTCTGTCATTTATGGGCTCTTTCCCTTGTGGGATGCTCTAAGACTGTCTGTGGATGGGAATCAAGTTATCTATATTTTCATACTGAAACAGCCAGAGGCATGCAGGAAACACTGTCTTGATTGGGGCAGTTTAAATGACAAGGCAGGATGCCTCAACAACTACCCTGTGCAGAAGAGGGAAGGAAGAAGCAGCAGCAATGGAAGAGTGCTGGGGAAGCTAATGGGCTATGAGACTGGTTCCTTCAGGGAACTCAGTTTGTCCTTACATAGTGTGCACGGTCACTATTTGATGTAAAGCCAGTATCCCAGCAAGTCTGATCTGGTAGGTGGAAATTAAAGTATTAACGACAGTTGTTGCTCAAAGGTAATAGCAAACTTCTGGGACATCAGCCCACTTAGAACAGATGCCATAAAAAGAAGACCTAAACAACAGGGTCCTTTGGGCCAACCCCTGGAAGACTTAGGAAGGGAATCATCTGAGCTCTATCCAAGGGCTCTGGGATTCAAAATAGAGTCCCATTTCCAAAAGCATAGAAGCAGAAGTCATAGCCAAGGCAATGAAAACCAAAAAAGGCTAGAACTCAGAGACCAGATATGTGCCCAGGCTCTTAGCAAACAAACCAGAGAGCACATCCATGGTAATGAGAGTAATTTCAGGTCTCACCAGCTGGTCACCTGGGCCCTGTTGTGTTCCTTCTGCCTTTGTTCCTTTGAAAGCAGCTCACCACCTGGTAACCTTGGCTTGAAGTACCAGCCAGTGTAATAGGCAATACGCCTTGACTCAGGAAAGTACCAGACTTCTCTCTCAGTTAGCATTCTGTTCTCCCTGTCTCTTCCTGCCTGATAACCCCAACTCTGCATTTCTATTTTTCTTGCATCTTTCAATAACTCATTTGAACCGCCTTTTCAAACTTAGCCCCCTCACACATGTGAATATGCAAACATGGCCCTTGACTCTCCGTACATGCACTTAGTTTAAAGCCACTCTTGGAAAAGGGTGTAGTAGCATTTGCTTTCAGCACTGGCCATGGTGCCTTCACTCTCTAATAAGAGCCAGCCTTCTGGACAGGCCAAGGCTTGCCCTGCTCTGCTTTGGCCTTGTGACTCAACAGGGGGTGGGATGGGGGACTGGCTGAAACGTGCTATAGCGAATGTTAGTGACTCCGGCTGGGACAGCCAGGGCAAGGCCACAACTGGCAGACACATAAAAAGCCTTCTTGATTCATTTGATGGGAGACAACCATGAACTTAGGAACAATTATGCCCTTGAGAATGGGGGGATTTAATTTTCAACTTCAGGCTCTTGCCCTGGCTAGCTTCCTTAGCAGCTAAAATATACCATCTGCTTAATTTCCTCGGCTCACTTGCCTGCTGGATGAATTGCTCATCTACCCTCCCAACTGGCTAACACTCACAGAGGGAAAATCTAAAGATGGCCAGGGGCTTTTCCCAACCTCTCCTGAAAGAATCAAAATGTTTCACTATCTGGAAATGTATTTCCTATCTTATTCCTTAGTCACTTTTAGAGAACTTTTCCATGTTTTCATTGGCTTCATTTTACACTTAGTAAAATGAGCAAAAATTTACAGTGTAAATGAGGGGTATCTGTCCTCACCAATTAGAAGACTTTTAAAGTTATAGCTCCATACTGCAAAACTTTGAGAATTGTACTGCAAATAGCTACTCCTGTGCTTCCTGGAATGCTAGCCACAGTGCCATTTCATAGACAGTACTGCTGGAACATCTGAACTGTGTCCCGAATCTTAAATTCCACAAATTCTAAATAAAAGCCAGACTTAAAAATAGTACAGTTTGGGGTACAACAAGGAAAATAACTCTTTAGCACAAAGACTTTCAATAGCTCCACATTTCTATAGCATAAACTCCAAATTTCCAGTCAAGTACACAGTATCCTTCCCAGTTTTTCCCAGGGTAACTTTCCAGCTTTATCCCTTCTACTCTCCTCTGAGTGATTTTTGTATCAACATAATAAACCAACACCCCATGGAAAGAAAAGTGCCCTCTCTGCCCTGAAATGACACATTGAAATGTAATGGTTCATTTCTTGTTAAGGAGGTCTCAACAAACCTATACAAACTAGTTGAACTTCACTCTGACACCAACAATTGCTTCTGAGTGAGAAGTTCTGACATGGGAAGCATTCTATGATGTTCTGCCTTGGAGAAAGGGCTTACCCTGGAGTATAAAGGCAGCTACTCATGAAACCCTGCAAAAATACTTTCAGTTTTCACAGAGAAAACACTATGAACTTCTGTCTCCAGAATTCTATGAGAACAGAATAAAGAGCTGCTCATAGACCTGGTCCTTCTAAGATCAACCTCCCCCACTACTCCATTCCTGCCTCACATCCCCACACTCAGAACTAAACATACTAAAGTATTTAATGAGTTTTTATGGTCCTTATAATATTTGGTTCTGGGAATCTGAGTCCGGTTTTCCAAGGGTGTGGCCACAAGTGTGTGTGTATCTGTGTGTTTGTGTGTGTGCGTGTATGTGTGTGTTTGGATGGCTGGTGGGTATGTTTTCATGCATTTGGCTAGACCCTCATGATCTGTATATGCCATATTGCCTGCTGTTACTAATCCTGGGACCTACTCTAATTCTTGGAGTTCTTGCCCCATTTTTCATTGTAGGATAACAAGTATCTTGACTGTAATCTATTAATTGAATAATTGAATAAACTTGTTTCCCTCCAGCGTGAGCATATTGTTTGCACACAGTGTCATCCTGGGCCCTCCAGCTATGGAAGGCCTGCCAGATATGTTTATTAAACCCCCTGTGCTTGGAAAGAACACAGAAAACTGTCATCTAGTGCAATACAAAAGTGCCTATCTCAGCTGGAGATCTCGCTGTTATGAATAAAGGAAGAGTTTGTGGTACAGTTTTGAGATGTAAAGAGAAAAAGCTTCCCCATGGTGCAAATGTGTTGTAACCCTCAGGCAAGAAAAAAAATATTGAATTGTTGCTGGCAGTACAATGTAATCATTGAGTTAGCGGCAATGTTTCTAAGCTTCTTAAGGTAAAAATCACATTAATTTGGCCTTCTCCAAAGGGCATTCCTGGTTGTTTAATGGAACCGTTGAAATGATTTTCACTAATGAACCTAGCCAATGAACAGCCATTTCCACTTCAGTCAAATGCTGGGCAAGTTGGCAGTGAGGGAGGAGGTGTGCTGCAGCAGAGGCTGCCTTTGTTAGCTTGGGGCCACATTGCCTCGGGATGTGTTTCCCAGCCTCTGGAGGTACAGGCATTTGACGTAGGTGGTAACTGAATGGGAGGAATAATGGGTACCACGGCGTTGTACTTGTAAAATCGAGTGAGCCAGAACCTGACCTCTTTTTTCAGAAAGACAAGAAATGGTGCACACCGTAGGATGGTGGGCTTGAGGCTGCTTTCCAAAGTGCTATCTTCTAGACAAAATACTTGGCTCCTGAAAAACAGTGGCTTTTGTCCCTTCACTCTGATTTCTCAGGGCATAAGTCGTTTCCAAATCACTGTCGACCCTGCCCCTGAATGACATCACTTCTGCCAGGCAGGAAAAAGAGTCAGTGGTGCTCTGTGATTCAAACTCAGATTTGGGGCCGATATATGGTGGCCAGGATTCACCATACATCATGTGGGAACGTATATTCCTGCAGTGGGACCCTCCCTAAAAGATCAATGGGAAAAAAAAAACCAGTGCTTCCTGTTTGTAACACAGGGCTGGGCCATGGGAGCCTGGTAGGGTCACTGGTGTTCATTGCCTGGGTACCGCAGGGATGATTTTCTTGGCAATCAGGTGGAACTCCTCTGCTGCTCCCGTCTCCTTACTCAATTGGGTGGGATCAAGGCAGTGTGCTCGATAAGGAGGACCAGTGGGTGAGGAAGTAAACTTGAGGACCCCTCGACTTACTGTGCTTCAGTACCAACATACTAATTGATTTAAGGAGGCAGTGTGGTGCAGGGAAAAGAGCTGACTTTGAGGCCACGCTACGCTAGACTTATTCCTTAGACTTGTAGACATGAGCAAGCCGCTTATCCTCTTTGAGACTCAATTTCAACATCTATAAATGGAGTTTAAAAATGCCTGATTTGTAAGGATTAGATATAATGTCTATAAATAGACTAGAATTACATTTGGCAGACAGCAGAACCCATGAATTTAGCTATTGCTGTTTATTTTTTTAATTGACAAAAAAAAAATTACCTAAAAGACCCAAAAGAGTGAATCCAGTTTGCAAGGGTGTTTACCTGGCCAGAGGTCTTATGTTTTTTTGTGTGTGAAGTCCAAAGATTCTGCTTCAGTTTTGAGCAGTTGGAGCCTTATTTTTAAAGTTCTTCCTGCAGTCCAGCATGCTGCTGACACTTCACTTGAGTGTGAGTCAGCAGGATCACTACTCAATAGACCTTGAACCTCAAACCTAAGCATGCATACCATGCTGTACATAGATCCTTTGCAGCCTTTGGTGTGAGACTGCCCACTTATTCATATATATATATACCCATATATGTATATAAGTTTTTTTTAAAGAACTTAGTGATAAATTTTTTTAAGTGATTTCAAAATATTATTTGGGAGATGCCCCCAAAATTCAGAATATTCCTCTTGGCACGAGGAAGGAGATATACAGAGTTCTAAACGATAATAGGAGAAAGAGAGTAAGAATGGCAAAGGAATAAATCCTCCATTTGAGAAACCAACCTCTTCACAAATGCAGAGAATTGAATTTCTCCACTCAGCCAATTTTCCTAAAGGGAGATAGACTCTCACCAGGACTTGCGGTAGATGCAATACTTTAGTGTTTCAGTACTGCATGATACATTCTTAGAAGGTAGTACCCTGAATAACATTGACTGACCGTCCATCAGGTGGCAGACTATTTTGAGAGACTGACTATATACTGATCTTAATGACCTAAAATAGGAACATTCCTATTTTAATGATGGACAAACTGTGTTTCAGAAAGGTAAAACAAGCTTTTGCTGTTTGACTTCAAATTATGACCTTTACTTATCATCATATTCTCCGTTAAAACACAAAAGCAATAGTTTTCCTTCTTGCACCTTCGTCCTCGCTTCCCGGGATGCTTTGCAGCATGGAGCGTAACAGTAGTCTACCCTCCAGGAAACAAAAGCTGGGATAGCTGTGTTATGTACCTTGGTATTATTTGCGTGGCCAAATAAAGCTATCTTGCTACAGATGTAACCTTCGATAATTTATTGATGTAAAAGTGGCCTCAGGTACCAGGTTTTTGGCAGCTGTTACACTGTCAGAGTACACGGTAGAACATGACATCCATGAATATTTTATATGGAGAAGAAATGGAAAAATACACCTTTCAATATATCAGTTCCCAGCCCTGATCCTCATTACTGAAATATGAATCGAATCCCACCTCTGAATTTGACCAACCAAAACTGCCCACTGAGCCCTCCTTAAATTGGGTTTCAGCCGTGAATTGATTTGAGCCCGAATCTTTGTTGAGCACATCAGCTGTTGATGTCCCCCGTCCTGTAGTGGTGGGTTAGTGACCTCAGTGATATGTTGGAAACTATAGACTTAACTGTCAATAGGATTGGCTTGGCCCTTTATCCTTCAGCGGCAGATAAATCGAGCCCCATTCAGTAGGTTCATTGTATAGGGATTTGTTGGAGTTTTATTTATGCAGATTTGGAAGCAGTTGGAGATCATCAACACCCAATACACCCTCTGTCAATTTCTCTTCCATTGTTGGGTTATTGAAATATGGGTTGGGAGGCTGGGGGAATTCTGTCCTCTTATAAGAAGCAAATACTTTTTAAATATAGAAGGGCATCTTTTTAATTTGTATTTTTTTGTATCCAGGGTACCTCTGAGAAGTAGATGTTTGGTCTCTAGCCTATCCTCAGTACTGAAAACCAGTTCTCCATTTCTTCAGGACTTAACCTTTTCATCACTTGAAGACATTTTCTTCACTTGATTTGGACCCACTGAGGAAGGTAGAATGATCTCAGTTGAAAAGAATACCTGTGGGGCACTTTGCAAGATGCTGCAGGATTCTCTGGTTTTTCTATAAGTACTACCGCAGAAGTATTGCTGAATACTTCGCAATATGAATTCCTGCAATTTGCAGGAATTTGCCATGCTTTTCAAGTGATCATACTAGGTAAGTGCTTCGTTTTTAATCTCAATTGGTTTGATTTTGTGCTTTCATTATATTATTGCATTTAGGTTTTGCATACTTGGGGGTTTACGTTTTTTAACCCATCTTTAATCCCATCTCCTCTGATGAGCACCTGACTCAGCCTAGCTATGTCTTTAATTGGTGCTCTCTTCAACTCTGTATGCTAAATTGCGATTCCATATCTACCTGAAGAGATAGACAGTTTAATCAATGTACAAGTTACTCTACTTATTTTAAATAAATGTCTTTCAGATTTAGTAAACACCATTAGGGGAAACATGGATGGTTTAAAATAAGGCAAATGATTTCTGTTTCCTTAAATGAAGCCCTTAAGCTCATTTAACTAATGAAATACTTTTACGACCCTTAGAAGACTTATTTTTGTGTAAAGTGTGCTTTTGTTTTCAGAATTCTGTAATTGAGCAAGATTCCTTTAAGACAAATTGAAAGGTGCACCCTTGTTGACAGCTGTTACATCTTCTGGTACCAGTCTAAGGTTCTAAATTTAGAATGCTAACATAGCACCCCCCTTCCCCTAATATTTGCTATTACCTGAAATGTATCTGTCAAAAGGGAATAGTTCAATTAATATTACACTTAACATTTGGAAGCTAAAGCTCTCTAGCTTTGTTAGACATGTAAGTAAAGGGAGTGCCAAATAATTACTGAGTTTTATGGATATGTCTAAAAGCTTTAATTAAATTTCCAGACCTACCTAACTTGTAGCCATAAACAAATGCAGATGCTGGGAGAATAAAGTTCATCACACTTCATTTCCAAGTACTAAGCCCCCTGGGGACCCACCTGCTCCATCCCAATAAGAAACTCTCCGTTTCAATACTTTTTTTAATGCCCAAGTTCCTATAACTAGCTGGTATAGAGTCAGAACTAAAACTCAAGTCTTCTGACTCTGAGCCAAGGTCTTTCCATTATCGTACCTCTCTTAAATGCTCTGCTTCAGCACTGATATATAACTGAATAAATAAAACATGAAAATCTAGTCTATTCAGTTTTAGAAGAGCAAAAATGTGCCTTCTTTCCTACCAACTGGTGAGCATGGCTTTTTGCACTTGGCTGACAGGAGCAATAAAATTCATGGTGTTACAAGAAATCCTTAATTACCAGTATCTTTTCCTGAAAGAATCATGGACTGGATTTTTCCTGGGAGTCCCAACTTCAATATTCTTTTCTCTTGTTTCCATAAATTTATTGACACTGATCAGATAATCAGTGCAAATTTCTTATCTGAGAAATAGAGTTATTTAACTATAGGATCCTTTTAAATGACAAGAACTTTTAGAACTTAAACTATTGCTTGATTCAGAAAATAATCAATACTCACAAAACAACCTACCTCCAGTAAGTCCCCCAACTCCCACCATTAGTCAAAATTTGAGTTAAGTCCCTGAAAAGCTCTCCTTAAATGTCAATATAATCATAATAATAATTACCATTTGTTGAATGCTTATGAGGGGCAGACTAGGTGCTTTACATACATTACATCTTTAATCCCCACGTCTGTCATTCAAAGTTTGCATTATTATCCTTAGTCTAAAAATAAGGATAAGCAACTTGTCCAAGGCCACACAGCTAGTGTGTCCTAGGGCCAGGGCTTGAATCCAGGTCTGTGTTTCTGCAGCCTTTTCATTCCTCCCTCTAAGATGGAGTAATGACAGCCATACTGATCAATGACCCTGAGTCCACATTACTTTGAAACTAATGCAGGTCATGAAATAATGGCCCCAGGGAAGAAGCCACAGACAGACTCTTACGGTGGAGTAAAAGACTTCATTTGCTTCATGGTTTTACCTCAAATCCAATGGCTTTGCCTTCCTCACTCCATATTTTGCATTCTTTCAAACTGGCTTTTCTGGGGTACTCAGTCTATTCCCTGCATTGAAACGTATGCTTCGATGTAGAGAGAATTTCAGTGACATCTTGGTGACAAAGAAGGAATAGCCAATGACCACCTGTCAGGCAGTCATGGAGAGAAGGATGACTACAGCCGAGCCTGCCTTGGCTGTGTGTCAGCATGCTTCTCACACAGGCTGCATGGCCCAGGGTGACCAGGACTCCAGGCTTCTGTGCAGTGATTCCGAGTAGGGCATAGAGATTTTTACAAAACTTGTATCAAATTTTGCAAGCATGACCAGAGTCTTCCTGTGCCCTCATGCTTTATCCCAGCAGGGGTGAGACCACTTGTTTGAAAGTATTTAGCAACTTGTGCCATATGGTGGCTAGATGACTACCTCTGAGGATCATGGGCCTTGGTACTTGCAGGAAAGTATTTGCAAAGATCCTGACCTGCCTCCAGATCTTTTCATATACTGTTTCCTTTCCCTGGGTTGTCCTTCCTTCTGTTCTTTATGAGGGTAAGCCCTGTACATCCTCCAGGACCTGGCTTAGATATTGCCTCCTCTGACCCTCAAGCTGGATTTGGCCATTTCCCATGTGTACTCTTAGGGTCACAATATCTGCTGTTCTGGCAGCAGCTATAAATATTTTGAGATGGCATTTTGAATTATCTTTCTTTCTTAGAAGACTAATATCACTGAAGGCAGGGCCTTAGGGATAATGTTGCATCTAATTAAGAGGGACTCTAGAATCAGTTAGTTTTAAATCCCTATTTGAGCATTTACTTGCCCACCTTACTGTGTAAGGTTAACCTTGGATTAAAGAACCACCCAGAGCTTTCGTTTTCTCCTCATCAAGACTATGATAATAATAAAAACCTTCCTGTTGAGTTGTTTCGAGAATTAACTGCAGTAATAAACATAAAGTACTTAAGACAGTGCTTGGTATATAATAGATGTGCAACAAAGGATACAGATATTCTGTTCATTGTTGTACCATATCTCCTACCATAGTACCTGTTTAATAAATATATCTGTAACTCAGACTGTATTAGAGAGCTTGAAAAAGAGAAGTTGACTACATTTAATATGCAGTCACACCACTGGATCTTAGAGGTGTCTCGGGCTATTTGTTATCTCTTCCTGTGAATAATTGCTTATTTAGTGCTAATCTCACCATCAACAGTTCCCTGCTTTTTTTGCTCATAGTTATCAGGAGAGGCAAGAGCAAGCCATACAGAAGTTGCAGTTGAAGATCAAACCAAGGTCCATCCAGGGCCCAAACAACATATTGATGAGTCCATCATCCTCATGCATGTCAGCCAGACTACAAGCTCCAAGAGACTGAGAATAGTAATTTTTGTTCACTCTGGTATTGCTAGCATATTGTATAGGTCTAACACATAATACATGCTCAATAAATATTTGCTGAATGAAGTAGTAAACACATCTGAAAGGTTTTAATCAGTCTGATTTGTGTTAGGAACCAGTTAGTCCTGTAGTTTATCAGTTTGGTCAATTTTTTAAATATTTTGCTTACAGATGCATTAGTAATACCTCAAGTGAGGGAGACAGGCCTTCTTACAGATCCTGTATTCATCTTACTCACCTTCTGAAAGATTCCCTCTTGTTCTATTATTTCCAGGATTTTGTGAACATGTTTACATTAATCTTGCTCTCTGTGATTTATAGATTTTATTTACATGCCTCTCTCTTTTGGCCTTTCTAGTCTAAAATGACTAAGACATTTAGGCCTGCTCATACATAGCATCCCTGTACTGATTTCAGTTATATTAGTTCAATTCTACACTTACAAGATAGCTTCAATACCACCAATATTAGCACTGTGCTGAGTGTTGGGAATACTGAGATCATTCTCTGGTCCAATCACAGTCTTCCCTGGGATTGAATAGTGATCCAACTTCACTCCAGGTGTAGCACATTTTAGGATAAAGTCATAGTTTGTTGGGTTGTGTTCTAATCACCTTCTTGGAAGTGCTGGATTTGTACTGGCATCTTGGATGCTTCTGCATTGCTTTCTTACTCTAGTGCTTCTCTCATACACACGATTCACTCCGTTGCTCAAGACTGTTGTTCTGGAGGGGAGGCAGTGCTACCTTAAGAGTCTGACTGTATTTCCAGCCTGTGTGGTTGTGCAGATCCTGGTTTTCTTTTTCTCAGTGTGCAGGGGCCCAGTCCTTGCTCCATTTTGACATGATGTTATGGGTAACACTGGCTTTGGAGTCAAAAGACTTGGATTCCAATCTTAATTCTGCTGTATCCTGGTTGCATGACCTTTGGCAAGGCATTTAAACTCATGAGTTTCTTTACTGGGAAATGAGGTTAAAACCTACCTCACAAGTTTTCTGTGAAAAATGAAGAATGCTACATATGAAAACACCTTATAAATGGCAACATATTTGTAAGTGTAAGTTATTATTCATTATCATCTGTAATGAAATTTAGAGGATTTATGGACATACTAAACTATACAATCTTCTAGAAGCTCAAAGAACTGGGACACCAGAGGATAAACTTCCTAATCTCAGTGAGAACTTGACTTAATGATGAGTATTTGTTTAAAGATTAATGAAACTGTCTATGCAAAAGCAATGTTGGTCTTGAAGCCAAGAAATTCTTTTTCATGGGTTTATAGTTGGCAATGAAGAAATATTAAAGAAACAAAGGAAGAGACCTTAATCAACAGTTTTATTTGGTTTTCCCCAGTTTGTGCCAGAGCTGAACTAGGAAAGAATAAAGAATGTCTTCTTTCAGTGATTCATTTTACAAATATGTAATTCAGCCAACATTCTAATCAACAAACATTGCTGGATATTTGCTATTGGGTACTATGTTGTATATCTAGATGTATTTTTCCAGTTGTTAAGGTTTTTGCATTTATTAACTCAAAAGCATCAAATTCTCAGTTGTTAAAGCCAAAATACTGAGTTAAAATACAACTTTGGATATAGGAAAATAAATAAGACATGATCTCTCTCTTCAAGTCACAATTTAGTTGGGGAGAGAGATTAATAAACAACATGCTATAGTCAAGCCAGCATAAAACAAATAAATAAAACTTCAAAAGTCACACTATAATACCATATAATAAGAAATGATAATGACTGGAGCTTTTGAGAGGTGGTAAAGGAAGGTAAGGAAGACCTTGAAGAACAGCGTGTCTTGTGAGAGAATTAGACAAACCAATTCCAGTTTTAATAAACTCTCCTTGGTTAGTGATTTATGATCTTAACATTAAGGAAGAACAGGATTATTCTATTCAGAACAGAGTGAGGAAAACATCTTCTATTTGGAACAAAGTGAGGAAGAATATTTCTGGCTAAGAATGAGACTCTGCCTGATCGGTGTGAGGACAGTGGCACATGAGGGGAGCGGTGAGAAGTGTGGTGTCTAAAGCACTCTGAGGCCCGTTTATGGAGTGTTCCCTCAATAAAAAAAAAGAAACAGACTTTATTTCACAAATGATGGAGACCTAAAGAGGTTTGGAGGAAGACCTGTGACATAATTCAGGAAGGCAGCTCTGGTAACAATTTGAAGGTTGGATCTAAGATGAGGATAAAATGTCAATGGTGTGAAATTATGAGCGATGAGGAAGATGGTTAGAGATTAGCAAGGCAAGAGGAGTAATGGAACAGTTTGTGGTTCTCAGATTAATAGACCCAGTTAGTGGATCAGATTGATGATCATCATGTCAGCATTAGTTTCCTAAGCCTGATCTTCAAACCAGATCAGACTATATGATGCTTTACAGAAAGGCATGAAAATATAAACCATTCATTTTAATAACCTCATTTTAAAGAAGCTAATCTTAAATAATCTCATTTTAAATAATCTTAAATAATCTCATTTTAAAGATTTGAAATGAGATGTTAAAATTTAAACATTACAAAAAATCAAGAGAATTATTTTGAGGAAGTAGAAGAACAACTGACATACACATGCATGTGTGTGTGTGTGGTTGTGTGTAGCCAATGTTCTTCACTAGAGGGAGGGATTGTAAAGATGTCAATGAGGACAGAATAGAACTCAATAGATAGACTCTAGAGAACATCTTGACTACATCATCCACAATTGATAATGTAGAGTAAAATCTACTTATTTTGATCTTTTTACAATATTCTGTACATTAGAGATAACCCCACAGTAAGTATGTCATTAAGCTGTATGTTTCTATAACATTCATTTCAAATAGCAGTGCAGAGGGCATTCTTGGGTAATACCAATCAATCACATAAATAAATTGTTTTTTCTTTTACCTTTTGATAAGCATCTATATATTATGGATGAAAATAAATACCTGAAAGAGCTGGCTTGACATAACTGAAATATTTAAATCAGATAATATGATAGTTGATTTGTTTAACTATAGGTCTTTACTTGTAAAGCACAGGAGTGTGTTTTCTTACCTATGCTTGTTTATTTTACATTCTTCTAAACCCCCTTGCTCCAGGGAGCTTCCTCACTGTCCAAAAAATGAACCTGCCTGGCCTCTGGGCTTTAACCTTACCTGGACCCACAACTACTCTTGGGCAGAAAGAAGATACATTAATCCACAACTAGTTCGCTATCCCAACAATGCCATGGATGAATGGACCATACTCAATAGAATCACATACAAGACCGGACCATCAACAAGAAAACCAGGCAGTCCATCCAGCATCCAGGCTTGGTGGGGGTGGAAAGTGTGCAGTATGTATGGAAGGATACGGAAAGCCTTGTTTTCATTTTTTATGACAAAGGGAAGATGGTGGATGTTGTTGGTAAATGTTATTTTTAAATGCTTCAATCCCATTCAGTGTGCGTGAGTGATAGCGTCATTAGTACTGAGAGTACGAAAATAGGACAGAAGAAGGGAGTCCTAGACCTGCCAGTTACCGATTTTGCGTTGTTGAGAAAGTCACCTGAACCTCAGTCGTTCCACCTATGAAATGGAGATGATGTCTTGTTCACCAGATTGGGAGGGTTCCGATGAAATAACCCCGGAAAAGCACTGAGGGCGTGCCTAGCACACAGCACATTCCAAAGCATTTAACAAACGTTAGTTACAGAAAAGTGCTTTGAAAATACAAAGCTCTACACATCAAACAAGTACCATTATTTGAAGTGATGGTTTTTCAGTATGAAATGCTAGCAACTTACATTTGGTTAAGGTAGCTTGAGATGAAATGGTACAATCCGTGTATGAGTGTATTTACTAACTTGATAGCCAATCCTCTAAAATCTTCAGTTTCTCTTTTTCGATTAGGGATGTCATAGATGTTAACTACTTTAAAAAATTAGAAAATTCATAATAATCATTTAAGAAAGTATCCTCTGGCTAGGAATTTTCTCCCAAAAATGTGTAATAGGTTTTTTTTTAACCCTCAAATGACAAAATGTTCTCTGACTGCTCCTTCCCATACTTCTCAGTCATAGCATATAGTGTCTGTGACAGCAGATGGCAGCCGCCAGCTACGCGCCCTTCTGCCCAGTTTGCCTGGCAGCACCTGTCTCAGGGCCGGGCTTCTCCTTTGGGTGGGCCTGGCCTTCGGGCCAAGTGAGCGTGGTTCACTTTCAGCTTTGTCTATTGCTTTATCTGCGAAATGTAAATGGGGAAGGAGGGTGGGTAAGAGACATCAGTGAAATAACTGCCCTAAGTCACACACCGTCTGCGAGAGGCTCGGGAGGAAGGACTCAAGTGAAAGGAGCCCAGGGCTCAGGGGTGCGTCCTGGGCCGAGGAGGCAGGGAGCGCTGATTCCGCGTCTGCCGCGCAGAAGTGCTCCCTTAGAGTCCCCCGGAGTTCTTTCTCTGAAGGCACATTGTTTGAGGGGCTATTGGTTGAGATCTTTGCGGTGCACAAATGAAGAGAAATAGAACAAAATGTATTCCCTCTACCCTCCATGAATTAAGGGAAACTGGCACCTTTTGCATATCTGAGGAATGCACGTTAACACCCAGACATTTTTAAGTAATCCGAACTTGTACTAAATTCCATTAAGCTTCTTTTCCCCATCATATCTGTAAAAAGAAGAAAAAGAATACACTTTAATTACAATATATCTTCTTTTATTTTTGTTCCAAGATATGATATTTGTCAAAGTCGCAAATTCCCAGTATGTTAAAGGAAAAAAATATGGTTGGTCTCCATCTAAGTTAATTTTGAGATATGAGCTTCAGTTTTGTAACAAAGTGGAACTGTCTGATCCCAGCAAAGCCCCCAACCAGAGAAGGAGTAAGAAATATTGGGGATGGCAGGGGTTTAAAGACTGACAGACATGCATGTGAATCTTTACTCAGCCACCTACATGCTCCAGACCTCGTTTACTTTGCCCTTAAAATGGGCATAACTGTAGTATTAACTTTAAGGATTAACTAATGTAGAGCCCTAAGCCCTGTCTTGTCTGGCCTATAGGAGGCATTTAATTAATAATCTTTGCTATCTTAATAGTGAAGTTGGCATGGATTTAGTTGGAATAAATATGTTGCCATCATTAGAATCTCATCTATAATGCAGGTGTTTAAAAAAATATGGAAATCCCATGCTGCAATTGACCTGTTACACTTTTTTAAATTTACTTTAATTGGGTTTTATCTGAGTTTGATGAGAGGGATGTGTTTGGGCAAGTCTGACATTATGAGAAGCATAGCCTTTGTTTCAGCTCTCCACTTTGGATTCCTGAAGAGATCATCCCAGCCAAAACCTTCTGAATTCAGCTCAAAGCAGGTTCTGATTCTGAAGAAACCGTGCAGTCCCTTTAACCAGCAGAAAAATATTTCAAGGGTAACTAGAAAGTATGTATGAGGATTCAGACGTTTTATGACATACATTTAAAATTCTTCCATTTCCAAATGAGAACACCATAATATGCAGAAGCAAGGTGCATCAAAAAGATGAGGTTCCTTTGAGGCCGGCGTTAGAGAACTGTGTAAGTATTATTTGAAAAATAATCCTCAAAGGAGGATCAGGGAAGAAAGCATGCAGGTGAGGGACACAGAGGCTGAGGCTTTGTGTTTGCGAATGAGACAGCAATAGGAAATCCACCTGCTCAGGTAATTTTACCAAGTTCTAACCCCGAGTGGAATGCCTAGTTACCCGAGACTCCTTCCTAATAAAGGTCTGTGAAAGCATGCTCACCCCCACACATGCAAACACTAGGGAGCCACAAACTGATTTCCGTGTGCCTGGGTTGTGAAGGGGGAGTTAGGAGTTTACTCCAGGTGTTGCTCTAGTGGGGCATTCAGCAGGAAGATCTGCAGGCATAGTCTCCTAGGAAAGTAAAATGCCAGCAAGATTGCAGCGGAATCAGTAGTAGCACCACTGACAAGCTACCGAAGAAGGAGAATGATAATAGTAGTTTCTTGTTCAAGGAGAGCCCTATGTACCAAACACCACTTGAGCTTATATATTACTTTCAGTTTTGCAACAATTCTGTAAGGAAAAAGCTATTATTATTCCCCTTTCATAGGTGAGGAAAGTGAGGCTTGGTGGTTTAGTGACTTTCCCAACATCTCATAGCTACGCAGCGGTGGAACTACAATTTGAATTCAGATTTGCCAGGCTGCAAAGCCTTTGTTTACTATAAGAGCAGAAGAATAGAATAACAGATAGAGAACAAAATAAAAGAGATGATCATGGCTTTTTGTCTTTGACATCCAAGTCTTCTTTGCTGTTGTAAGGCTCAGCTGGCCTAAGAGCTGCCCCTGACTTTAAGGAAATTCTTAAATGAGCCTCATAATTTTTTCCCAAGTTTTGTGACAACCCTGCCCCCTCTTTGGAATGTACTTGAAGGGCAGTGAAGTAACTCAATCAATCCTCTACCCTCGACCTTCCTCCCTAAGTGCTATTTTAACAATATTTAATATTGGTATCTCCTTCTAAAGCTACTTTTTTAAGTCCAGAACTAAGTGTGTATTAGGATATAGGCTAAGCTGTTGTAACAAAACGTTTGTGATAAATGATGACATAAATAAGATAGAAGTTACTATTTCTCCCTTCTAACAGTCCAGAGGACAACAGTTCATGCCCAATGGAGGGAAGCTCTGGCATTTTCAATACCAGTTTACAAGGTTGTTCAAGCTGTCGCCACTTCCCAGACAGTAGGAAGGTTGAAAGGGAAAATACATGTCAAGTGCGTTCATCCCTGAGGAGATGACCCAGAGTGGCACATATCCCTTCAGCTCTCATCCCACTGGCTCAGATTCAAACTCTGGGGCACACCTCATTGCAAGGGAGTCTGGGAAATATGGACTTTAGTTGGGCAGTCAAGCGCTTATCTGAACCTCAGGTCTCTCTTACTAAAGGGAAAAACAAGAGAGCAGGTACTGGGAGCAAGTAGCTGACTTGGCCACAATCTCTTTCTAGTCTGGTCACCAGCCTGGTTCTGACTATTACTGAGATAATGGAAGTGTTTAGTACCAAGTCTAAAGTTCTGAACAATGAACTCAATGCCAGGAATCTTAAAACAATAAGTAAATAAAACTAAAACAATCTGAGGATCAAGTTTGTGGACTTCTAGGACACTTAGACCCTTCCACTGGCAACATTTTCATAGTCAAACCCACATCATGCTAGTGGGTTGTGTTGCCAGATAATAAAAAGTATCGTCCTCAGGGAGAGTCGTTTATAAAAAGTTCCAAACATTATATTTGTTTCCCAACTTGGATAGGTAATATACTGATATAAATGTCTATATCATAAATTAAGGGTTCATTTAGCAATTATAGAATACATTGCTGGAAGAGATCCTGTCCAATTTCATATTTCACTAGATGAGGAAACAGAAGCTCAGAGTAGTTAACCGACTTTTCTGAAGTCCCTGCACTAACAGAAAGTGTCTATGCAGTGGAGTGAGTGGATGAATGCATGTGTGACAGAATATTACATAAGTGTGAAAGAGCTAGGAGTCACTGAGAAGACGAAGTAAACAAAGAAGTTGCCATTGACTGGTAAACAGATAGATGGCAGAATTAAAAGGTCATGTGTCAGTTATACTTAAATTTTGAGATTTAAGTTTTAAGTGAACTAGACATTGATAGTTTTCCCTGGGAACTGTTTTGGCTTTGCCTATAAACACATCATGATGACAGTGTGCAGGTTCCATCTTCTGAAGCTCTGCTCATTCCAGAATTCAATCACATTAGGTCAGACACCTTGAAAACCATGAGCAATCTTCCAAAGAAACCTAACACAACTCTCCGAAGATATATTTTTCCTGTGATTAAGACAGGGCACTGCCTTGTTGAGCTGTTTTTTTCCTGTACCTTGACAAGCGCTCCATGAGTCACCTGTGCTCAGGCTGACCGCAGGATGGGTCGCACGGTCACAGCCTGCTTCCTCGTGCTAAAGTCCTTCATGTTTCTGGAACGAGGGAAGTTGTTTCATAGAAGGAAAGCTCATTAGGTTAAGAAATACATTGATGAGTCCTGCAGTAGTCAATACACAGCAAATAAAGAGAAAGGAAAGCAAGGCACAGAAAGCCAAAAACATAATGAAAGCTTAGAAAGTTTAGTTTTCATGCATAAAACTATCTGAAGAAAACTGGAAAGAAAAATTAATTTGCTTCCTCAGTCCTTGGAATACTGATTCTCCACCTTGCTTTTGTGACACTCCAGGGTGCCCCCAGTTATCTCGAGGAATGTCATGAAGTGTTCCAAAGAATTCTCAAAATGAAATTTGTTTTATTTCATTGAAAAACAGACTGCCAGTAGCTTTTTCAAAAGTAAGAGAAACAAATGAGCGATTGGCTACCACCAGCTCAAAAGGTTTCCAAGCACAAGTTGGGCTGATGACAGCTGCATAACCTTTAGAATGAAAAATTCAAATACTTATCTAGACATTTTTATCCCCCAAATCCCTTGAGAGTTCCTTTTTAAAAATAGAATGATAATAATAATAATGTTGAGATAATAATAATGGTTGTTGAGATACTTACTTCACTAATTGACCACTCAGGGTGCAGGGTGGATGGTGGAAAACACTGGAAAGAACAAGAGATTGGGAATCAGATGGTCCTGCCTTGGAAACTGGCTTAGTCATTTATTGGTGGAAGGATCTTAGCTTCTTCTTCTACAGAATGGGGTAATAGTAAATACACACTGCTTCAGGATGTTGTGGCATGAAATGAGATGATATATGTAAACTGTAGCCCAGTGGGCAGGTGTAAGCCTGGCTGAGCTGTGTTCTGTTCATTTCCCCTTAACGCATTGGGGATAGCAGCCTCCCATGCCTCAGAGATATTTCTACTGCTCTTTTTAAAAAGTGAAGGAAAGTATCTGAAGCCAGTGATCTCCACATGTGTGCCGAGAGTGAGGCAGCAACAAAGGAGGGGTGAGAAATGCTTTCTCTTGTGCAGAAGATTCTTAGAACATGAGAACATTGGAAGGACCTTTGAGGTCAGTCTTATCCAGCTCCTTCTCTTAAGGAACAAGAAGCCTTAGGCTGGGATAAATGAGGTGGTTTAATGGAAACCACGCAGCAAGTTAGGACATGGTTTCCCATTCAGCCATGTTGCTCTTGTTCTGGAGGAAGAAATTTCCTCTACTCCTCAAGGTTCTTGTAGCTGATCTAAGAATCAAACTGATGTGAGATCGTTTAACAGGAGGAAAAACGACAGTACGTACAGGGAAGCCACAGACATGGGCTCCTAAGACAGTCAGGGAGAATGGGGAGTATATTTCATCCTGAACTGAGGAGAAGGGATTAGGGGTCTGAGACTCCAAAGGAAAAGGGAGGTAATTCCCAGGAATATGACAGAGTGACTGTTTGGTAAACAAAGTACTTGATAGGCCTCACAGACACAATGGAGTACAGAGAGAAATGCCAGATTTAGCCACGTCCCTCCCTTCTACCACACCTAGTTTACGTTATAATATAGCTATCTAAAGTGATAGCTCTCTTTCTCTATCTAAATTATTTTTATGCAGTTGGCGAGTGGGAGGTCAAAGTTTTTTCTAAGTCTTTTGGGTCTTGATTATCCTCAGCCCTGAAGTAATCTGTACGTCAGAATGGCCTTTCTCAGCATGCCCTGCCTTTGGGGAGGAGTGAGACTCAGGGAAGAATTGAATTTGACCAGTCTTAACTGGTATCTCTGTGCTTTGATTTTCACTGAGATAGAAAGATCTTAAATATCATCCCTATTTTCAAATGGAGATATTGAGTTCGAGGAAGGTAAAGTTTTCTGCTGAATAACACAGAACCTTTAAGAAATGGATTTCATTTTCAGGTGAACCTTGAAGTCATGGTGAGTGGAGATTATAAATGAGACATGAGCATAAAGAAAGATCTTAAATAACTCCAAAATTAAGGCTTGACCGAGCAAATGCCTATCTGTGGAACTCCATTCAGCCTGTCCTTGTAATCTGACTGCACCTAGAAGAGTCCATGGTAGCCCTAAGAGTACCTAAAAACCCCGGTCCGAGACAGAAACCAAGTACATCTAAGGGGCTAATTAACACTACTAGTAAATTATTTGCTTAGAAAAATTTGTACCCAAGAACGGACCAATAGTTACCAAAGGGAAAGGGACTGGGGAGGATGGGTGGGAAGGGAGGGACAAGGGGGAAAAGGGGGCATTACGATTAGCAGACGTAATGTTGGGGGAGCACGGGGAGGGCAGTACAACTCAGAGAAGACAAGTAGTGATTCTATAGCATCTCTCTACGCTGATGGACAGTGACTGTAATGGGGTTGGTGGGGGGGAACTGATGAAGGGGGTAGTGTAATCACCATAATATTGCACATGTAATTGTAGATTAATGATACCAAAATAAACTATTTAAAAAAAAAGAAAAATTTGTATAGTTCTTTTTCATGCTATTTTGTAAACCTTTGCTAAAGCAATCTGTTTTAGAATTATTTAAGCACCGTAAATATTTGCCTCTCAGTCCCTCCCCCTAGAGTTAGAGAATCTCAGGATCTAAAAAGGTCATTTAGTTCAACCTCTGACTCAAAGCAGAAAATCCCTTCTCCAGCCTTCCAGTCAGCCTCTGGTTGGCTACCCTCAGTAACCAGGTAATGCCAGAGCCTAGAACCATCTCTAACGGAAAAGACTGCACAAAAGTAGGGCTCGGGAAAAGGAAGCAGGCACGTGCACTTTAGAGATGTGTTTTGCTAAATCAGGGTCCACTGAGTAGTAATAAAAATTAACACTGTCGCTTCAAGTCTACACACTCTTGAGGCTTTCCCCTCCCAGATGCTGTTGACAGGAGGCCGCGCCGGTGCTCGTGGCGGAGTTTGAGCCGTGTTCAGCACAAATACAGCGGTGTGGGCAAAACAAACAAGGAATAACAGAGGAGAGCCTGCAAACAAACAGCGGGGACTGTACATGTCTGGGTAAAATCCCCCCAGGTGTGGAAATACCTGATAGGTGAAAAGGTCACATGTCAGCCACATTTGTCCACTGCCCTTAAAAGGGCAACTGTGACAGGCACTGGCATAAATTTACTTTTCAAGGAAGACACTATAACCTTAGTTAATGTACTTGCTATATTAACTAAGATGTGGCGGAGCCATCCAAAGGCCAAAAGTAAGTATTTGATTAAACTCAACACCTTGCTATGTCACAGTCACAAATGTGCCCCCAGAATATTACTCTTAAGAGTCACCGAGGAGCCTCCTGAAGGTCCGGCAGTGGGGGCATCTTGCTGTGTGTTGCTAAGGAGATAATGAGATGGGTAACCACAGCAAGTACTGACTGATGTTTATACTTTGAATCTCTTGAACACTAGAATTTTTTACAAAGTATTCCTCTCAGTCAGGCGCCCCTCCACACTCCAAGTCATGTTTGAATTTTGAGCAACACCACAGGGAGTTGCCCAGTAATGTTTTTAGATTCTCGATCGGCAGTTCTGACATGGCCCAGGTAAGAGAATCCTTATTAAATTCCAGGTGCCAACATATAAACATAAGTGAAAATATCCTCTGCTCTCAAAGGCTGTGGAGAAGGTAAAAATGAAGAGATGAGAGCAAAATTACATTTCTTCCTCTGTTCATCTAAAAAATCATATACTCCTGAACAGATTATAAGTGTATTTGTCATGACCCTACATGTTTCTTTGGACACATAGTGCTATATAGTTTTATGTATTATATTAACCGCTTTCGTTTGTATTTATAAAAGAAATAATACTTGGATTAAAATGTGGCTTACTGTTTACTAGCTGTAACTCTGAACAAGCTATTTAAAATCTTTGGATCTGTCAGAGGAGTTTGTCACATTAACCTCAGAGGCTTGGGAGGTTTTGAAGTGAAGGAGCACCCAGCATTGCATTGGATACAAAGTAGGTGTTCAGTAAATGGTAACTATGATCTGTAACTTAGTTTTAATAGTTCTGAGACTTGTCAGTTTCAAGTCAAAGCAGTCAGACAGTATTTTAGATAACTTTTAGTCATAAGACTCTCTCCACAGAGAATTTTTCTAATTTTTAAAAAATTATTGCTTTATTTTTTAATCATGTGAACATACAAAGGGACATAGATAAGACACATAGATGTTATATATACATATACTATATGTGTTATAAAAGGTATAAAACATGTGAACCAATTACCCAAGTTAGAGGATTAAAACATCAATAGTATCAAATATGAAAGCTCTTAATATTAGGATAAGTATCAGTACTTAACCATAAAATTTTTATTTATGTTAAGTTCATATTTTTCAGAATTACAAAGAATGGCTTCAATATCAGTAGGAGAAGTGGCAGAAAGGGTGGAGTACTTGGGTCGGGGCACAGGAATTATAACAAGGGAGGCTGTTGCTTTTCCACAGTAGTAAACATTTAAACTGTCCCTGGGGACAGTTTATTGGGAGTTCAGGCTGAATCCCATTGTGCCTGTGGGAACCATTTTTGTGCTATGATTTCATAAAATGGCACTTTGTAAATTTAAGTACAAGAGAGAAAATTGCCTTGTGTAGCATTACTTAGTTATCTGAAAGACACAATATTAGAAACTAATATTTTTACAGAAGACTGACATTAATGATTGGTTATGCTTCCCTTAAGAGCTTAATAATCTTTGATGAATAAAAAAAATTCTCTTCTGAAGAGGAAATAAGAAAACAGAAAGTAAACAACAGTTGATGAAGGACGCTTCCCCTGTCTAGTAACCCAAAGTAACCAACTAATGTCTGTACACGCATCTGTCACAAAAGAGGGTTCCAGGTAATGATATGGACTTGCTTTGTTCAAGGAAACAAAAATTTCTTACCAGTGTTATGCAAAACAGGCTTCTCATATTCGATTGACAAATGGTGAAGCATGAACACGAAGTAAAAAGAATGATGAAGCAAGAAACATGAAGTTAAAAAATGCTGAAGTAAAAATTGTGAACGTTGCAAAGGAAGCTTGTATCTTATTTAGTTTTAGGGTTAAAAATGCAGAGAAACATCGATTTTGAATATAATTCACCTCATGTGTTTGCTTTTTGGTTACCTATTGTGGCTGCTAATTAAAATGTTTGTTTTGTATGTCTTCTTCCTGGCTTCCTTTAAAACTCTTCCTGAAAAAGTTTTTTGTTTCTTTCTATTGTTTTTTGGCGATTCCCAAACACTTACCAATAGCCATAATGTACTCTTTTTTAAGCCGTAAGCTTTGGGACAATAAAAGCAGTATGTTCCATGTAGTCACATCAGTGATAAATAGCGCCATTGCTGAGCAGCAGGATAATCAGATGTTCCAGTCGTGCGTTTGGGGATGTTGTAATCAAAAATGACTCCCTGTGGAAATCAGCGCTCTCTGAAGGGGTAAGGAGCACTGATGGGGCCACAATTTGTGTTTTTCTTCTGAGGCATTATTAATTTTATTGTTTTGATAAGCAGATAGCGCTATAGATGGAGATGTTAAATCCTTAGCAGTGGGTAGAGAAATCTCTTTGCTTTTAGTTTTTCTTAGAAATCCTTCATGTATTGCCTCTCTTGGCCATCTCTGTACACTCCCACTACCATTCCACACACACACTCACACACACACACACACACACACACACTCACGCCCACACTGGTGCGTCTCTAGTCTGGCCTGTGCTTCTGTAGGAGCTTCTGGGGCAGGCCTGATATCCTAAAGTGTGTGTGAAATTGAAGACAAACATTTTTACTAGGAGTTTACAGCCTTAACAAAGTAAACTGTTAGCCCTCCAGGTGTCCTTGATGGTAGGAACAAAGGCCTATGGTGTAGCAAAAAGAGACCTGTATTTTGAATGAGAAGGAGCTGCTTTTGAATTCCTGCTCCAAGTTCATGAGCAGGTGAACTTGAGCAATCACTTTCTCCTAGTCTAGGTTTTACCATGAGTCAGATGGGGGAGCCAGACCAGATTTTCTCTGAAAGTCTTTACTCAGCTTTTGGAGTCTATGATTCTAATGTTTGCTTTATATTTTATTAGCTACTTTCCCATAATTAAAAAAAAAATGTCTTGAATGCCTAAAACCCAAAGAATGGAATCGCATTTCAAAAAGAGTCATAATCGTTTTGGGTGATTTTTTTTCTCCTTATTTGTAATAATTAAAATTTGCTTTTAAAAAACAAACTGAAAAAAGGACAGAAGTTGTCTTTAGCTGTCTCATTTCAAGAAGTCAGAAGATTCTGATGCTATTTTGGTGCCTTTTCACAGCAAAGGAATTCTTATTTCCTTATTGTTCTAAGATAATTCATTTTTCAAATATTTAAGGGAAAGTCCTCCCAAACCACAGAGGTTTTATGCATGAATCCTTGTTAATTATGAAGTTTTGTGTCATGCATTTTAGTTTGCAAACTGTGTCTATAGGCAGGCTCACACTGTCTTGCCCAGCACTGATCCCAGTGAATTAGAAACGGGGGTGGGGGGGGGGGGATTCTAATCACTCCATCTGACCAGTGGGGAAACCAGTCTCAGACAGGCTGTGGGTGGTCCAAATCTGTAGAAACCCACAGAGGCAGGATCTGAACTCACACATTCCTAGTGTTGAGTCTCATGTGAATGTTAATGTGATTGAACTAAAATTACTTACTCCAAGGCTGCTATATGCATCAAGTGATAATTCACCTGGATCGAGTAGTTTACTTCATTTCTAGTTTGAAGCTTAGATTCCCTGAATCTACAAAATGTTTTAACAACTAGCCATCATTCAAGTTGCAAGATTTATATATCAATTCAAAGGTTGGGAATGACCTTTGACAATAACACAGAACCCAAGAAATAATTTATAGGAAAAAAAAGGAAAAGGAAAAGGACAAAAGCATATTTCTTCAGAATTTTGGAGCAACTGTCTCCTGACTGAAGAATCTGGATGCCGGATGTGAGGGGCAACAAACTTGGCCTTCAGAGCTGTGTGGACCTGGGTTGAAAGCTTGGCTCTGACTCTTCCTGGATCTTATATATTCAGCAATACATCCCTTAGAGGCTCTGTGTAGTCATTTACTAAATTGGAGTTAATATGAATATTTAACTTACAAGATTGTAAGCACTAGAAATAATTATATAAAACACCTGTTATGAGGTGCTTGACAAAATAAACACTACATAAATGGTGGCTACTGTCAAAAGGATTAATTTCCTTTCAAATTGTTGTTGAGTCTATATTGTTGTTATACATTGTACTATTTAATGCAAGAAATTGGGGAGCTCTATCAATGGACAGGCCGTTGAACTAGATAATCTATGAGATCCCTTGCAACTCTCAGCTGCTGTTATAATGATTTATATTTTCCAGTGTGTTCTACCCATTGGACATCCTGATTATGGTAGTGAAATAGATACTACTGTCTTCATACATGTGATCTGTTATCTAAGTATATAAACGTGCTACAAACAACTTTCAAAACAGAACCTGCTGTATGCATAAAGGATAATGCTGGTCTCTAGTAAAAACAGTTCCAGAAGGAGACCTGTCCTGATAACAACAGTAACAATAGCAATAATAGCAACAATAATTTCTAAAGCATCTACTGTATTTCAGGCACTGTAAGCCATGATATGGAAACTTGATTGTATCCTCAGGACACAGGGGATCATGGTCTCATGATGGTGCCAGGGATGGCTGAGATAAATTGTGCACTATGTCTGTGCAGCTGAAGAGCCTGTAAAAGACTACAAAGCTTTTCTAAGTGGCAGGTATGTCATGGAAAATATGTTGCCTTTGGCACTATAGGACTAGAATCCTTCATTAGTCCTGGTTGATTCTGCACAAGTCACACTCTTTCTAGGCCTCAGTTTCCTCAACTGTAAAAAAAAAAAAAAAGAAAAGAAAAACAAACATGCTTTCAAGCCTAACATTCCATGCCCTGATACGATATTCAGTTATATATTATAATTTCCCTGAACCCTCTGAGTTCTTATAAACAAACCTATATGTGTATATAATTCATTAATTCTTCTACTTTTTGCCCTCTTAAAACAACATTAATATCTGTTGTTAGTCTGAATAAGCAGGAACATATTTGCACAAATACCTCAGTTGACTTATAAATGTTACCTAATTAAGTTTTAATTATTAAAGTTTAGTTGCAGAGTCAATTCTATCAGTCTTCTGATGTTTAAATAGTATTGGAAAATTAAAGGTTTCTACTGAAGAATGACACTGGAGCAAATTTTCTTTTTGCCTGGGTGTTAATTTCCTATTAATTTTCACATATTTCTGAGTAGTCAGACCCATAGGAATGAAAGTGAAGTAGGTGTCAGAGATCCTGTTACTATATAGTTAGCATGTCTACATGAGATTTTGAACTCCTTGACTCAGTCCTTTTCCCTCTTCCTAAATGGCTCCTAAGGAGAGTGACATATTAAGGAGAAATCCAGACAGTAGATGGATATAGGAAAGGCAAAAAAAACAATACCAGGAGACAGAAGTAAAAATGTCTCTATAAATGTGACAGACATAAAAGAAAGTGGAGGAAAGTTAAAAATTACCATAGGGCAGGCAGGACACCTGTTAAGGAACCTACTGCTGCCAGTCACAGCTGGAAAGAAAAATGAAAGAGATGCAAACAACTGTCTTGGAAGCATGAAATCATTCTTTTGTCTTTTTTTTTTCCTATGAACAATTACAGTATGCAAAAATTAAGGGGGATCTCGAAGTATTGGGATGAAAATTTCAGCAGGCTCTGCATATAAATAGCAGAGGCATGGAAGTGTGCCTCTTTGAAAACAGGCCGTGTTTGGGAGCTCCCCGTGCATTGAAGAAAGTGGTAATTAATGCATAGTGAATGACTTTGAATGAAGGATGAATAGGGGGCATAACAATGGGTAGGTTTTTTCTTTCCTTTTTTTTTGCTTTTTCTTTCTTTTCCTTTTTCTTTCTTTCTTTCTTTCTTTTTTTTTTTTTTTTTAGGTTAAAGCATTGAAGAAAGAAAGCTGTTAAAAGGTGGCCACTGTGAGGCCACAGCTTCAATGTCTGTCCTGTGTGGCTCCCCTTTCGGGGCTGTGGCAGCAGTTTGTTTTGTATTGCTCCCCCATCACAATGGAGCTAATTTGCACCAATTTCATTTTTGTGTGTGCTCCTGAATGTTTTCCTTTCTGCTGGATTTTTTCAAAAAAAAATATTATTTTGGTAGGGTTTGGCCCTTTGATGATCCTTTTGAGCAAATGGTTTGCCCAAAGTTCAGATGGTGCTGGCTCCGTCTTCTTTTTCATTTACAACATCAAGAGGATTACAGAGAATAACTTTGTTGCCCAACATCAATGATATATCTTCAGGCTATTAGAAAGGTAGTTCTCAGAAAGTGTGTCTTCTAATAGTTTAGAACCTCCACAGGCTTCAGATAAAACAAGTGTTAAATGCAGAAAGCTCACAAGGATGCCAAGGAAGGTTAAACTCACGCAACCTCCTTCATCTCAGACACCTGAAATATATCTTTTTTTTTTTTTTTGACTGTCGAAGTGTGATCATGGTGAAGACAGCAGTAAGGTCTTATATAACAGAAGGCAGAGAAAGACAGAGGAGTCACGTGGAGATGCACACATGTTAGTGAGAGAACACAAAAACAATCTTGGCAAATGGCAAATATTTATAATGGGCCCCAAACTGAATAGACGTGTCCTTTTAAAAGAAGATAGCATAAACAGGGTTCTCATACTGTGATGTTCCTCTTGATGAAGCTATCTGGCACTGCCCAAATTTGGGTTTCAAGGAACTTTTAGGAATTCTCACAATTTTAACAATTACGAATATGCAGGGGAATTCCCAAGTAGGGCGGGCAACTTGAACCCCTCTCCTGGGTCCCAGTAATCATTTCAGCTGTGACTGGACATGGGAATGTGGATGACTCATTAGCTCCTTCAAAACCAGTTCTCGCCTCTGCCCCTTCCCCCAGAACTAGCTTCTCTCATCCTCTATTCACAACTTTAAGGGCCCAGGGGAGGGGCCGGCATCATGACTGTGGTGAACAAACATCCCAGAATTGGGCCACAGTCTCAATGTTAGGTAATTATATTCTTTTTAATAGTTTTTTTGACTGCATAACTAAATATGATTTCAATTTTACATCTTTATATGGCTTTCCCATGCAAATAAATTCAAACCCAGAACAATTTCTTGACGAAATCATGAGCATGGAAGGATTCTTAGCTAGCTTTAAAAATTACTACATATTTGAAATGCCACTTTGCCTAAGGTGTCTGCTCTGACTTGTCACTTCACCTGAAATTCCACAATGGAAAGTAAGCTCCTATTTGTTTTGGGTCCTTAAAGACCCTATATTAAAGCAACAATCCCTGAGTTGGGAATTTCTGTCAGCTGGGTAGGCAGATGTGTCTAAGAGAAAGCTCTTGGGAAACAGAAGGTACAAAGGGGCCAAAGAAATTCTGGAACATCACATGACACTTAATACTCATTTCATCCTTCCTTCTTCATTTCCATCATTGTCTCCTTAAAACAATCAATTGCCATCACTAGCTTCAACTATTTCAATATCCCTAAACAGGTTCCCAGAATTCATCATACTCCAATGTACCCTCATGCTGCAGTCAAAATAATCTTACAAGAGCATGCTTTTGCTCAACACCCGGTTCAAAAACCTTTGGGTTTCCCTTTGTCTACCCAAGACAGTTAAACCTCTAGCTGAGCATTCAAAGACCTCCGTAATCTGTCTCTAACCTGCCTCTCAGCCCTCAGCTCATGCTGCTTTCCCTCCATACTCCCCTGCACTTCAGGCCTATTAGAATCAGAATATTTGATTGTCTGAACACCATCATTGCTTACCCATCTTCATGCCTTTGTTCACGATATTTTTATCACCAAATAACTTCTCCCTAACTCTAACCTCCTAACCATTCAAAAGCACATACTAAATAGGCTCCAAATTTAAAGATTGTTGAAAAGGATGCTACCAGCTTTCATGAGGTACAAGGAAATGGGCAGTTTCTTGTCCTCTGGGGGACTGCAGATTGTTACAGACTTCCTGGAGAGTATGGTTATCACTATCAAAAGCCTTGAAATTTGATACCCTGTGTGAAACCACAATTACACTTATAAGATTTTTTTTCCCTAAGGATAATATATATGTACAGGGATATATGTATAAATATATCCCTATATACATATGGAAATAAATATTTGGCAAGAAGGATAGTATTGTATATAACAGCAGAAAATTTGCAACAGTCTTAATGCCCGCAAATAGGATATTAATTAAATAAATGATGATAGATCCAGAAATGGAATAATCTTTCTCCATTATGAGTAGTTTTACAAACTGATTTTTAATAATATAATATTTTGATAGATCATTGAATAACAAAAGATTTGTAAGTAATATAGGTAGTATGATTATTTGATATGTATATGTCTGTCTATCTACCTACCTATCTATTAAAACAACTAGAAAGAAGTGCCTCTGATTGTTCATAGTCCTATCTCTGGGATTACGAGTGGTGCTTCTTTTCTATTTGTAAAAAAAGTGGACATGGCTATCTAGTCATGAAAAGATGTTCGGACCCTTAAGTGCATATTGCTAAGTGAGACAAGCCAGTCTGAGAAGGCTGCATATTATATAATTCCAACAATTATTGGAAAAGCCAAAACTGTTAAGTTTGTAAAAAGATCAGTGGTTTCTGGGGTTTGAGGAAATGGAAGGAAGTGTGAGTAGATGAACATGGGAGATTTTTGGGTCATTGAAACTGTTCTGTATAATACTCTAATGATAGACACATCACATTATGCCTTGGTCAAAATACAGAACTGTACAACACAGAGAGAACTCCAACGTAAACTATGGACTTTAGTTAATAATAATATTGGCTCATCAGTGAAAACAAATATACCATATTAATGCAAGACATTCATAATAGGAGAAGCTGTATGGGGGGAGAGAGAAAGTATATGCACACACTCTGTGCCATCTGCTCAGTGGCCTGAAAACCTAAAATTGCTCTAAAAAATAAACTTTATTAATTAAAAAAAATGAACACGATATATTTTATGATAAAGAGAAAAACATTCTCAAAATAATTCCTCATATTCCTTCAGAGCTCAGCTCAAGCGTCCACTCCTCCATTAGGGTCTTTCTCATCTTCCGGGTCATGCGCTCTCGCCATAGCCAACGGCTCACCGGCTTCCCCAGCCGACGGACAGGACCGAGAAGGGGCTGCGCCAGTCTTTCCCTAATTCCTAAAGGCAAGATCAACTGGAAACTCACAGGCACAGGTGCAGACACACATGAACACACAAAGAAAGGCAAAAATAAAAGAATATATAACAAAATATATATGCAATGTTACACATGTTGACTTAGCAAGTTGTGAAAAAATTATTCAACCTTGGAGAGAGCTATTAATTTACTTGTGTGGGATTAAGGATGATTTAGGCCATTGGTTTTTCTTACAGTGTTTCTAGTAGGTACTATACACCTACTATCAATGGAAAATGTTAGTGTTTTAAAGCTTGGATAATCATTAATATCTGACCAGATATATGGTTCTTTTTTATTAACACAATCTTGCTATTGCCATACAGTTTTTTTTCCTCAGTTTTCCAGTACTTTCAAAACACATAAAAGAAATTAAAAAATCATTCTACCTTTTAGAATGATTTGAAATTTCACAATTTAAGAGATTAAAAATCTCATCTCTATTCTTAATTTCTGGATTCCAGTGACATTTTGTAAATACAGTTTGACCCGCCCACATCACTTCTAAAAGTTACACATTTAAAGAATCTTAATTTTATAAAAGGGAGTAGCAATGGGAAATAGAACAAACAAAATAAATTTCTGTTATGCTTTTAAAAAAGGAACATATAACATATACCATGGTCCTTAAATAACCCATTTCATTTCAAGAAGAAAAGACATATTATTAAATGCATTACTTCTTTGGTTCCAACCTTCACAATTAATGTAGATGCTCTTAAACATAAGATATATACTGTTGGCTGCAAAGATGGTCCAGCATTTTGGACTCTTTTCATTATTTTGCTTCTAGTAAGTAGCACTTTAAGTTGCTGGTGTCTTACCTCTACGGAGACCTGGCATTTCTTTGTGTTGAAGAGGCAATTTAATCCATTTTCACTGTCTGCAAACAGACTTTCAAACAAAACCTCGAACTCTTTGAATGTGCCCTAAGGATTCCACCAAACCTATAATCCTCCACTCTCTTCTGGGGCTGTGGAGGGTGATGACAGGAATAGAGCTGGCACCAACTAAGGAGCCTCATTAGTGTTTGTGATTTTGATTTTTGTTACCATTCTGCTCTGTGACCATTTCAAAGTTGGAGCAATAACTATCTTCACATTTGCCTGCATCCCTCCCTCACTCCCCCAAATTCAAGCCTCCTGGGATGATCTGGAGCAGCCTCTCCAGACCACAGAGGCCAGCAGAAATGCTCTCTCGCATGGATTCACGGGACCTGATTGTTGACAGTTTGAGTGAGCAGCAGAAAGCCAGCCCTTTGACAATTATCAATTATCAAGTTCTACTTGGTTGTGACTACCTCTGGGCATAGAGAGAAGAGATAAGTATGCCAGGTCACACTGGCAAAGCTTAGAAAAAGGTGACTTAGGAAGGAGAGAGTAAAGAAAAATTATTTGGTTATGTCTTTCTCTGTGGGAAATCACAATGTTTGGGAAAAAAATATATTCTGAAGGCAGTCTTTTGGAAAAATTGAGACCAGTTGGGTGGAAGGAACCATAGGCAAATAACATTTAACAAGTGACAGCCATGTACCAGGCAAGTGACCTCATTTACCTCTCACAACCACCTAGGCATTCTCACTTTATTTTACAGATGAGGGAACTGAGGTTCAGAAAGATTAAGTAGCTTCCGCATTCTGCTCAAACCGGGCTGTCTGATCCAGAATGGCTGCTCTTAGCTGCTACACAGAACTTGACTTCTGGTGGGAGCTCGCAGGTGCCTGCTGTGATGAGCTCTAAGATGTCTTTCCTACCTCTCCAAAGATCTTGTACATCCTCCCCTTCTCTGTTGAATTCGTGATTAACTGTTAATTTTCAATGTAGGTGAAGATTTTAAAGTATCTAACATGTAAACATTTAATATTTATAGGTGCATCATAAACCTTTGAGTTTATGGGAATAGCCTTTGTAATGTAGAATTTGTGCATTGAGAGATATAATCTTGGGACAAACATGTCTCTATTTATGAAAAAAATATATATATAACAAAAAGCATTGCTCAAATAAATTCCAACTGAATCTTCTGGTAGAAGGGTTAAATTCCTATTTGTTAACACATAAGCGTGGTTAGCTAATATTGACTTTTTACCATTGCCATCTCTATGACATGCATATTACCCAGAACACCAGGAAAGTGGAAGTCACCATAAAGAAAGAAGGGCAAAATATCATGGGAAGAGCAGGGACCTCACACCAGCAAGCTCTTGGTTTGAATCCCAGGGCCCCGGCTGCTGAGTGTATAAACTAGTTACTTATCTCTCTGAGCTTCACTCAGGCATGTTAATGTGAGAATGCAGTAACACCTTTTACCAGCATTTTGACTTATTTTACTGATTTATCAGTGGTGGGGTCATCTGGGTGAGTCAAGCTATTGGCACAAAAACTTGTTTTTCACAATCAAATCACTTATGACTTTCAGTAGATGTGGTAACGTTGGTCTAAGCCAACTCTTCACTTTTTGTGTGTCAACTTCCATATCTGTGAAATAAGAAATATGTATGTTATAGGGATGCAGGTTTAAGAGACATAAGCATGTAAAACAGGTTTGTTACCATTCAAGACTCAGATTGGAGGAACTCACCTGAGCATCCTTTTAAAGATTCAGGTAGGTAGAAGTAACTAACGCCAGATTCTTATCCTTTGGAAAGAATGAGACTGAATCTATGCACACAGTGGCACAGCCATGAAATAGGCTGTGTGGTCACTCAGGGGCCCAATCAGTTTATGTATCTATTTATAAAACCTTCACATTAACCAATTCCTTTCTTCAAATTTTAAGCCCTTTCACATTTCACATTAGCCCCTTTCAGGAGTTTTAAGTGTATGTGAATTTTTTTACATATATAACAGGTGCATGTATAAGGTTACTTTAGGGTGTAAATATATTATTGTAATTTTTAGAATTTCACTTTATATATAGGAATAATAATCCTAACAGTTAATGAATGTTTACTAAGTCCCAAGCATTGTCTTAACTACTTGATAAGGACTATGCCAATAAACCCACAACCCCATTCTATAGATGGGGTAGCTGAGACATGGGGAGGCTGAATGATATGTTTGCGCCTTGCTACCATGGCCAAAGAACAAGGTGGTGGAGCCGAAGTTTGAACCCAAGGGTTTAAGCCCAAATTGACACTTTTAGCCAGTCTACTGTATAGCCTCCTTGGAAAGTGCTCAGTAAATATTTACAAATAAATTAATAGATGCAATAGTTGGTATCTAGGACAAGAAGTCTGTTCCTTTAACTCCTACTACTTTCCCTTTCTCCTTTTTAAAATGAAAAATATTTTATTTTATTTTTATTCTCTTCTCCTTTTGAAGAGGCATTTCCCTCCAGGGAGGCAGGGATGTGATAAGACAACCAGGTATAAAGTTCAGGAATCTAGCAGAAACACTCATTGTCTACCAAATGGGAAAAGGCCAGTTCCACTCCTCTGCTCTGTTTTTGCATCATTATTGAATCTCAAGAGACTAAACCAGGGGCTGGGGAAAGGAGCACCTGACAGGAGACGGGAGTACATCTTGACCTCAGTGATATTGTTTAGTCTATTTGAAATTATTTTTACATTAACAAACCTCGTATTGACAGCCTTCCACCTAAACACAGAACATTTTACCACTTTTTAATAAGAATTTCCAGAAAGAGTTTTGGTTCCCATAGCTCCCCACAAGAGACTCAGCATTCGGAAAGCTCCTGCCCCTTCCTTCTCAGTCCTCCACTATTTCATAACTGACCCATAAGACCAAAGGGCACGACATGAAATTATGCTTTCTCATTATTGGAATAGGACAATCATTTAAAAGGTTGGTGGTCTGTGCTTAGTACAACTTCTTAAAAATATAGCTGACACCATGAACTGATGTTTTTCATATTTCTGTACTAAATTATTTTGGAATAGTTAGCCTTTCAACAAGAAAAGTTAGGCAGTTTCAGGCCAGGTTACAAGTGGAAAGACGTTTGTCAGGGCTGCTTTCATTGGCAATAGACTTTAATGTGATGGCATTGAGAGAAGATGGTTAAAAGAACAAAGTCAGGTTTGCTGGGAGGCTGTCAGTAACCCAAGAAGCCACACTGCTTGGGGGCAGAGGCTGTGGAAAGGGTAATTGCAGGGAGGGCCAGTCACACATCCATGCTGCTCAGAAACAACCGGCCATTGATGGTCCACACCAACCAAGAGGCACAGAGCCAGGGAGGACTGAGAATTTCTTTCTGTGTGCCTTTCAATTGTGTTATAAATGTTCCATCACTAGCAGAAAAACAAGAATGAAAATGGTGGCAGGAGCAAGGAAAACACAGCCCCAGAGGTTACTCGGTCAGAATTGTGATATAAAAAGAGAGGTGAGCCCTGTTTCAATTTGGTTGAGTTAAAGCAAAGCACAAAAAGTTTTCATTATGCCTAGATGTCTCTACTGGGAATGTTTGAAGGTTTGTGAGTTTAGGGAAGAAGGTCTATCTTCCACAAAAATCTGGTGAAAGGACGTCCATGGATATGGATGAAGAATCCCTGGAGTCAGGGCTGCATCACAAATTTACTCAAAGATTGACAGTGCCAGCTCTGTACCTTAAGCCAGTACCTATAAGGTCATGGAGGAATGATGGACTCCACTGCTATTGTCAGTCGTAGACTTTTCACTTCCTTCCAGAGACCTGAGAAGGACTGGGAAGGAGTCCAGTAAAATTCAAGTCAGATTGCATTACAAGAGAGGTTAAGACGAAACACTGGGAATCCTGGAGCTAAAGGACAGATAAGCGGGATGAAGTGACTGTCCTTCAGATGGATGCCATTAGCATGCTTGAATCAAAGGAAGAGAGAATAGAGGGAGAAACTGAAGAAGTGCTTTCAACAGCCCTGGGGCTGCAGTCATTAAGTGGCGACTGCTATTGAAGGGGAGCCTCCTCTACACCAAGCCACTGAGCATGAAGAGTTGGAAGTTGTTCTAGTGGCAAGAATACTCCAGAAATAGGATAAAGTTGCCATACTTATTAGGGCTTAAACGGAGATAATGAGGAATAATTTTGATGAGCACAATCATACATGATTGACTTTTTTTTTAAACAAAATCCTCTGATCTTGATTACACACTTTGGTGTGTAAACCACCTTCCCTTTTTAGAAAGCTTAACCCCTCTGAATAAATTCAGCTCATGTTTCAAATTAAGTTATAATGCCAGATTGAATTCAAATTAAACATAAAGTAATGAATTTATGTTCTTGGTGCTCAGGGACTGTAGTGTGATTTTTATTGTTGTTTCTCCATTCACTTGCGATGGTATCTTTCACCCAGCAGGTGATCAATATATATATAGTGCTTTGCTTGATTTAATTGGTGCTTGAATTCTTTTCAGTATGTGATTGTTGAAGGCATGGATTCTACCATTGGTCTCTGGCCTTGATAGTGACCTTTCAGTTTGCTACATCTTATGAATATGTTTCATCTCTTACTTTAATTAATTTAACCTAGAGTTTTACACTTTTTCTCCCTCTTCCTTGTTTTTGTGGAAACTGTCTCTTGTTTTTCTTGTATCTCTCTCACTACCCTTCTTTTGGTTTCCTTTGCAGGTTTTCCTCCCTCTCTTCTAAAACTTTTAAATGCTGCTGTTATTTGTTGGCCGTTGTGCTCTGATGACCCCCAAATCCATATCTCCAGCCCAGAGGGGCTTTCTGAGCTCAAGGCAAGATGAACATATCCAACAGCATACTAGAATCTGTACCTGAATGTCCTAGAGGTAATTCAAAGTCAAGTTTATCTATCTTTCCTCAATAAATCTCTTATATTCCTATCTTGATATAAGGTTGCAGCTTTTATCCAGTTACTCAAGGAAAGAACTTAAAAACCATTTGAGACTTCTTCCTCCTGAACCCCTAGTGTTCAGTCACGAGAGCTCCTAAATGTCTTCTCCATACCTACTGCCTCTGCCAATTTCCAGCCTCTCATTTCCTTCCGGAACTGGAGCAATAGTTGCCCTTTCAGTTAGCTATGCTTCTAATTTTCCATCTCCCATCCAGTCTCAAGTCCACCTCCAGGACGATTTCACTAAAATGATCAGAGGCTTGACCAACAGAAAGGGCACAGCTGCACGGCTAAGAGGGGGCATACTAGATCACCGAGCAATCTCTGAACCAAGTTGCCGGGTAGACTTTTCAGTTAATGTGAGCCAACAGTACTCCCAATCTTCACTTATTTTTTTTTCCCATTCTAAACCAGTTTGAATTGGCTTTCCTGTCATTTGCAACCAGAACAGTCTTACCTGACACATCATCATGCATACAGAATAAACATTAAATTTTCTCTCCCTGCTGTTGCCCTCCTTTCACTCCCCACGCCGGGACCCCCAGCCCAGCCCACCCTCACACCTTTCCGATTCAGATTTGTCTCCTCATTCAAAATCCTACTCATCTTCAAACCTCCTCTGGAAATCCTTCTTTGAGTCTTTCAGACGGAAATAGGCATTATTAAGATGTCCTATGCTCAGTAGGACCATTTACAACGGAATCTCAATCAGTGGAGGATGCCATCCATGGAGTGAACTGCTAAATACTGTCAACAGCATTTAAGTGAAAAGCAAGGCCAGAATGAATTCAGGAGAAATGTCCATACCTGTCAGGAGACCCTCTGAACTCTTAGAACTTCAGGGCTGCCTTTCAAGAAAGGATAGATGGAACAGTGTTCTGGAGTGAAAAGGCCCTTGACAAATATCTTATCACATCAAATAAACAGAAATCTCAGTGTCTCTGTCTCTATGACAAGGGTGGGTAGGAGTAAGAAGTTCTATCCTTATATAGTAAAGTCAGTAAACCAGTGGCTTTAGAGTATTACCATAGAATAAATGTATATGTAAAGCACCCCACTAAATTTTCCTAAACAATGAATAATTTTTCTTCATTTTCTGCCTTTTTCAAATCATTGCTTACGTTCATTTATTTGATTTGTACACTGGTACTTTTTTTTATTTATTTTTATTTTTATTTTTTTATTAAGGCATTCACTCTTAGGAAGGTTTCACATGAAAAAACAATGTGGTTACTACATTCACCCATATTATCAAGTCCCCCCCCATACCCCATTGCAGTCACTGTCCATCAGTGTAGTAAGATGCCACAGATTCACAATTTGCCTTCTCTGGGCTACACCGTCTTCTCCTAGACACCCCCCACACACACACCATGGTACACTGGTACTTTTAATAAAAATTCATTTCAGAACATGGTATTAAAATTTTTTTATAATTGGAAGTTTGTACTTCTTACCCACTTCACCAATTTTGCCTATCCTCCCACTCACCTCCTCTCTGGTAACCACCAGTCTGTTCTCTGTATTTATGAGTCTATTTCTGTTTTGCTTATTTGTTTGTTCTTTCTTTTTTTATATATTCCCCAAACAAGCGAAATCATGTATCTCTCTGTCTGACTTATTTCACTTAGCATGATGCCCTCAATGTCCATCACAAATGGAAGGATTTCATTCTTTTTGTATGGCTGAGTAATATTCCATTGGATATATAGTACCACCTCTTCTTTATCCATTCATCTATCAATAGATACATGTTGCTTCCATACCTTGGCTATTGTAAATAATGCTGCAATAAACATAGGATTGCATATAGCTTTTCAAAATAATGATTTGGTTTCTTGGGTAAATTCCCAGAAGTGGAATTATTGAGTCATATGGTGTTTCTATTTTTAATACTTTAGTCAATAATGTTGTAACATCTTTGTATGATGACAGATGGTAACTACACTTACCATGGTGAGCATCTGGCAATGTATGTAATTGTTGAATCACCGTGGTGTACACCTAAAACCAATATAATATTGTATATCACCTATACTACAATAAAAAAAGACAAGTTGAGACAGCCTTAGAACTACCATAAAAATATCTTTTATGTAGAGACCCTGTCTCCTTGATTTTCCGCTATATTTACATATTTGCCATCTTCCTTATAGGGAAAGGCAGAATAGAATGCAGGAGCTTGGATTAAGCACCTAACCAGTGTGCTGCATCCTTTGTGTGTATTATGTAATTTGATCCTCACAGAATCATTACTCTGGTATGGGTAGTATTAGTTGAAGGCAACCTCTTGCCTTTTCAAGAATGTTTGCCAGAACAGCCAAGGCCTCACTGAGTTTCTACAACTTAAAAAGGTAGAAGAGTATAGTGGTTAAGAACTTCATCCAAGGGTAGAATGATGGGGTTAAAATCCCAGCTCTACCCCTTGACCAGCTGTGTGGCTGTGGGTAAGTTGCTTAACCAGCCTGGGACTTGGTTTCATCATCTGTAAAATGAAAGCATTAATAGTACCCATCTCATAAGGTTATTATGATGATTAAGTGAGTTAATATTTCAAATGTGCTTAGAAGACAACAGGGAACTTGGTAAGTGCAATAAAGTTTGTTAACAAAATTAATAAGATATTCCCAAACATTATCTCTCATCTTTACAATAAAATTGCAAGGTGATTCTCTTGGTCCAACCAGCATGCAAATATGAGATTTCCAGGTCAGTGTTATAAAATATTATCAAACTCATTAAACCCTTTGAGTATTTGACTCTCTTTGCAAATCTTACTAGGATAACTGGCAGAAGTCTAGGCCATTCAAGAAATTTCCTCAGAGTGTCAATCACTAGTGCTCCCTTTATTCTCCTCTTGAAATCTGAAATCTGAAACACAAATATCCCCCAAAAGTATTTAACTTGTATAGAGAGATTTTGAGAAGGAAAATGTTATTTTAATGATGTATCATCCTTATGTGTATATCAAGGATGTTGTATGAAGGATTTTGTAGCCATTTGCAGGCTCATCAGGAAAGTTTGGTGTTCAGCTAGCGATGTCTTCTATGGGCACAGGAGGGGCAGTGACAGGAAGCATTCCCCTGACAAACCTGCACCCTCGTTCTGATGGAAAAGGAAACAGATACCTAGAGAAAGGGAATGACTTTTCCAACATCCTCTGGGCTAGGTAATGTTCCCAAAGTCAGGACTTTCCTATGGTCCAGGCTTTATGAAAAAGAAAAACATAGAATTTATATCTTGACTTATAGCTGATATACCTAGGTATCTTCTGACTAAAAAAACAACAAAAAATCCCCAACATAATTAAAGGTAGACTCATGCAATCGGATTGTCTGGGATGACAGAAGAAGAGATCCAGAGTTTCACCCCAGGAAGCTTCAGTGACAAGTATCCCCATGACTCACACAAAATGCAAAGATAAGAATGAAGACAGATGAGAGAGAAATGCTGGCCAAAATATTGACAATACGAAAAGCCACACATAAATGCAAAGTTGTCATGGAGCTGCAGGAAACGAACTGGTCGCGCAGGATTTGGTACCTGGGTGATCTTTCTGCTACTGCAGACACCCTCCCAACACTGAGAAACTGAAGCAAGAGATACATGCAAATTCATCTCCCCCAGGTGGATCTCAAACAGTTTTGGAAATGAACAGATGGTTTATGTCAATATTTAAATATTAACAATGCTGTTATCTGATAATGATGTGTCACTTCTTCTGAAAGAATTAGGGGAGACTTTCTGCTTGAGTAGCTGAAGTACCACCACTTTTCAAAGCATATAAAATATAAATAAGCTGTTACTTGCAACAAGATGTAGGCTTTGTTGAGCTACACAGAAGCATCATGGTGGAATTCTAATTTAAGTCAAATAGCTCACTGAGAGGACTCAGCAGATGTTATTGTCTCCAAGCTGTTATTAACCAGTTTTATGCTGGCTATGGTGTCACAAGAAAAAGCTTTCAGTAATAATTGGATGATTTTATTTTTAAAAAATTCTATGAGGTTGCTGCAGATGAATGTAAATATAGGCATTTCGTAAGGATGGACATAATGGTAGTACACAAAGGGTATATGCCCTAACCCAAAGGCAAAGGCATGCTAGTTGATTTCAGGAGACCCTTTGGCTCCTTTGTGTAGTCTGGGGAAGTCATAGGTCAATCAGAATTTCTTCACCAATCACACCATGTGTGATGCCAAGCGGAGAGCTCAGGTCTGTCAATCAAAGGTGCAGTGTTCATATCCTTGCTCTGGTGACATTAGCTGAGTGACCCTGAGCAAGTCATTCTCATCTCTCTACCAAAGTTTTCTCATATGTAAATGAGGCTAGCATAATCTATTCCACCAGATTGTTTTGGGACCCAAATAAGAAAATATATGTAAAAATGCACAGCGCAACAGGGAATTATATGTTTCGTAAAAGTTTGTTGAACATGAACCTGAACATGCTTTATTTTCATTTTGAACTTGGTGCCTTCTAATAAATACTTTAAATTGCCCTCTTGCACATTTTCTGGTTTGTGAATTATCTGTAATCAAACTCAAGCATATGTTCCATTTGGAAGGAACACTTAGTTTTTTTAACACACTAATGGTCACTTCCAAATTTAATTGATGTATGAGCTCAGATTGTGATATATAAAATAAACTAAAAGACAGTATCTCTGTTTGCACATAATTAGCCAAAAGGCAAGATTATTTTATCACTAGAAAATGCTAATGTAAGACTAAATCATATTGTTACCTGTTTTGAAAACATTTCAAACATCTAATCCCAGGTCCTTTTAAACTGAATATACATTTTTTTCTTCATATTATTTTTAAAATAATTTTTTAGATAGTTTTTATTAAAAATTAAAGTAACATACCAGTTCAGTTAAGTAAAAAATAAAAGTCCCATATTTATTCTCTAACTCCGAATCCTACTCATTAAATAAAGGAAAACACTGCTTGGTGTGTTCATCAATCCAAAATGTTTTCTATGCATGTACAAACACATACATTAGATAGATATTTTACAATACAAAGTGAAATTATATTGAGCATATTGTCTTTCGTTTATGTAATAATGTACTGTGGGCATTTGTGTGTGTCCCCCTCCCTTAACAGTGACTGAACTAGAAGAGACCCCCATTTAAATCCAGCTTCTGTTATGACATATAATAAGTTCTTATAGATTTAACAAATAAGAGCATCTATCTAAGGAGGAGGAGAAGGGAGTGTAAAGTTGGCAGACTGGGTCACCCAGGCCAAGCTTCTGGAAGATGAGGGCCGTGAACTTCATGCAAGGTCAAGGCAGGAAAAGGAACACTAAGTCAGATTCCAAGGCAGACCTGTGGAATCAATTGGAAATAAACAATTTGAAAGAAAAGGGGAAGGAAAAAGAGGAAGAATTAATGCTTTCTGAGTAACTACCTCATACCAGGCACAGAGCTGGGCCCTTACTCGTACAACCACATGTGCAGTTCTCATCACAATTCTGAAAGGAAGTGCTATTGCCCAATCCACAGATAAACTTGGGCTTAGACAGGCCAGTCACTAACAGCACACCTAATAAACATCAGGGCTATGCCCTAAGCCCTGGTCTCTAAATCCAAAATCCCAGCTCTTCCTGTGGTATCAGGTGGGGATTAAGTTAAATGCATACACAACACCGACCTCCTTGCCCAACAAATAGAAGTTGCTAGGGAAAAAGAAGTCTCTCTTCCCCAATACATAATCTGTTTGGAAATGTTTGTGTGTCTGAAATGAGGCACACTTGGTAGGAGGGAAGTTAATGTACAATAGTACTCCAATCAGTCTTTGCAAAGTTGGAGAACCAAAGTACTGGCTAAAATGTGATATGTTTGAATTTTTAAAGAAGAAGAAAGAATCTATTGTGATTCTATTTATTTACTGGTGGAATGAGAGGGTCTTTACCCTTTCAAGTCACAGCGATGACAGAAAAATCTTGGGTATCCAGTCTCCCTGTCATAACAGCCCCATAGGTATTTAAACTCCCAGTGAGTCAGAAACATGTGAGCTGAAATTCCCCTGAAATCTATGGTGAGAAAGTACTTATGTCAGCTCCTGCTAAGCTCCCACTAAGCACTCCACTGATTGTAATTAATCAGGGAAGTTTGCTCACTGACACGTCCTGCAGGTCAATCAGGTTCTTGTGCAATGATCTGGGGAACGGTTCTTGACCTACAGCTATGACAAAGTGATCAACAGTGACAGTCACACAGGAGCGCAGTCTGCTTTATTCATGACTATATCCCACAGCTGCAGAGCGCCTGGGACCTTCCATGAATATTTGATGAATGAATGAATGAGTAAAGTTAAAACCAGTAAGGAGATTTGAGAGCTGGGCTCATTTCTCCCACTACTAGTCATATGTCAACTAGCAAGTATTCAACCTCTTTGGCTTTACTTTTGTCATTAATGAAATGACAATGTTTGGCATGGTGATTTCCAATGCTCCTTTCAGCTCTTAACCTCCCTGCTTTTCTCTTTCTTAAATTCTACTTGAAAGGATATGTTTCCCACAGAGCTTTGTATCTTTCTTTACACTCTCTCAGCAACATTACCTGAGGAAGATTCTTAAATCTGAGTTTCCCTCTTTTTAACTCTCTTGTTAAATAAACATATAGTATGTAGCTAACTTATCATGGCTCCACAAACCTAAGCAAAATACTTTTAGGGCTGATTAACCAAGCACTACTAGCTCTAACAAAAGAATAAGCTTTTGGAGAAGATTCTAGCTCTAGTCTAATTCTGTCTGCAGTCCTATTAATAGGAGTAATGAACTTTATTCCATAATAACTATTAGTAGCTTAAATACAAATATCTTGGAGAAGAAAAAGGGTGAATATTCATATTAAAAGTATGAGTGACTAATAGCAACTTATTTATTTATTTATTTTATTATGGGATAGAGAAGGGAGAGGAGGTAGAGGAGGAGGTGGTAGAAAATGTACCTGAATGAGGAAAGGAAGAAAAAAATGATTTAACGATAAGTCAGAAAATAAATTGGCCCACTGAGGGTCAGCCCTTTGTCCAAGCCTCCTAAAAGGAGAGTTCTACTGATGGGCAGAATTCTTTAGGAAACTGGGAACTTTTTTCAGTAATATTTTTGTTCAGTTCTTTTTGTTCAGTTGTTTCCTATTCAGTTCTTTTTTCTTTGGAATTCTCAGTAAATCAACTAATAGTATTGAGAGTTCCAAATCTGTTTTAAAAAACATACACCTTGGGAGACATAACTTTCCTCATAGCATCTATTAATGGTTAAGCTGCTAACTGAATAGTCCTTAATAGAACAGTGCAATATTCCTGTTGAGCACATATGATTCCTAACTGCAACTAGCAAACTCTTGAATTCCAACTGTATTTAGTCAGTATCTCTAAAATGATTTTCTCCATCATGTTTAAATGGTCTTAGGTAGACAACTGATTTGGGGGCCAGAGAATCCTTTTTTTTTCAATCTCTAAAACTTTGTGATTCTAAGTTTCATGGTTTTTAAAAAGACAATTTGTAAGAGGCCTTAATATGTGGATGAAGTCAGAGGGTCAATTAGAACTACTCTCCAAAACAAATCATGGTTCCTGCTAGTTCAAGGCTTCTGTTTGGTTCATCCTGTTTCTCTGTAGATAAAGAACATATTTGGCTCCATTTGCATTGATGGGAAGACCTATAATCTGAATTATTTAACAAATGTTTCTTCAACATTATAGAAGTGGTTGCATAAAAAGGTGAACAACCTTAACTAAAACATTCATATTAATGCAAATGTGAATGGCAATGACTAAGTCTCTGCATCACAGATTAAAAAAATATCAGATTCAAAAACAACTTGACAGAGTTTATTATTGGGAAGAACTAATTCAATTTAATTTATTAGGAATAAATGTGAAATCTACTACTTGAGTTTAAAAGAATATACCTGTGTGACATGAGAGAGGGTATCCAAAAGATTGGATATTTTGGTTGACTTCAAATTTAGTAAGTTCACAGCATGTTGTGGTTTCCGTAGATAGGTAGGTAGGTAAGATAGATAGACAAATAGAAACTTAGTTTGCATTATTAGCAGTTTGGTGGCCAAAATAAATCAGGTCATATATCACTCCCTTTTTCACTTAGATATGATCTAGGATTGTGTTTAGATCCAGCTATCTTTTAAAAAATATGTTCAATTTTTTTAAAGTTGTCAAAGCAAAGTGCACCTGCCGACGAGCATCTGGATGTACCCTGTCATCTGAGTGGAGAGGAAATAAACTGGGATCATCTGGTGCAGATCAACTCTTGAGGGAAGACAAGAAAGCTCCCGCTGAAAGAAAGTAAGAGAGTGGCCAGGTCAAGGGAAATACTAGTCACAAACTGCATTCTGCACATATTAGACAATATCTGGATTACAGTGCTTAGGTATGGATATAATTTTTAAATGAACTGGTTTTTTATTATAGAAATAATATATTCTCATAGTAAAGCAAAAACAAAAACAAACACCCTGACAGGTATAAGATGAGATGTGAAAGTCTTCCCATTATTACCTCAACACCCTAATTTCATTCCTTAGAGAAAACTAATATAAATAACTCAATAAGTATACTCCAGATTTTTTCTATGCATATACTAACATATGTCAGTATGTTCTTTAAGCATGCATGAAATCATTGTTCTAGTTTGATGTATTTTACTTAAAAACATTTTTATTATATTCCCATACCATCTATATATTATGCCTCATTCTTATTAATTGTTGCATAATATTCTAATACATGTACCATAGTTTGATTATTAATTATGTTTTGACTACTATAGTATATTTTGTGATATTCTCTGGACAAGCATTTAGGTTGTTTCTGTTTTTTTATTACAAGTAATGCTGCAATAAACATTTCTGATCATTCATTGTACATTCATCTAAGAATACATACAATTTAAATCCCTGCAGGTGGTATTACTGGGTCAAAGAGCACATGCATTTATTGTTCTTCCTATTAACCATTTCCAAATTGCCCCTCCTTAACAGTCTGTTTCTCTATCCCTCCAGCGACTCCAGGCATTTTCAATTTTTTAATTTTTTTTTGTAGGTTAAAAATGGTATCTTATTATTGTTTTAATTTGCATTTTTTATTTTATGGGTATTATTCCATAAGCCATTGGTATTTATTTTCCCATAAACTCCATGTTCATATGTTTCATCTGTTTTCCAGTTGGATTATTTTTTATTTCTTTGCCTTATTGATCACTAAAAATCCTCTGCATATTAAGAAAACTATCCCTTTGTCATAGATTTTAAGAATGTAATTTTCTAGTTTCTAGTCTGTCTTTTGGTTTTATGGGATATTTTCATATAGTAGTATTTTTGTTTCATTATATTTAACTTTTGCAAGTTTTAATTTTTATTTTATATTTTTACTTAAATTTTGTTTAGCTTGATTTGATCTATTTCTTTCCTTTATGATTTTGAGTTTTGTGTCATGCTTTCATCATGGACCAACACTATATTTTTTAAATTCCCCATTTAAAAAACATTTTTATAGCATTTTCTATGTTTAAATGTTCAATGCATTTATTTTGTTTGAAAGAGTGGAGCAGAGATCAAACTTGATTTTCCCCCAAACAACTAGACATGTATCTCAATGTCATTTATTGATTAATCCATCTTTACCCTGCTGATTTAAAAGGCTACCTTTGCCATACATTAAATTCTCATATGCATTATGCTCTGTTTCTAGATTTTTCTATTCAGTTAGTATAAAGCACCAAATGTTTTAATTTCTGGTAGACTTCTTACCTCCACCATCATTCTCTTCCCATCACAATTTTATGGTTACTTAGGCATGTTTATTTTTCCAGATAAAACTAAATGATGTGATTAGATCAAAAGACATCATCTCTCCATCAAAAATACTCATGTACACTTTACGTCTGGCCTTTCTCCTGTTAACAGCAGAAGGTCCCTGTGCCTCCTAAAGCCTCCCTCCCCTGGTGGTCCTGGTCTGCACCCCCTTCTGGTCTTGCAGTTTTCCTTCTCTCTCACTCATCACCAATTCCTTGCTAACTTATGCATCTGAACATACTTTAAATATCACCTACTCAAATAGAAAAAAACAAGAAGAAAAAAACGCTTGGTTGTATTTCCTGTCCTTTTGCCCCATTTCTTTTTTTTTAATTGAAGTATCATGGATATACAATCTTATATTAGTTTCAAATGTACAACACAGTGGGTCAACAGTTACTCATATTATTAAATCCTCGCCCCCACTAGTACAGTTACTATCTATCAATGTAGAAAGATGTTACAGAATCATGGACTATATTCTCCATCGTCCTATTTCTTTGCTCACCTTTCCAAAGGAAATCCTTAAGACTTGTCTGTGTTTTCTCTCATGTCCCATCCTCTCCTCAACCACTTCTTTAAGCTTTCCTCTCACTCCCTTGAAGAAGCTTTTACCAAGTCAATGATGTCTTTCATTTGGCAAATCCATTGCCAGTTCTCTGTTCTCATTCTGTTTGACTCTCAGTATCACTTGACACACATTACTCCTTCTTTCTTGATGTGTTTTCTTCTGAGGATCTGGAGTCACTACATTCTTCTGCTTTCCCTCTGACCTCAGTGGTATTCCTCCTCCCTCCCCTTTGCTATTTAATCTCTTAAATCTAATTTCTATGCATTACAGCACCTCAGACCTCTCCTCTCCTCTTCTTCTCATCTCACCTCTTCTTGTCTCTTCTCTCCTCACCTCCTCTTCCTCCTTTGTCCATTGTCTACTCTTTCCTCCTTTCCTCCATCTACTTGATCTTATCCAGTCCTATACTTTTCAATAACATTTATTTCAGCCGACCTGTCCTCTGAGCTCCAGAGTTCTCTCTCCAATAATCTTCATGTAATCTCTGCTTGGATATTAAACAAACACTGTACACTTAATATGTCCAAGATAGAATTCTCATTTCCTGCCCCCAATTTCCATTTGCTGCTCCTCTAGGCTTAACCAGAGGTGCAAATGATAGCATTATCCCCCTGCTAAAGCCTTAAACTTTGGCATTCCTTGCTCCTCTATTCCTTTTACATTCATTCTATCCATCAGCAAGATCTGGCCACACTACTTTCAAAATACAACAGGAGGCCTGTCTCCTCTGCTACTACTGTAGTTTGAGCATTTATTCTCTTGGTCCTGGGCCCCCATCTAGTCTGTTTCCACTCTTGTCTCCCCACTCTCCTAAAGTTGATTTTTTACAGTGAACAGAGATCTTCTCAAATCAGATGCTAGCACAGCCTAGCTTAAAATTCTCTGATGAAATCCAGCTATTTACCATGAAGCACAGGCTCTTCAGGACCTGACCATTGGTGACTGACCACCCCATCATCATCCTCCCCATCACCCATTCCACTCCAGCAAGTCTGACCTTCTTGTGGTCCCTTGGACACAATAAGCTGTTTCAGGGCCTTTGCTTTTGCTGGTCCCTCTGTTGGGTGGATTTATCTCCCTGTAGGTTGTAGCACTGGCTCTCTCTTATCCTTAAGGTCTTAGCTCAAATGTCATTTCTGCAAGAGGTTTCCTCACGTACCCTAGCTAAATATACCAATCCACATACTCACACCCATCATTCTCTCGCCTACTGCCCTATTGTATTTTCTTCATCTCACCTAAAGCCTTGTTAAATGATGATAAGTATTTTCTGTATTTCTTGCTGGGATGTAAATCCCATGAGTAAGAGATTTTGTCTGTCATACAGATATATACATGACAACTGGAATAGTGCCTGATACATAGCCCAGAGTAAGCTGAGTTTGGTGGTTCTAGGAAAAAAACCCATATTGTTTAGAATTTATATAATTATTGATTGGGATCACATAAATATTATGGGCTACTATAAGGAGACATGACATCCTTAACATTTTAAATCTTGACCAAAAATATTAAATGTCTTTCCAATTATTCAACTCTTTATTTTGTTAATCAAAGTTCTGGAAGCCCCATTCTAGGAGAAACTTTTTTACATTAAAGGGGTATTTATCTCAAAGAAGCAAATACTCAAGGTCATTATCATATTTGCCTCCAAATGTGATGCCAAATGAAAGTGGGAATTAATTTTTCACCACATTCCGAAGACTAGAACTGGATGGAAGTTAAAAGGGAAGAAAATTCTAGTTCAAAGAAGTTTTTAAAAATAAGAACCATTTAACCTGGGTGAGTTTGTCTAGTTAGGGTGTGAGCATTCCATCAGTGGAGATGCCAAAGCAGAGGCTGTGTGATTGGAGAGGAGGTTTCTGCAGCACATGGGAGGTTGCACTAGATGGCACCTAAGACCCCCTAACTTTAAAAGACCATGATTCATATTCCTACTGCAAGTCTCTACCAGTCTGATGCATTCCAAGAAATTAAATCACCCCACATTTTCACCAGCCATGGATACTTAGGGGGTTGTGAAACTGAGTGATTTCATGGTGAAGCCCAGACTCCATTCAGGTACTTCCAGATCAGCCCTATGAGTTCTATCTCCTTTCACTAAATAAATGTTTAAGACTGGATTCTCCTAGGACCTAACTTTTTGGAAATACTTAACTAAGGCACCATGAAACAAAGGGTGTTAAAATCCAAACTACTTGGTATTTTCCTTAAGAAATCAGATGACAAAGCTGAACAGCCAACAGGTTTTGCAAGATGTTACTTGTCTCTGCAAGTTATTGCTTTCAAATAGGCTAAATCAAATAGTGTGAAGCTTTATTGAAGAAGTTTTGTCCAAAGTTGATACTACTGACCTGCCAACCTTAATTTTTTTTCCTGCCTCCAAAACCTTGAAACATTCCTAGAGGGAAAAAAAAGAAAGAGTGAAAGAGAAAGTAATAAAGAGAGTAGCCTTGCTTGCTATTATCTTCATTTGAAAGAAATGATATTGTTTGCAAAAGGTCCAAGGCTGTGGAGCTAAACCACAATTCTAGATAGCTCAGCAAGGCTTACCAGGGATAGAGAGTGAGCTTCTTTGTTCAGTGCTTCATGGAAAGGAATCATTTCACAGTTTGTATGGATTGTGCAAAGGCCTCAAGCTAGGAAGCGTAAGGTGACCTGCGGGAGGTGTGCAGAGGTCACTCAAATGCTATGAGATGTCTCTTCAGGCTGTTGGATTACACTTATGAGCTCTTAAAATGTGACTGACACTCTGACCTTCTTGCCACTCAAGTCTGAGGATTCTAGGAGACAGGACAGAGATTCTAAACCAACCCACACTCGCGCGGCATGATATTCATTTGTCAATCCAAAATTGAAGCAGAGAAAAACTCCCCAATCTCAAAAAAGTTTTTAGACATTTGAATGCATCAAAACCATATATTATACAACAGAATCTTCTCTTAGAAAGTCTACAGTGATTTAAGTCACCATCAGCATCCTAGAAAATCTGCCAGGCTTCATGGAATTTCTAGAAGCTCATTCCGAGCTTTGGATGACATTTCCTTACGTGTATACAACAGGCTGGAGTTGTTAGGCACAGTCAGGATTATAAGAAATCCCCTTCAAAACTCCCTTAAATGGGCAGACCATGGATGGCTGACACCATGCAGGAGGCACAGGTGCCTGAGACCCAAGGAGCTTGCCTGTAAGATTTCTTCAATAATTCCATTTCAAGAAAAGCAAGGCTAATGCTTGCTTCTTTTCTGAAGGAAATCCCATCTGATGGTTCTCCAGCTTCAGTACAAGATCCCAGGGGCCATGTCTCCTTCCCCTTTTCTTTTAAGTTTTACTGCCCAGTTTCCATTTCTTCACTTATAAAATGGCAACAACATTACCCAACTCCGTGCTTCACAAGAGTGATGGGAAAAGCTAATAAAATAATTTATGTGAAAATACTTTAAATTTTAAAGCACCAAATATAGAATGGTATTGTTACTTAAGACCTGGATTTAATTATAGAAATTTCACTCATTTGTGTTTTACCTGGTTTCTCTGTAGAGGTCTAAGGAATAAATGGCCTGTTAAATTTTATCCATCCTTAAAACATGACTTTTCTGTGGAAAGGAGGATATGATGTATAACACATGAAAAGTGTGTATCTTTGTGTGTGGCTTTTAGAAACTAGTTTTACTACTTTGTAGGCATACTTACGTGTGACAAATATGTACATAATGCTATACACGTCTCGGGATTTAATTATGAAGACTGTGAAATGCATGGGCTGCTTCAAAATATTTCCTAAGAGGTGCTTTCATCTTAAAAAACAAAAGCACTGTGTTCACAAAAAATTATTGCCTGACTTCCTGCCACCTTCCTAATATCCCCAGTTGTTTCAAATGGATGGAGAAAACTAGAAACTAGCGTCCAAAGGACACCTCCAAAGATTATCACCAGATTAATTATCTTACTGATTTTAACCACCTTCTCTTGATATTAGAGTATATTTCATCATTATTTTGAGTGTGAATTATAGTCACAGAACAGAAAATATTCCAGGAGGAATTTCAGAAAGAATCCTTTTTATCTTCAGGTTTTATAAAAAAAAAACACCAAGACTCAGAGATGGTAAGTGATTTGACTGAAGCCACACAGCTAATACATGTGGAAAAGAGATGAAGACTCACTTGTTCTGGCTTGCTGCCCATGGTTTATTCCAGCCCATGCTACCTTAGCCCAGGGTAAGAAATATTTAATTGAGGGCTAATGATGAAAGACAATGAAGACATATTGTATTTCTTCTTTGGATTTCTTCACATATCACAGCAGGACCTAGGAACTCAGATAATTAGACTGTGAGGAGACAAGTGACAAGAGAGCAAAACACCTCCTCTAATTCCTACCCTCTGTCAGATGCAGAGGATATGGCAAATTGCTACCTGCAGGCTTCTGGAGACAGGTGAGGAGAGGTGCATTACTTGTGCAAGAAATCAGAGTGGGCATCTCCCTTTGTGAGAGGAAAACCAAGATTTGGATAGATTTCGGGGATGGGGATTTGGAGAGGGAAAGCCCTTAGCCTCAGGTCTCAGACTCAGAATATTCTTTTCTTGGTTCCTATCAAATCAACTTGAGTAAGAACAACTCACTTAGCTGGGGGGCAGAGCTGGGTGGGGAGCATGAGTTTGATCCTCTGTTACTTAAACTCTTCAGGTCTACTGTTACCTGATTCAGCATCCCTATCCATAATGAAGATCAAATTATATCCGGGATTCTGGTTTGCTGAAAAGAGAGAGAGAGATCATAGGGGCATATCATTTTACAGAGGATAATACCAGCAATTTCTGAATGAATCTGGCAGCTAAGCCCAGCAATTATTTGGACGAGCAATCACCAGCTCATTGGGGATGGACTGTACTAGTGGGGCTTTAGAAAGGGCCAAAGATATGGTGGCACCCAGGCTTGAGGTAGCAAAGATCAGTGTTTCTCACTGTTTACTCCAGAATATTCTATTAAGGCATAATATTTTCCAACATGCTATTATGAAAAGAAAAAAAAATCAAGTCACTATGTTTAGAAAAATGTTAATTTTCTACTTAAAGCCATTCAAAGGAAATCTACCTTCCCAGAACAAGAAACCATTGGGACATTTTCTGCATTAAGATTTTGGGGAATATTTGATTTTAAGATGAAATGTGTGGGTTTTTTTTTTTTTTAGTGATAAAGAAATTTGTTGTCAGGAGAAAAGGATTTGTGAACTAACTAATTCAAACCAGGTGTTTAGAGAAATTGAGTTCACTGTTCTTTCCTCAACAGTATTTCAGTAAAGTGTCTGTGCTGCCCTGTGCAGAGAAGCACAGCCAATGGGTAGAAGATAAAGGTGGATTCTGGTTCCAGGTTAGGAAGAATTTCCTAATGATTCAAGCTGTCTAAAGATGTAATGGTGGCATTAGAAGGTCCCTATGGCTGGAGATGTTTATAAAGAGGAGGGAATGAAGCCAAGATGGGGCAATGAACTATGTGACCTGTCAATGTTCTTCTAGAATTTTCTAAAACCCTTTCCTTTATCACTAAGAAACACTTCTCCATGTACACGGCTTTTATAATTAAAAAATTATGGATTCTCAGAAATGCATATTAAACATCTATTTAAATACAATAAGAGAAAGAAATGAGTCCCAAAACAATGGCTTTAGAGGAGGAGGTTTTTACTGAAAAAAAAAAAAACCTAAAAACCAAAAACAAAGTCTCATCCATGCAACTATTCTCCCAGGGGAATTTTCTAAAATGATTCAAAGTTGTGAATAACCACTGAGCATTCAGTCCCACTGCTTTTGGTCAGTTTTGGCCTTAAGGTGTGGGTGCAGCCCCCTGCTGAAGGCAGCTTTTTCCTTTTCCTGCAATGGAAATAGTTGATGTAGGGAACCCACCCTTTTTGCCATTGGTGTAAATGTTAGTAGGTCACAAAGAACAGACAAAGAGAATTTGACAAGTAATGTGTTAATTTTTCAAAGTATAAAACTGCTTTCAGGGCCATATTAAAGTAGCACATACTTGGTCAAGAGAAAGAAGCCATTACTTGGTACAGACAGAATAGCAGCTTTCAGGCATTCAGGAGTGTGAAAGTGAGTTGTCCCCTCTTGAGGTAATGACAGAAAGTAGATGCTTTGTTTCAAAGGCCAGTACTGCAAATAAAAAGCCCAAAATTGGTAGAGGGACAAAAAAGTTAGGCCCAAGGTGGGGAAAATGGCCTTTAACATTTAATCCACTTACTATGTAAACGGGAGCAGAATCAAACAAAAGGAGACTTTCTGCCGCCGCAGGTCTTTCTCAAGGTGCCATCTTTAAATTGCATACACCCAGAGAAACTTTAAAAATATCCAAAATGAATCCTTGTCCTTGAATGAGGGTATGTATTTGGCATTTGACTCAGGCTTTTGTGAAACACTCCGGGAACTGCTATTTCAGGGGTACTTTGTATCTGTCTGTCTCTGACCTTCCCTTCTCTGTACCTCTCTGCACATGGTGGTGACTCTGCCTGGAAGACTTGTCCTCCTTTGCTTTACTTGCATGCTCTACTTATTCTTCATATCCTAAGCCCATGGTTGCTTTCTTTTCAGAGAGTCCTTACTTCATGCCCATTTTGTCCTTTCCCTGAGTAACTCTCTCTTTTCTTCATAGTACTTATCAGATGTTGCAGTTATATTTTCATTTATATGTTTACTTAGTGTCTTACTCCAACAAGCTCTTGGAACCAGGGTCCTCATCTTTCACGTTTCCAACTCAGCCTCCAGCATCCTGCATGGTGCCTGAAGAAATGTTTTTTGATAAATAAATGAATGTCAGAATTCAGAGTAGTAATAAGTAAGGAGGGTCCTCAGCACCAAGTGTAAATGCTGATGGGTGCCCACCCTTCCTTTTTTGCTCCGGCAGGTGGCTGTTCTAGGACATGTGCTCTAGATCAAGACTACAGGGTCAAGATGGCAAACTTTTCTGATGGCAAGTGATTTCCAAGGATAACAACGACCCAATTTTCCTCAATTATCTGCTATCCAGGTAGACCACATAACAGACTGGTCTACCAAAGCACTTCACCCTGGCAAGCACTGCTGTTGAGAATCGTTAAAAGGAAGGAAGACTCTGAAGTTGTTTATATCTACCCAACGAAACAAGTTGTTTTGCTTTCAGAGAAATACTTTGCTGATTATAGTATCACATAAACAGGCAATTAAATAAAAGTCTCTAAACATGAAGTTGCATCTTGCTTTTTTCAAAACAGCAGCTTGCTTGAGGGACTTCCTGACCCATCCCTGGGTATACCTTTTCTTCCCAGCACTTATCATAATTGAAAGTTTACATTTATCACTGGGATTGTTTGTTTAATACCTGTCTCTCCCAAGCAGACCATAAGCTGCCTGAAGCTAGGGGCATTGTCTGCTTCTGCTACCACTGTATCCCTAGCACAAAGCTCAGGAGAGATGAAATGAACTAATGAATGAATGAATAAGAGTTACATTCTCCCTATACCTGGATTATCACCAGCTTGCTGGGTGCCCTTGAATAAGTCACTTTATCTTGCTAGTGTTCATTCTCTCCTTTGAGAAAATGCTGGTATCATTCCAAGCCATTTTTAGTACAGTTTCAAGGATCGAATGGCATAAAAACGGCATGAATGCTCTGAAAACGAGGAAATTCCATGAAAATGTAAGCTACCATGCCCATAAGTACTCTTGCTACTGGAGCTTTAGATACAGGCAGTGGAGCAAAAGCAGATCCGAGATCAGCTGTGACCTGGACACAAATGTGGAGCTAGGATAGGGAAGGACTGAACTGCAATACTAATTTCAGGAATTTGGGAGTCACCCATTAGTTCTATTTGCAGAGGGACTCCCTATTACCTAGGGGAGGAGGAAGGAAACGTGGAAGCTTCAGGTAACGGCTGGGACGACACTCCAGAAAAATCAGAAGAGAAAGACCAGACCAGCCATCCTGGCGAGGGTGTCAGGGGCACACGCTGAGTCCGGACAGCTCAGCCCAGGGTTGGCAGGGATTGTACTAGATGATGTTCTGGACACTCTGCAGCCTGGACATTAGAAAAACTAATTTAAGTTTCCTTAATCAAGTGAATGATAAACTCAAAGAGCAAGGTTACATTTGGGGAGAGGGGTGTCTTAAAGCTGTAATAATCCTACTATTATAATAAAAATAAAATATAGTATTATTTATGTCTAGTATGTATTAAAAGCTTTAAGTATGTTCATCTCTAACATCAGCTCTGTAAAGTAAGTATGTCTGCATGGATTTTAGAGATGGGGAAACTAAGGCTCAGAGATTAAGCCACTTGATCACACAGCGAGGTGGCAGAGCTGGGATCCAAATACGGAACTGCCTGACGTACAATATCGTGCTCTTTCCACTCCACCTCAGCAAGTCAGGCTCCAGCTGGAGATCAAACCGTGGGACCAGCTACATAATCTGCTGGGAGCAATGCAAAAAATGGAAATGCAGGTTCCCTTGTTCAGAATTTATCAAGAATTTTAAGACAGCAAAAGCAGAGCAATGGAGCCTCCTGATTGTGGGGCCCTGTGAGAACCAATGAAGCCCACGAAGCTGGTTCTGCAAACCATTCAGGGCTGGTTGGAAAGGATCGAATAACCAAGGGCTCCCTGCCTCCTGCCAGTTCTGTGGACCCCTTCAGAACTCCCTGTGGAAGGAGCTTTGCCAGAGAAACAGTGACAGTGGTAGTGAGGCAGGGCAAAGGACAGTGACATGGGGAGGTGGGGAGGGCCACAGAAGGGAAGCAGGTCATTATGACTATGCCTTTCAGGGACCCAGGCCACCCGGGACTGGCACCAGTGGGAGGGGCCCAGGGCCCAGCGTCCTGGGAGTAGGCTGTAGTCAGGCACCATGGCCGTCGTTGTCCACGCCCTGGTTATCCCCAAGACAGGTGCCCTGGGGAAACAAGATAGGCAACGATGACATAAACATACAACTATTTAAACAGAATGAAGAGAAACATTTCCCATGAGAAACATTCACCGGTGAAAACTCAAGTTGCATGGAGGCAGAGCCAGCAAATCAGGGCTTTCCCAGTCTGCTTTCGGTCATGGTCATCGCTAACAGAGCGGCATGATCCAAAGGGAAGAAGTTGTCTGAAGAACACGTGAAATCCATCTAGTGGAATGCTGCTATTGACTGACGGAAGTTTGTGAGCTCTGCAAATGCGATTTTGGGGGAAGATGGATATAGTGACCTTTCATGAAAATTCATTTAACTTTAATACTAATGCAGAAGTCATACATGCTAGTTCAGAAAACTTGGAAAACAGAATCAGTGAAAAAAAAACCCTCAGATTCTACCATCTAGTGATAACTGTCGCTAATTTAGCCTCTTGGTATATGTGCTTTCAAACTTTTATTATGAATCAACATGTATATATATATATATATATATATATATATATATATATATATATATATATATAGTTATTTCTAAGCATGAAAACCTTAGTAATATATCATGATTTTTCCCCTTATTAAATAGCACTCTAGTTGATTTTTAAACATCTGCCTAGTAGCTCATCAAATAAATCCTCTATGTCAAGTTTCTTTTTTTATTGATAAATTATGCTAATAGAAACATCTTTTGCACACACATACAGTTTCACCAACATACTATTTATTCTTGGTGTTGCTCAGAAAGCATTTTCATCTAGTGTGACACTGTCTCTTCCCACTCAGGTAAAGTCACAGAATGATGGTGCAACAGAACCTGCAAATCAGCTTCTTCACGTTCCTAATGCTCCCCTGGCACCTCGCCTGCACATGTTTGATGGCACTTACCCTCCACCTTCTTGCTGTTTATGCAGTCACTGGATACCCCTAGGGGGAAAGGGCACATGAGACTCACTGCAGTATTGCCCAAGGCCTGGTGCCCATAGGTGCAATATCAATGTTCATGCAATAGTTGAACAATTTCCTCAAGCCCTGCAGCCCAGTCCTAATTCCATACTCCTGCCTGCTTTCCACCATGATTGAAGTGGCATTTCCTTCTCATTTGAGGGACTGAAGTTTGGGGATGTATCCTAAGGGGATCAATTAAGGGCTTTGAAGCACCCACCACCAGGTGACCAGCAGTGGGTCTTTTGAGAAGTTTAGCTGGAAAAGTGGTTTAGAATTTCCTCAGTAGGTTTAGAAGAATTAAGAAGCCAAGGTTTATACTAGAGTCTGTGCTCTCTAGGAATGACTTGAGATTTTACACTCTAAATTAATAAGAGTTTTTATAATTAAAAAAGCATTGCTAAACTTACTTCTAAAGACCATTCAATATCATATAAAGGAAAAAGACAATCTTAAGCACAAATGGCATACTGCCTCTTCTTAAATGTGATGAATCTCTAGTTCCCAACATTTGTCTGGCTCATTCTACTCCTCTCGAAAGGCTGTCTTGGCTTTCCCTGTCAGCCTTGACATATTTTCAGTTCTCATCTGTTAAAAGTGTTAAATCACATTCCTTGGGAGTAATAAAAACTTCTTTTAATCAGCTTTAATGAATGTTCTATACTGATTAATTTCAACAAAATGTCCTTCCCCTGTACTGGCCTCCTACTAGGTGGTAACTGTGCATTTCCTATTATGTGCTAAGCTTATGAAAAGAGCTGGGTGCAAACAGGAACGGGGCAAGGTGCCTGCTTCTTACAAAGTGATAGGAGAGACAGGCTCAGAACTAGGGCCACGCCCCTTAAGGGAATCTCAAGCGGGAGAAAGTCAGCTGAGTCCGATCCACATTCTTGGGTGCCTGGTCACTTTTCTCCCCTTAATCGTGAGCATCCCTTTCCCCAAATTTCCACACTGAGGAGGCATCCTAGTGCAAGGAAAACAGTCGGGGGAAGATTTAGCTTTGAATTTTGGCTCGACTCTTAGCCTTGGGTCTTGCATAAGTCACTTCACCTCTAAGCATCTACAAATGGAGATGGAATGATAATAATAACATGATTGCAATACCAAGTGGCTAAGAGCAGGTAGTCTGCAGCCAGACTGCCTGGGGTCAAGTCTCTTCCAGCATTATAAGTGTGGGACCTCAGGCAGGTCACTTTGGTTCTCTAAGCTTCAATTCAGTCAGCTGTAACGTGGAAATAAAAATTGTACCTATCTCAAGGGGTTGTGAAGGTTAAATAATATATTAATCTATATAGAGTGCTTAGACTAATGTTCACTCCTATTACAAGGATTAGATAGTTGCTCCTAGTAGAAGTTGCAACGGTGGTGATGGTAGGGGAATAGTTTTTATAGTCAATGCCCAGTCACAGCCCCTGATCCTGTCTGGTTATATATAATCAGCTCTGGTGACTTCTACTAGGATTTGAAGAACCTAAATTACTTGCATCTTTCCTAACTTAATAGAGACATTCACGTTTTTTTGAGCACTTTTCATGTGTCAGACAAATTCTAAGCACATGGGGAGCACTGGCTCATTTAATTCTCACAGTAATGTCAGGTACTATCATTAACTCCATTTTACAGAAAGGACAACCGAGTTACAGGGAGAGTAAGTGGCTTGTCCAAGAATAAGCAGCTAACAAGTGGGCTGGCTCCAGGCCCACAGACTAACTCTCAACTGTTAAGACAAAACCCACCAAGTTCATTGCTGAGTCCCACTGGGCCTTGGTTTCCTCCTGTGAATAGCCAACAGCTATGCAATATTATTTGAGCTTCCAAGTGCCAGCTGTTGTGTACAATTGCACAGAGCTATTCTAAAAAGTATTCACAAAAATGACCAGTTTCTGCCAGTGAAGATCACTGTACTTTGAGAAGTTGGCTGAGTGTCTTGTCTCTGGCCCTTGTGCTGGGGTAAGCGGGAGTCAGAGAAGGATTGTGAACTATTATCTTACCTTGTTATCTGAGCTGCTGCTGCACAAGGAAGTTTCCTTTGCTAATGGTTGAACTGCTCTTCAGATAAAGGCTTCCCCTGGATCTCCACAGCACTAATTAATCAGCTGTTAAAACAGTAGTTGATAAAGACAGGCTTACTTAAAGTTCGAATTGCCTGCAATCAGAGATAACCAGCAAGTCCCTTTTGGCAGTCAGATATGAACACAGGAGAATGATCTCTTATCAAAGTGAACATGGCACTCAAATGAAAAATGTCGTTTGTAGGATAGTTAAAGCAACTTCAAACTGGAAAAAGTAAACATAAAATTACTTCTTTCAGCCTGTGTGGACAAAGTGAAAATAGCACAAAATACACACACAGACATACACACATAAATATTAGATCATGACCCACACTAGCGCTTCGGTGTAAGCTGGGTGAGCAGATACAGAGCAGGTTTCGTGGATGATTACACAAGAGTGTGCGACATGTGGCCACCATTTCCATTGGATGGCGCCTTATTTAGCTAACATCAGTCATTTTAGAAAATTAAATTGAAAAGTTGATTTCCTTAGAGGCAAAGGACATAATTTTCAAGATGTATTCAAGAAATCACCTGAAAAAATGCCTATGGTGGTGAATGGAAATAGACTTCACTGAGAAAACGCTTAGATGAGATGGAGAAATAAAGCATGGAAATTGGTTTGGATTATAATGCTTTCCAGTGAGCTGAATAGAGAGAAAGGTGCTAACTGGCATGCATGTGGAGAGAAGGACAACTTCACCCCTGGGAATGAAGCTGAGGGGGGCTCAGACAGGTGGAAATACAAGGTGTGATTCAGGGGGCCATCGAAGACCCTATATTTGCAGAAACACAAAATTGAAAGTATCTAAATATGAAGCCTAGAAAGGATATCACAGAAACTTATATTCTGTATTCTGGAGAACCAGAAGCAAATATAATTGTCTGAATTGTTGGATTAAGAGGCAACAATAGTTTGAATAATCTGTAAAATTTTGAATTGACCATTAACATGTAGTGAATGAACATGTAAAGCTTTGCAGATTCATTATCAACTTGGAAAATAGATTATTACAGGGTGGCGAGCTTTGCCAAGTGATACTGTTAGTGCTACTGCTTGATTTTGTAAACATCGTATAGTAAAGTAGAAAGATGTTAGCAAAATAAGGTGCCATCCAATGGAAATGGTGGAATCTGGCAACCTGACTATGGAATAATAGTTATTATAAAAACTGATAATCAATGCAGACCTGAGTAAATAATCTCTCTGAGCCTCAGTTTCCTCACCTGTAAAAGTGGGTTAGCAGAGTGGGGGGATCACCAAACTATATACCTCTAATATCTCTGTTAATTCTCACAGCCTATCATTCAAACCATGTACCATTTGTATCCAAATGCTGTATATTTTGTAAAAGTCACAAACTCAAGAGCACCTTGAAAGCTTGAGATGCTTAGGTTCCAAGAAAGCATTGTTAGTTAAAAGATGGAACTACAAATGTGCAAGGCTTTCCTTAGAAATTCTGATCTACAAAATGCAATGATGATTTGTAATAATTAAGAAAAGTTTTGACAAAATGCCTCATACCTATGTATTTACATAATGCTGGCACATGGGACTTAGAAATCACTGACTTTCCATGTCAGTAATCCCATTCTTCATGCTTGAAATTGCCTTCTGCCTTCTGGCTGCTTGTTTCTCATTTCATGTGATATGTATATAACATTATTACCACAGTACCTAAATGTTTAACAAAATAGGTTCGAAATCAGTCATTATTGTTTTAGACAGTGACAGTTCAGGAACTGGCAACTATCAGTGGCTAAGAAGGTCGGTGTGTGTCTAGTGCTGAGGCAGGGTCTGACATCAGGACCCCCTCAGTGTCCTCTGCCGCCGTGGGTATTGCATTCCACATGCTCTGTGAGTCATGCTCTTCTCACATGAAATGTAGATCATAATGACCCAGCCACCATCACCACACTGCTGGCTGTGGTTCAGATGCGGCTCACCTGATCTAAAAAGCCACAGGCACTCAAAAATAACTGGTGTATAAATCCAGGGAACTATCATTATTCTACAGGATGATTTCTGTGCAGCCTAAGAAGGAACAAGCCGTGGCAAGAAATAAATTAGAAAAATCCCCTAACTAGCTATCAAGAAGTAGCTTTTGAGATAAAATAGGGACTCAAAATTACTTCTCCAAGATTAACTAGAGAGAACCTGTAATGTAGGGTTAATATGCATAGAAACAATAAAAAAAAAAGAAAAAGGAAAAGAAATGAAGAGCACTTACTATAAAGCCAGGCACCTGCCGGCGCGCTGCCCGTTTACACACAGTATCTCCTGTAATGCGCACAAGCTCAGTGAGGAAGAGAGCATCATCCCTATTTTATAGATGAAGAAATGAGGCGAAGAGGGTGAGTAACTTGCCCAAGGTCACATAGCTATTAAATTACAGAATCTGAATTTAAGCCCAAGTGGGCTGGCTTTAGAACCTATGATTTTAACCACTACACTAAGGAAAGTTCAGTGAAAAAAAAATAAAATAGAGTAATTTGCCCAAGATTCCATGGCCTGGATGTGGAAGGCCCAGCAGCCAAAAGCAGGTCTTCCTCAAGCCCCCAGGTCCCCAGCATTCTCACCTCCGCATCCACTGCCCTGACAGCTGGGCTTTACCTCCAGCCAGGTGAGGGAAAGCTGGCAGGATCGTCGCAGCCTCCTCAGCTCATCCAGGGTAAGTCAAGGCAGAGCCTGAGAGAGATGTGACACTAACTCCAGATGAGGAAGACAAGGAGAAGGAAAGAAAAAGTGTAAGAGGACAGGAGCAGTTCCAGGCCAAGAAACCAGGAACAGGAAATTGGTTCTGCCAAAAGCCGTGTCATCCACTTTCCTCCCCAGCCAGTGGCCTGCCAGCACCCAGAGGCCTGCCAGACATGGCACAGGTGTCTACTAATGTTAGTCATCCTTCCTTCCCTCCCTCCCTCCCTGCCCCCTGCAGGCACAGGGACTGAGTAGTCACAGGTGGACATGCCCAGGTTTTCAATACGACCACTAGTGATGGGAGATGGGCAGCCTCTGCCAGTAAGTTGAAAGCTTAAAGCTAAATAACATCCCTCCCTCCTTTTTAATTCCTGCCACACACCTGTTGAAGTGGATAATCCTCACCAAGGAGTGCCCATTTTTCCCAGTCTATTTTTAATTCTCACTGATATTTGCAAATAGCAGGCTCTCATCCGAAGGCTCCGGTGTGTTGCATTGAGATGCGTGCTGGTATTCAAGAAATGCCATCGAAGCTGTTGTCATTGCCGTTGAGAAATTGCTATGAGCAATTCAATATCTTTCCTGGACTGCTCATGACATCTCAGAGACTAAAAAGTGAAATGCTTTCTTCTTAAATTCAATGTGCAGCTTCCACCCATTCACAAATTAAATACCAAAGCAATCTGGCCTTATAAAACTACAGACACACAAGTCATCTTTGCTGGATTAGTTTCTGGGCCCAGATCTCTTAGAAGGATTTTCTTTGCATTATTTGCTACATTTTTGCCTCTGGTGCTCAACAACAAGCGATGAGTGAAGTCAGATCCTCACACGATGCCCTGAATCTGGCTGATGCCTCCTTATTTCCAAGCACCTGCTTAAACAAAAGGCATGGGTCCCTGTGCCTTCTCTCCTACTCTCGGCCGCATGCTTTTCTAATCGGTTGGGATTGGGGGCATGTGCACCTCTATTTATCTGCTCATGTTCAACAAAATATTTGCTTGGTTTCTTTTTCTTTTCTTTTTTTTTTTTGCTTCTACCTAAATGCTCAACTCAGAAAGCAAAGAGAACCAAGGTGTATGTTTTATGTCAGGGTAGAGAGGAAAGAAGACTTAGAAACATCCTACTGAGAACAAAAGGCTTTTATTGTGAGCATGTCTTAATATTATTGTAATGGCTTCGAAGGATGAGATAAGGTAAGGAAAGGTAAGATGGGGTGAGATAAGATAAGAGTAAGTAGCAACATCAGTAAGTAATGCAGCCTTAAGAGCATAAAAGATGAACACACTAAATGTTTGAGTCTGAAGCGAAAGTGTAAATTTAGCCCTGGTTCTAAATGGGCTCAATGTTACTCTAATCAATGCTAAAGAAATTCAATAACTGACTCTGTAATCTCCAGAAAGACTTGTTCTTCAAAATGCTGCTTGAGGAAGCATGGGTTTGGAATCACCAATTTTGCAGACGCTATTAGGAAAGGGCTGCTCCTCCTGGTAAGAAATGCACCCTGTACCACTTTGAGATGATGCACTAATTCATCTAAATCCTCTGTCCTCTTAATATATGTCTCCTCTTAGTTGGGTTTAAAAGACTGGTGACAAGTTGTAAAAGTAAAATTATACCAATTAGTGTTTTATTCTCCCTTCTCTGTTGAAAGAATGTAAATGACAGGATAAAATACATTTTTTATGCATATTGATGTAATCACTTCTATTTTATTTATTACAATGCTCATCCTAGACCCAATAATTTAGAGGTAGGTTATCTAGTTCAACCCCTTCATTGTACAGGTGAGGACACTGAGATCCAAAGAGAGGCATGATTTCCTGAAAGTTATATGATACAACCAGAATGGAACCCAGTTCCCAGGCCAGTGAGGGTTCTTTAAACACACCATACTGCCTACTGTGTCTTTAGGCTGTTATTGTTAATGGTGCAAGTTTTGTCTTTGAACATGTTATATTCCAAAGTTCTACCCAGAAAATTTGGATGTGATTCTCTTTCATTCTATATAGACCACTTTTTCCAGGGAAAGAATTTGATTTGCATGAGATTAGAATCGGGGAATCACTTGCTGCAATTATTGGCCAAATTCCTCTTGTGACTAGAGCAACAGTCTGGGTGTCTTGTGAACTTGATCCTAAATACAGATTTGCACTGCTTCCAACCTTCCAATTTTAAATCAAGACACTCAGGTTAAGAACCTAGCTGCACTTCAGAAAGCCCACAAGTCTCTAGACAGGATGGGAGAAGAGGTAGGAAATGATTAGGAAGCAAAGAAAGCCTCTGCAAATGATTTTTTTTTTCATGAACAAAGTTACCTTAATGCAAATTTCCTTCTACTCCATATCTTTCATTTTGTGTCGCTCTTTTCTTGCCCACCACTGGACTAAAGAGGGGTCTAGGGCAAGGAGGACTAAAGAGGGTTCTAGGGCAAAGAAAACAGCATGTTTAAAGAAAGAGGGATTCTATCTCTTTCTTTTTCAATGAGAACACCTTGGATTGAAGTTGGCGATATTTACATGTCCATGTCTTGCTTCTGTCTTTCCTCTTCAGTTTTATAGCCTGTTTGGCTTCATAAAACGTGATGGTGGTTTTATGAATCCTAAAAAGAAATAAAGAAAAAGCAAAACCTACTCTGCATTTAACTGTAGAAAACTTGAAGCCATGGTATTCATTCATCAACAGCTGATGAAATTATTAAGAGATTAGGGGCAGATTTACCTACGAAATGTATTTCTACAGTTACACATAGTCAAAAAGACAACCAGAAGATCATAGGAAGTATAGATGTTTAATTTAGAAAGTTATCAGTGAGCACGGACCTTGATATTCTCTAGTACATTTAAAGCAATCTGCTAAATGCGAAAGGAGCAGACCTCAGCTCTCAGTAAAGGGCATGAAATCTGGCATCAGAGAAGCATGGATTCTACTTCTGGCTCTTCCACTTAAAAGATTCTTTTAGCTCTCTAAGTCTGTTACCTGATCTGTAAAATGGAGGTGAGGATGCTGATGATAACATTTCGCAAATGATTACATTTTCAATCACACATGTAACCCTTTGTAAACTGTAATACACCATAAAATTGTTATTTACTCTTAATATCATCATCTTATTTATCATTATTACATAATACATGGTCCTTTTAGAAGGCTGACATTACACATCTAGGTGGCTTCCTACACATGCTGACAGCTAGAGAAGTCTGACAGACAAATTGGTTTCTCATCCAGAAGTAACTCAGGTGTGGCTGCATCAGGGAACAGGGATGGAGGCTTCTGGGTTTTAGAGAATTAGGAGTGTGATGTCCCAAGATCATAAGAGTTCAAAAGGTCATTACTTTCAAGGTAATCAATTACAGGGAAAGGTGAACTAATACATATGGAGACTCCACAGTGGGTCCGAGTCAACACAAGTCGAAGAACTGGAGTTTTGATCTAACACTTCAGCTAACACTGCCATTGACCCTGGGTAAGTTCCTTAGACTTTCTAGACTAGTATATTCATAGTTAAATGCAGATATTATTAACAACCTATGAAGCCTTATATGTTGGCTAAGGAGGCCAAGTGTATGCCTGGCAAAATCCTCGCCTCACCAAGGGCCCCTTAATAAACACTGTTGAATGAATGAAAGCATGATAAGGCATATTCACAGGCAGTGCAAGCACAAAAAATTTGAATTGTGAACAAGTTAATTCTGGATAATGGCAAAGGAAATGTTAACTAAGTCTATTGTCTGTGTCCATTCTGTGTCAGATTTAATCTTCTTGAATTTTGTTTCAAGATACAGTTACTTGGAAACAGTTTAATCCTCTTTGGGTCTCAGGTGCAAGGTTTGCGAAGCAGGACCAGAGCAGTAGTTAAGCTAATTATCCACTCCTGAGGTAAGAGTCTTTTGTATCCTCTGTCCAGTGCCCAGGAAAGCGTTAGGTTTTTCAGCCAAATGGGGGCAGGCACCCTGTGCCAGCACCGGACGCTTACTTCTAATCCTTCCTGGTGGTTCTCTCCCAGGCCTCAGATAACTTCCTCACATGTGTGTATTGATCAGTGTTTTGCTGAATATTTGAGAGAAAGCCCCCGTAGATATCCACAGTTTTCTGAGCCACTTTGTCCTCTCTGGTCCTTCATCCTGTGAATTCCAGCCACCTCGGTCTTCCCAGGCTCTTTGCACTGTTTCCTTACCCAGGGAGTCCACTGAACTCCACCTGGGTTCTCACTCCCTCTACCCCAGAGGAAACCCTCTCCAGGAAGGAAGACAGGGGCAACAGGAGAGCTCACCCCATTTCTCAGGGATCACTTTTCTTCATTGCCTGATGCCAGTGTCTTGAAAATTTTTTTTCACGTACTTTATCTGTTTTTTGGTTCTTGTAGGTAGGAGGGTAAATCTAGTTCCTGTTCCTCCATCTTGGCCAGAAGCAGAAGTGCAAAGGAAGCTTTGAGGAATTATCCTATCTCCAGGCAGAAATCCAGATATGGAAAAGTCACAGTTTCCTTTCTTCTTTACTCCTCTGCTTTCTCTACAGACCAAGAAGATCAAAGAAAGGACTCTCTCATCTCAGCTCATTAGTAACCATTAACATTCTCTTTACAACACTCTGTGTGAATTAGAGACAAACATTGACTTAGCATTAACTAGGTGCCAGGTTATGTTCAGTGCTTATGTCATTTACCTCTTAAATCTTGGACACTACCCTCCACAACAAATATACGTATTCTTATATCTAATTTCCAGATGAGAATACTGAAACTTCCCAAGTTCACACAACTCGTAGTGATGGAGATTTGAATCTGTAACTGACTCTGAAGTGCATATTCTTGACAGCATGTCCTGCTGCCTTCATGGATCAAGTTATATCCCTCAGAAACATAGCTCCTGAGATGGGTGTTTATTATCTTTGTTTTACAGATTAAAAAAATTAAGGCACAGAGAGATGAAGTGTTTGGCTACAGAGTTCTGGTTGTAGTGGAACCCGGGTGTGTATCCACAACCCGTGTTGTTCTTAAGTCACCCCACTGCCCCTGACTGATGCTGAGGACGCAGAACGCACCCACCCTTGGTTCAATATTATGTAAACTTGGGTCTTAAAGAAATTTTTAAATAAAATATTTTTTAAATTGTTATGTCCTTTACAAAGAGTGGTGAAAATCAGCTTTATTAAAACTTGGAACCACTATCCTTTTCTTGTCTTATTTGAGAGGATTACTTTAATCAGATTTCAATCCTAATTTCATCAAACATTTAAACAAAAAGGCTGCTTCCAAACTTGATGAACATCTATTTAAAGTCTGTTTCAATTATTCCTATAGTATTCATATCTATGTATGGAATATACAATAAGATCATGAAAAAATGTTTTCTGGTTTCATTCATGGATTTTTTTCTTTTACAAAGTGATGTATTCCAATCAGTTTTCCCCTCTCTTTTTGAAGTTAATTTTTGTAAAGATGGGAATTCATTTTTAAAGCCTATTTTGTAAACTAGTTTTAAAATCATAACAGTAATGCATATATTCCTTGCAAAAACAAAATTCAACAGGAGAATATAAAGTGAAAATATGAAATGCCTTTTTCTCTTTACCCCTTTTAACCATTCTGCAAGGTAACATTTTCTTTTGTATCCTTATTGAAATGTTTAATGTATAAACATGTTATAGATACAAAAACATTCTTAATTTTTACAAATTGCCATCACTCTGGAAAGTATGTCTATATAGTCTATCTGTACCATTTTTTCACTTAATATATCTTACACAGCTTTTTGTGTCAGCTTATATTGATCTATTACAGTCCTTTTATCACTGGTATAAATTTTTACATTGTGCATTCATGATACGTTTAAAAATAACATGACATTTAACTAGTCTCTTCTATTGGAGGACATTTAGATTGTTTTCAATGATTTTAAAAGTATTGCAGCAATAAAGTCATTGTGTAGATACATCCTAAGTCAGATATGTGTGCATTTTAAATTTTGTTAGATATTTCTAAATTGCCCTCCTGAAAGACTGCACAAATTTCCAATCCCATTTTCAGTGCTTCAGAATAGAACCAGTAAATATTTGTTTAATGTATATGTGAATGAGCATCCATTTCCCCATCTTCTTGTCAACAATAACATTGTTGAATTTTTGAAGTCTTTATCTGGTAGATGAAAAGTGGTACATTATTACTTTAATTTGCATTTCTCTAATTATGAGTGACGAACACTTATTTACTGGCTGTTCTATTTTGTTTTCTAAAAGGTGCCTATTTGTGTCCTTTGTCCATTTCATATTCAATGATTTATATAGTTCTTACTAATTTCATAAGGGGTGTTTATGAATTTATTAAATTGGCCCTTTTTCTGGCATGTATACTGGAGAAATTTTTTAGGAATATGTCATTATGTTTTAACTTCATTTTTTGGTATACAAGAATTTATTATGTTAATGTAATCAGACTATCCGCCTTTTCCTTTATAATTCTAGATGACTGATGCCATATTTATACTTTACACATGGACTTTTTGTAGAGATATTTTTCTAAAGCCTTTCTTTTTAATATTGCAAAGACCATGAAAATGATATAATAGCTATTTAATTATCCAAGTTAAATAAGAATGGACTTCATGAACATATTTTCTTTTATCTGAAAGATTGAGGCCCCTCAAGACAGTAAATGCTGCTATTTTATCATATAAATAGGGAAATTAAAGAATTGAAAAATAACTTGATCCAGGTAAGAGGAGGAGAGAGCTGGGTGGTAACTGACTTGCACACTCACTTTCTAAACGCATTAACGTGAAATATGAAGGTAGAAAATGTTTACAAAGAAAAGAAATCAGAGGACTAAGTGAGGAATGGAAGAAGATAATGCAGTGGGGAAGGGAGGGATGGGAGACTTTAAAAGAAAGGTTCAAACACTGAGGAAGGCATTTAGTAACTCTTAAAAAAAGACAGTGGCAGGTCCAGGAGAAGAGGGAAAGCCCCAAGCCAATCTCTCTCCCTTCCCTGCAGTTTCTAAGAGGCCCTTGCTCCTTATTTCCAGGGCTCAGCAGGTCTTGAGATGAAAATCAACTCCAAATCAGCATTACCTGTCACCATTTCCAGCTATCACAATTCTCTCTCTCTTTTTAAATAAAAGAAAGTCCTTTGTCCCATATGCCCCAGAAGGCCATCTTTAAGGTGGTAACCCTCAGACTGGATATTTATTTTGCCAATGTTTTTTTCTGGGTAATGAAAATCGGAGCACAGAAGAATGAATGACTAAAATGGGCTTCTCAGAAGATGAAGAGTAATTTTAGTTTTCCTTTCATCCATATTCTTCTGGACCTCACTGGAACCAATTTCATTTGTAAAAGGAATCAACACAAATCAGCATTTTCATATGAAACATTTTTTACAAAGGATTCTTGGAATAGACTGTAACACAGAAAAAGCAAAGGCTAAGAAATTGACCAAATGATTTGTTCCATTCTTTAAAAGTTATAATTAATTTATCATTTTATCACTCTGAGGGAGGTTTTGAATTCCCCAATGTCATCCAATCATACATTTAAAGCAAAAAGGGATCTCACTACTGTGTGTCAAAATAATCCTGCATATTTGAGGTTTGGCTAGACCTAGCATTAGCTTTGTTACAATAGCATAAGCTCTCTTTCAGAAATAAAAATACAGTCTGTTCCTCCAATTCTTTCCCATCCTCCCCTGTCCCTTCTTTCCTATTATTTTTTTAACTCTGGGTATTAGATGCTATAAATATATCATTTTCTCCATTTCTCTGGGGTTCAGGATTTATACAGTTGAGTTTTTCAACTTCATGTGATTTTTGAGATTCTATTTTACTCCTGTCCTCTCTGCACACCCTACTGTGTCTATTTCTTAGCTAGTGATACCTACAAAATATGACTAGTTTCAGAACTATTTCCAACTCCTTTGCTTTGTCTTGTATTTCTATTGTAACACTAATTACTAGCAATATGATTAATGCACTACTTACTGGTGGCTTTGTTCCTTTGTTTTTCTGATAATGCTAATTAATCCAATTTTGAAAAAAAATGCTTTGAGTTCTGCTCACACATGTTGGATTGCAGGTGCTTTTGAATCACTTCCCACCCCCCAGTCACGTTGGTTTTAAATTAAAGCAAAGAGTAAGTGTAGACTAATATTAGTGATGTGGCTGAGAATGCTCTTATCAAAGTTGTTCATCAGGGAATGCCTAGGACCAGCCGTGGAAGAAAAGGCTCTGGAGTGAGAAAGTTTCCATTCGCTAAAAAAAGTTATTTTGCCCTTTACTCATTTCTTAGTTTGTGTGTATGTATGTGTGTCTTTGAAGGGGTATTACTTAGGTTTGGGTATGCCAGGCTTTAAATATTCCAAGTGGAAGCATGGTTGAGGCTGCCTGAGATACAGGCACCAATCAGATTTAAACCAGAGCCTGTCTACCTCCTCCTATCAAAATGCCTGTCTTACTTCCGTCTGCAGTTTTCTCTAGCCAGGCACTCAGGGGTTTAACATTGGCAGGCTTGGCTTTAAACCCGAAGTTGGTACTTGCTACACAGTTTGATTTGTGTTCCAAGCATTCGTTTTTGTTGACAGATTAATCATACTCAATGGTACTTCTCCATTAAATTTCTTTAGCCTCTTAGCACTTTCTAAGGGATCTGCTAAATTTTACTATATATATATAAACATTTGAGCAGTACTTGGCTTTCCCAGACATGGAAGATGAAGTGATTTTGTCCTAAGAAATATTTTAAAATCCATTCCATTTCTCCTCTTTAAAAAAAGTAAATGAACACCTTACAGGACTAATTCTGTATTTACTTTTTTATAGATAAGGGGAAAAAAGCCCACAACTGCAGAATCACTTCAGAAATAACTATATTATTATTTGTGCTTTTTTAATTCAATTTATAGAATTATATGTTGTATACGTAATTTCAAAAAACTTTTACCATTAAGTCAGAATGTTTATGATGCCCTATATGGTATGGGAAAGATGACTGCTGATTTTCTCTTAATCAGTTACCACGTACTATATAACTCATTTTGAGCATGCATACTCTAATCTATAAATTGTGTTTCTTACAAAATGCCTCTGAGAACTGCAGTAGGATAGGTTATACCCCCTGCCTTTGTTTCATTTCTTTCTTTTCCTAAATAAAGTGGCAGAGGAAATCTGTTAAAACTCTCATTCACTCAGCAAGGGAAGGTTAAAAATGCACACACTGCAAATAGTTAACCATTTCTACTGAGGTTCAAGGTTGCGCTTTTCATTTTTAAAATTAACTTTGAAATTGAATTCATTTCAAAACAAGGCAGGAGACTTGGTGAAGTCCCCACCCCCTACAAAATTGGATTAAAGTGCTAATTGTTTTATTTGAAATATCACTTTTGACTAATTAATTCATTTTGCCCTTGACTGCATTGTTTGTAAACCCCAAAAGATCTTTAGGGAAAGAAAGAGAGAGCTGTGTGCTTTGACCTACCCTCAGTCCCAATCACATCTTTATTTACTATATTAAAACAGGAAGCTCTGCCATAAAACAAAAGGTGGGAAAATTATGTGGGTTGAGGGAATAGTTTCCCCTTATGAAAAGCAGATTAATAGATTTTCTTTTTTAATAAAATGACATTTATGTTTTTGGATGGCTCTAAAGAAATAGAGATCACTCTAATCTAGACTTTAAATTCATTTTCCAATCATCTTTATTTCATGTTTGGTGAATTATATTGACAGATTCCATGCAGCTCAACTGTCACCAAATAAATTCAACTGTTTATGGTATAACAGTTTGAAGTTGTACAACAGAAGTATTGTTTTAGGTCTGTTTTAAAGTCAAGTAGAAAAATGGCTCCAGGTGAAATGCCCCAGTTTTTGCTATTTCCAACCTGTTTTCTCCAACTCAGGCTAGAGCAGCTTTTCTTGTTTTCTTACTTTAATTGAAAGTTATAGTATAGGACTGTTTTAATATCTGTTCTCTATTTTGCATGAAGCCCTTTTAACTGACTTTCAAAAGTGGATAAATCCAACAGGTGTTACACTTTTTTTCTAAGGTATGAGTGAAATCCTGTTAGGCTACTAAAATGCCCTTAAAACATTTAAAAATCTCAGATGCTGTCATACCAGGGCTCAGAATATTTGGAAAAATATTTTGTGAAGGTTTGTGAGGATTTCTTTTCCACAGCTCATTTTAAGTTTCATAATCTTTTATCAGGTGTCTGATTCTCACTGTAGTTCCTGACCCCATTTAACACATTATATGTGTTTCATAAAAGAAGTTTTTGTTTTAAGTTCTAGTATTTCTAGGTATAATTGCTTGTCTTCCTAGTTCTACAATTTGTATATGATGACTAATAGCAACAAACATGTCATCTGAGAATTAAATGTGTTTACCCTGAGTTCTGTAATGGCCTTTTGGTTACCTAGGGCAACATAACTGAACTCCCTGTAGCATGAGTTCAGTACTGTTTGTATCACACACACAAGGAAATGATATATTAAATATGTGAGAGCTACTGTTCACTGAGCACTAGCCATATGCCTGGCACTCTGCCAAGGGCTATACAAATGCCATTTCATTTCATCTGTGCATCAACCCTCTGAAGGAGGGATTATTGGCATTTTTACTTTACATGTGGGGAAACTGAGACTCAGTGATGTTAATACAAGGTTACAATTGTTTGTTAGCCACCAAAGCACCTGAGAACTGATTCTTCACTATTTAGTTCTGGAGTAAGGACACTATCCATTCTGGGATTCAAAAGTTATTTTGGTTAGGAAGCAATTGTTTTATTACCAATTAAGGGAGAAATGTTCAAAGGGCTTGTCTGAGAATCTCTGTTATGTAAACTTAGAGAAATTTCCAGAAGACAAAAGGATGAACAATTTAGATGGTCTATAGTTTGACTGCAGGACCCTAGGAGAGTCAAGAAATTCCATAACTCAATTAAAAGCAAAGGGAAAGAAGGAAGGAAGAAAAAAAGGAAGAAAGGAAGGGGAGGAAGAAAGAAATGAAGGGAGGAAAGAAACAAGAAAGGAAAAGAAATCTGTCCATTAACAGCTGGATCATATTCACTTTTTTCAACTGCCTGGAGTGGCCCTGTATAGATACCCTGAAATGGCTTAAGCACTTTAGCAGCAACGCAGAACCTTAGATCTTAATATATTTTGTTGTTCCAAAGCCAGAACCATTTAAAACATTTTTTCTGGGAAGTCAAAATAAATGTAGTGGAATAATCCAAACATTCTTGTCTAAATTGAACTATCTGTCCAGCTGACACTATTTTAAAAGATTTTGTTATTTTTATTTTCATATTATAGGTAGTCAGATTTGGTTCATATGTTTTAAATACAGAAAACAGACACATATCTATATATACACACATTTACACACATAGAAAACTGCCTCCTAAATTTCACCCATTATTTGATTTAAAATAATTATAACCTTACCATAAAGCAAGTACCTTTATTGAAAATAGTACATTAAAGAAAATAGGAATGATACTAGCAATATTCTTTCTATAGCCAATTATTCATTTTCTTACATGCTTAGCCTCCATAAACAGCTTATATTCAAGAATATTTCCACAAATGTTTTCTGTTTCTTCTTTAATTATATACAGTATTTATTATTCTAAGGAATGGAAATTCTTATGTAAAAGTTAGCCTCCTTTTTTTAAGATCATCTTTGCTGGTGCAGAAAATATACTTATAAAATAATGGCCAACCTTTCCTGTCCATAATCACTAATATCACTAGAAACACTAAGAAACTGCAACTTAAAAATGATTTATTAAAATACTGTATACACAATTAACTTTCATTATTCTTTTTAGGTAACAATACAGTATAAAGTGCAGATAATGTTTAGGTATTATCTGTAATTTTTAAAAGAAAATTGGTTTTCCTCTGCATTCATTCATCTAGTTACCACATTTTTGAGATACTTTCCCTTCCCTAAATGAAAATGAGTGTTTGGGAAATACAAAATACCTTTCATCCAGATGTAGTAAAATTCAGAGGATGAATCAGTCAGTAAAGAAAAAAGGAAAATACAATTGATTTTTAATTATTCAATCTATTCATATTTCCCATTAAAGCTGGAATTGGGAGTTGACTATATTTGCCTACATAATCTTACATTTATCTCTCCTACATCGAGGATTTTTGTACATGTAAAAAAGTGTGCTGCCATCTGCCTGATTACAATGCCTTCACAGAAATTTATACTTGTTGAATATTTATAAAAAGAATTTATAAACCTGGATAATGTTTATCAAATTTATGTTAGGCAAAATATGTAGGGTTTGAAATTACACATGCAATATGGTTACAATCATGTAAAAGAAAAATAGGAAAAATATTAGAAGGTAATACACCAAAATATTAAGAGTGATTATCTTGGGTGATGGAGTTACGAGTAATTTTTCTTCTCTTTTTTCTATATTCTATGAATTTTGTATATACTAAGTATATATTATTTTCATAATACAAAAAACTTCATCCAAAATGAACACTGTGAGTTTGAGTCGTATTTTCAAGTAATTTCCAAATCATTTTTCCATTTCACTGTAGTTATTTTTCATGTAGACATGAAAATTCTGAGTCTGTGCCAATAAAGAAGGCTGACCCTTAGTTGGTAGGTGTGCTGATGAGAAGGATGATCTGGATAACAAATAACTGATGGATGGGGATGAAAAAAGAAAGAGGGGTAATGGTTAGAATAACAAGCTAATAGGAATAATGGGACATTGATTATTCTAATATGGGGTACTTTTGACTGATTCTAGTTTAGACCCCACTGAGCAATTGGCACCAATTACTAATTGGTTTACAAGCCTTCTCCCCATATTCTACCAAGTGAAAATACATTTTCCCCCTAAAACAAGAGTCATAAAGAATGAGATCAAAAAGTAAAATAAGAACAGTGGTGATTAAACTATTTGACTATGTTTTATTTTTCTGTCAATAGCTATGGGAAAACACATGCTGCAGAAAAAGAGAATTACTGACTGTGACCCTTAGCAACTTAATTTTTCTTATCAGTAAAATGAGGATAACAATATGTATTTTACAAAGTAAACTACCTTGAGAAGTGGCCTCCAAAATCAGGTATGCTGATCCTAGCAGGTAAAAGAAGACAACACTGTTGTACTTTTATTACATGTATGTGTGCATATATGTTATACATTATAATTTTATACACAGATGTATTTATTTATATACTACTCTGTTGATTTCTATTCCATCGCCGGATCGACCCTGAGGCCATAGTTTGCCCCATGTGTCAGATGACCGTAAGTCTCACATGTAGGGAGGGACCACAACGCAGGGAGCTGACTGGGCACCCTCACCTGTTAGGTTGTTTGCAGCATATAGTAAAGCACAAGTTTTACATGCCCAGCTAAAGGGAACTGTGGATCACATTATCTAATTTTAGCTACAGTGTCCCTTACAACATAGACGAATATCTTTAAAAGATGCCTACAATGAAACCCATATTGAAATGAATATTATTAATGTGAATACAAATGAACAAGAAATGGCCAAGCTGACACTTCTCCCTCCCCTAATATGAGCTCACTGATGGTCACGTTGAACTAAGAACAATGACAAGCTAAGAACATTAAGTTTTGACATCATTAATAAAAAACAAAAAACTAAGGCGAACTTAGAACTAGGTCTTTGACTCATAAACCAAGAAGTCAGGACTTTCATAGAAACATGTTCAATTATGTCGTTCTCATTAAAATATTATTTGTTACATTTTTATTGAGAGCAAAACACTATTGTTCCTTAAGAACTGATGTAATGATTTAAAACAATGTTTCATATTCAGCTATTTATTTTTAAATTCCTGTGTTTGTGCACATTTCACAATATATGTAATAGGGTAATGGTGCAGTACATGTGTATAATAAATCAGTGAGTATGCATATTTTGAAGGTACACATTCCAAATTATGATTCTCTTGGGGTATATGACCAAAAACACTTGGTAATTGCTTGTTTCAAGGGTTAGATATAAAAATATGTATAAAGTCTCAGAACAGCACTTGTCACCAGTGATTGTCAATCCTATATACTAAGGGGCTTCTACTCAGATGACTGTCAGTGGGGACTAAAATATATTTGTAATTCATTTCAGTCTATGCCAGGTCTTTGTGAACAGCGCCATTCCTGATGAGGTATTTCTGTCACGACCCAGGGAACCTGAGGAGTCACCAGTGACCTGCGGGCTGACCTTGCTTACTGTCCTTATAGAGAGACTGGAGGAAGGTTCAGTGACTTCGCGGCCTTGGTGCCAGTGGCCATCCATTTCTGACTTCTCAACAAACTTACCCGGAGAAGTGATAGCGATCTCAATTTTGGGATCTGAAGAGATGGCTAATATAAAGTTAAAACATAATATAACTGTGTTTAGATAAGGCAATAAGATCTCACAGAGAGAAATTTAGTGATGATACAGTCTAAGTGTATATAGAGATCCGAGCAAAATGCTTTTTCTAAGAACAAATTAAAAGTACTATTTACCCACCCCACATCTCAGGTTGAGTAATAAGTTAGAAAAAAAAGGTATTTTATCCTCCATTTTTGGATGGTCGGTATCAATACAGGGCCAGAGATGTTAGCATAGTATTTACATTCGACAGAAGGTCTCCCATAGCTTTCTCACACAGCCCTTTCACTCAAGGTACTGCTATTTTGAGGAACACAGATTGTAGGAAGCTTTGGGGCTGGGGCATGGGGGTGGGTAAAGAATATTCAGACATTATATTTCATCTCAATTCTTGAAGTGTTATTGCATTTGAATTTTTCCGTGTTTGTTAGGCATTCAAATTTTTAACCTGTTAAGAAAATCAGCAACCCTTTTCCTTTTTTCCCTATCCCCTTTGTATTTTTTCCTCAAGCTATGTACATTAAAAAGAAAGTTAATGAACAACAAAAATAGAAAAATACCTGCTCTTAAATTATTTTGAACCTTCCTTTATTCCTCAGGGATCAAATTATAGATAGGAGTGCAGAGAAACCTAGTGACTGTGTCCTTCATCTTTTCTTGCCTTCCGTCTGTCTGGGACTCTCCTATCCATCTATTGGAAACTTCGGGAAAGGAAGTTCTTCAGCCCATACGTAGGTGACTCATTCAAATCCCATGTGCAACTACAAGAGGACTCACTTTTGCTGGTGGTTTGGGGGAAGCCGACATAATTATCAGTAGAATGATTGACAGTGCTATTTAAAACAAAGAGCTGAAGAGTTGAGACCTGGAACAAAGCATTGGTGTGGAGATTTGGAAGGATTTTTTCCCACAGCTTTTTGAGACGTGTGTACTCAGCATCACGATTCCCTGCCGCTTCTGCACAGGGCACAGGGAAGGCGCAGCCCCCTCGCAGTGCAGACGCCTGAGCTGCCCTGGGACTCACGTCAGCCCTGCTGCCTTTCCAGTCCTGACTCCCTAGCCCTGTGAGAACATCCAGCCATTTAAGGGAGTGTCACTCAAGCTTATCCTTTTAATCGGAGCCCTTAGAAGAAATGCCAGTTTGTTTTTGGAGACAGTTAATCTGACGGAAGTAAATTCAAGTTTTGGCAAAGATCTGTGGTAAGATAGAGTGAAAAACTGCCAAACAGTATTATTAGAAGAAGGAAAAACGGCACGACCTCCCCAAGTCAGATGCCAAGCACACCTACATCACTTTCAATCAAGACGTAGAAAAATAAGATATTTTTAGATGTTTTAAGCCTCAGTGCTATTTTGCCCCAAGGACTGTTTTATTACCGCAAAAAGAGCTTGTAATCACTTTTCCATGAGGTTCTTGTAATTGAATATGAAACGAGGTTTTAGAAAAACTGTATCTCAAGGGTTACTCCTCGCCCCGCCCCGCTGGTCGCAGATTCTTCTGTCGGCTCTCCCACTGCTTCATCGCAAGGCCCCTTCATGTGGCTCACCACACTTCGTCCAACTTTGCGGAAGCACCTCCAAACTTGGGTTCCCCAAGCGCCATGGTACGGGTTGAATGGTTGTTACCACTGCCGAGCTGATGGCTGAACTGAGACCCAGAACGAACTTGTGGTTTCTGGGCGCAGAGCTGAGATGCAAAAGGAAGCCTCCGTTGTCAAGGTTACTGTGGTCGGGCTTTTGGAGATGCCTTGGTCATGCGTCCCCTTCTTACAGATGAGAAGATTGAGGTTCAGGGTGGCTATATGGGCCCTACAAGCAATTAAACAGTAAGTATAGAGCACGGGTTAGAGCCCAGGTCTAGTCCCAGCTTTTTCCAATTCACCATTCAGGGCTTTTCTTGCTTATGTAAAAACATTGGAACGCTAGTCCAAAGAACATGAAGTCCTTCCTTTTCCTTCTCCATCCAGTTCTTTACCCACCGACAGGTTACAGGAGTCCTCTTATGCCATAGCATGCTCTGTGGTTCATCGCTCCCTGGAATACCCAGGAGAATGGATTCATAAGCACCCTATCACAGAGTTTACTCCCGATCCTGGGATGAGGGTGGGAAAGAAATTCTCAATAACACCCCCTCCCCACCCGAGATGGAATGGGAGTATAGGCGATTGGATTTGTTGATTCCCACATCACAAAGCAATCCACCACATGGAGCTGGGTGTGCTCAAAACAGCTCCTCCGGTTTGCGGGGAACTATCAGTGGAACCATCTGAAACTAGCCATAGTCAACCGTTTTTGACCTACAAAAACAGCAATCTCATACAGCTCACCCTAATTTTATTGAGCAGCAGCCATATGCCAGGAACTCTGCCAAGTGCCCATGAGGGCATCAGCCCTTCAAACAGTCTGTTCACAGAGGGTTTGTGATCTGCATCCACCCTTAGCATCCAGTACTTGTAGGGTCCATCCAGGTACCCCCAGGCCTCCTGGAGTATTTTCCTCCCAGGAGCAAGTGGTGCATCACTTCCTCCCACCCAAGCCACTGGTCATCAGTAAACAAGGACTGACTGGTCCTACAGGGGTTATGGCTTTATCCAAACAGAGGGTTTTTACTTGTGGACCTGCAGTCAGATTTCAGTTCTCCCGACAGTCAACGTCATGCCCTTGTTCGGTCACTAGCTTGGGCAAGTCCTTTAGCCTCTCTGCACCCTGTGGAAGCAGTCGGGTGATCTGGGCCCTGAACTCCTTACCTGTTTGTTGTGCAGCACAAATGAGAGGAGAGTCTGAAGGCCCTTTGAAAAAGGTGATGTATTTTCTCTTCTGCTTTTCCCACCATATTTCACATCTGATTTCAATGGCACCTCCTCCAGTAGTCCACCCTGCTTGTGCCATCTGGAAGATGTAACGACTTTTCCTTTTCTCCTATTGTCCCTCCATCCATAGCAGTCTTCCAGCTCTCTTCACCTCCTACTGTACAGCTTTGCATCTTACCTTTCCTGTCAAGTAAGTGTGCTGAAGATTTATCTGATTTTACTTTGTATAAATAAAGCTCCTACCTAAAATACTAAAAACTCATTAAAAAGAAACATATTTCAAGATGTTGAAGATAATTCCTGCCCTAGAAGGCACTAGTGGGGAAATAGTTAAATAAACACATGGACAGCTCAAGTATAAAAGCGTTATCCAAATGCTATACTCTGAACTCTGAAGAAAGATCAAGCAGTGAATTCTGAGCTTGACGGGTATCATGGATCAGCGAAGGCTTCCTGGAGAAGATGTGTCTTGTCAAGCCATCAGCAAATGCCAGGACTGATGATCTGAATGAGGCAGGAGGAGTGGGTGGAGTTCTAAGCATGGAGAAGGACACAGAGAGATCAGCAGTGGGAGTTTGGGTGAACTCTGCACTCATTCCTCCAGTTCCTCTCTCCATCAGCAAACCTTCAGTGAAGACCCGTTCTGTGCCAGGCATAGTGCTTGGCACCAGCTAAACACAGATGCTAGAGGCTGACCGATGTACCATGAGAATTCTTGCCATAGTAAGGGTATAGTTGTATATCTAACCCATAGCAAGGACATCACTAATGTGAAAATGCTGGCTTGCCAAAGCCTGGCAAATGCCAATTTTTTTTTTGGTGAGAGTGCAATGTTCCTGTGCAGGCCATGTATCTATGTCACCCATAGATGGTCACATGTGGCATTGTCAGACCTTTCATCCTTTGGTGACTCACAGGACACAGAGAGATTATGGAGATTAAAGGTCACTGCAGCTCTTAGCCTTGGACACAGCACCTGCGGCAGGCAGTTTGAGAGGTGTCTCCACAGAAGGAGAGGGTCTTCCTTATAAACTTTTTCTTTTGGTCTTTACCCATTTTTGTAACCTAAAGTTTTTATGTCCCAACTGTTTGAACTATGTACCAGACATTTTCTGTTTATTACCTTATTTAAAGAGAAAAAAAATGAGTGAGAATATTTGGTATCTTGTTCTGGGTGATGGTCACTTGAGTGTGCACACATCTCTTCATTCGTCAAGCTGTCCACTAAGATTCGTGCAAAATTTTATTGTATGTACCTCGGTGTGAAAATAAAGTGTCCAGTGACCCCATGAATATTTTCCCCCACATTTTACCACTGAGGGAATCAAACAGAGAAGTTAATAACCTTCTCATAGTCACAGTTGTAAGTGGTGAAGTCAGGTTTAGGTTGTGTGATACGAGTCATAGAAATACATATTTGTTCCTTCATATGACCAAATATATTATTTCTCAGGTATATCTGGTCTTCAACCACAGTTCCTGGAAACAATGCTGAGTCTTAAAGGTGAAGTGTGGATGTTCTGTCATGCTAATGAAAGACTTCTGGACCCCCACCCAAGGGCAGGGGCTGGAGGTTGAATCAGCCAATGGCCCATAATTTAGTCAATCATGACTGTGCAATGAAGCCCTCACAAAAACCCCTGAAAAGAGCTTATTGCTCTCTTGGATCCTGCTTCTCAGTCAGAGAGGGCTTCCACACTTAGGGAACCAGAATGCCTCCATGTGCCACCAAACCAGGGCCCCAAGCTCCATGAGGATAGAATCTCTTTTATTTGGGACCTTCCGTATGCATCTCTTCATCTGGCTGTTAACTTGTATTCTTTACACTATCCTTTATTAAACTGGTAAATGTTTCTCTGAGTTCTGTGAGCTGCTCTAGCAAATTGATTGAACCTAAGGGGGAGGTTATGGGAACCTCCAATCTTTAGCCAGTAGGTCAGAAGCACAGGAAACTGCCTGAGGCTTGCAACTGGCATCTGGAGTAGAGGGTGGAGGGCAGACTTGCAGGATGGAGTGCCTAGCCTGAGGAATCTGGTGCTATCTTTGGGCAGATAGCATCAAAATTGAGTTGAATTCTCCAACACCCTGCTGGTGTTCGACACTTGCTTGGTGTTACTATGTGTGGGAAGATCCCCTCGCACTACTTACACACATTGGAATTGCGTCCAGGTACCCAGAAGGAGTAATACTACTATTACTGCTATGTGCAATATTGTCATTGTTTTATATATATAAATAGGAAAAGAACACACTCTCACAGGTTGCAAAGTGAGTAATCTTTGCTTTTTTTTTAATCATGCTCATGGATTTGAAAATTAATATTGTTAAAATGTCCATACTACCCAAAGCAGTCCACAGATTCAGTGCAATCCCTATCAAAATTCCCAAGTCATTTATCACAGAAATAGAACAAATAATCCTAAAATTTGTGTGGAACCACAGAATACCCCAAAATAACCAAAACAATCTTGAGAAAAAAAGAGCAAAGCTAGGGGTATCACACTCCTGAGTTTCAAACTATACTACAAAGCTATAATAATCAAAATAGTATGGTACTGGCACAAAACCATACATATAAATCAATTGAACAGAATAGAGAGCCCAGAAATAAATCCACCTATATATGGTCAATTAATTTATAAAAAAGGTGATAAGAATATCCAATGGGGAAAAGACAGTTTCTTCAATAAATGGTGTTGGGAAAACTGGATAGCCCATGCAAAAGAATGAAAACTGGACGGCTTTTTACACCATATACAAAAACTAACTCCAAATGGATCAAAGGCCTAAATGTAAGAAGTAACACCATAAAACTCCTATAAGAAAACAATGGCAATAGCTCTTTGACATCAGTCTTAACAACACTTTTTTGGACTTGTCTCCTCAGACAGGAAAACAAAAGCAAAAATAAATAGATGGGACTACATCAAACTAAAAAGCTTTTGCATAGTGAAGGAAATCATCAACAACACAAAAAGACAACTTACTGAATGGGAGAATATTCACAAATGACATATCTCATGGGGGTTAACACCCAAAATAAAGAATTCATACAACTCAATAGCAAAAAATCAAACAGGCCATTAAAAAATGGCAGAGGACCTGAGTAGACGTTTTTTCAAAGAAGACATACAGATAGTCAATATGTACATGAAAAGATACTCAACACTACTAACCATCAGAGAAATGCAAATCAAAACCACAATGAGATATCACCTCACACCTGTCAGAATGGCCATTCTCAAGAAGACAAAAATTAACAAGTATTGATGAGGATGTAGAGAAAATGGAATCCATGTGCATTATTGGTGGGAATGTAAATTAGTACAGTCACTAGGGAAAACAGTATGGACATTCCTCAAAAGACTAAAAATAACAATACCATATGATCCAACAATTCTACTTCTAGGTATTTATTTAAAGAAAACAAAACCTAATTTGAAAAGACATATGCATTCCTATGTTCTTCACAGAATGAGTTACTGTAGCCAAGATATGGAAGAAACCTAAATGTTCAATAGAAGAATGGATAAAGAAGATGTGGTATATATACACAATGGAATACTATTCAGCCATAAAAAATGAAATCTTGCTGTTTGGAACAACATGGATGGAGGACCTAGAGGGTATTATGCTCAGTGAAATAAGTCAGAGAGAAAGACAAATCATGCTTGATTTCACTTACGTGTGGAGTCTAAGGAGCAAAATATGTGACTAAACAAAAGAAACACTCATAGATACAGAGAACAAACTGATAGCTGCCAGAGAGGAGGGAATTGGGAATGGATGAAATAGGTGAAGGGGATAAGGACATACAATCCTCCAGTTATAAATAAAATATGGATGTAATGTATATCATAGGGAATATAGTCAATAATATCATAACAACTTTGTATAGTGACAAATGGTAACTAGCCTTATTGTGGTGACCATTTCATAATGTATATATATATATATATATATATATATGTTGAATCACTATGTTGTACACCTGAAATTACTACAATATTGTATGCCAGTTATTCCTCAATAAAAAAGTAAAGCACATGGTAATATAACCACAGTTTTTCACATTGCATACCTTTCAGTGAACTTTCTGGGCATATAGAGGTAGATTGGGGCACAATTGATGTGTACATCCTTGTCACACCCAGAGAAAATGCAAAACTGAAGAAGAAAAATTGTGATCAAGTCTGTGCTGGGAAATGTAACATGAACCTACTGTTTTAGAACATATTCTTTAGAATTCAAAAGGACTAATAATAAATATGATGTGGACATTATTTTTGGTGAGCAATTAGAATAGCATTATCTTGACAGAATTGAATTCCCATTATTGGAAGTAGGAAGAGTACTTCAGAATTTGGCACATCTTCACTTTTATGTTTGAAGTAGGCATGGAAACAATGTTCTCCTAAAAACTTCAAAAGCCCACTTATTGTTGGAAATTCGTTCATGGATATATGCAGCTATTCTCTGGCACTTCTTTTGTAGAATGCTTCATATCCAGTTTCAGAGCATCAGCTCACTCTCATTTCGGAAGTTCATGTGACTTAGCGCAGAGCCGTTTGAGGCCCGCAGGACTGGTGGCTTGGCTCACAGGGTCACAGACTTGCCTATGTCACTTTTCATAAGGGTTTGTTTGTTGAGTGGCATATATACGTGTGTGTAAGGCTGTCATGGATACAGGTCTGTCTGTGGAGACATGTGCATCTATACACAATTTTGCATTCGTGTGTACGTGTCTTGTGGAATTGCCTTCAAAATGTACATTGTTTCATTCATTGAACAAATACTACCTAGCTTACCCCATGGGCATCTCTTTTAGACAAGTGAATGGACTCAAAGAACCCAGATTCAGTCTAATAAAAGAACAGAAGCCAGAGAAAAATGAAATGCTAAATACGTAACTGAAAAGTGCTATTGGTTAGTTTGTGGCAAATGAGTGGTCAAGGTTAGAGAAAGATAAATGATAGTACCAGTGGCCTCATACAAGAGGCCATGTCTTTAGCTGCCAGAAATAAATGCTATCTGATGAAATCTCATCATGTGTCAGGCACTCCGTAGGCAAGATCTCGGGTCACATCCCTATTTCTGAAATGAGAAAACAGACATTAAGGGACTGACCCGAGAATATACAGCAGCCAAGGGAAGAGGCAGATGCAAACCCAGTTCCACAGGCTGCTGTCCTCACACTCCTCCTTCGCCCACTGCTTCTCTTCTTTACTCACCTGTGCTCCTCAGGGCAAAGACGAGGCTTTTCTGCAATGGAACAAACCCAGGCTCTCTGCCAGTGGGGCTCCCCCGCTTTCTGTGGTCCCCGCAAGGCACCAACCAAAGTGAGATGGGGCCCAAGCTCACCTGCCACCGGACGGAGCAGGGTGAGCAGGTGGGAGGGTGTTAATGAAATGCGGAGATTTCAGGCTGGGACTAAGCTGGCCTCCGAGGGACTGGCAGGCACTGCCTAGTGGCGCCCCCTAGCAGCCCCGTCTCTCAGGGCCTTTACTCCATGCGGGCAAGCTTGGTGGGTGCAGGGCACTACTCTGCCTTGGGCCCTCCAAATCCACATTTCTCCATCCCAGAAGAGGCCCAGCACAAAGTAAAAGGAAACATAGGAGCCTTCACAGGACCTCCGGGGCTCTGATGGTGGACCAGAAGCCTGTACACCGAAGGTGCCTCCCCTGTACCCCATAGGCACACACCGTCTAGGCAGCATGTGCTTTGTGGTATGGTGAATACTGATGTACACGCACGTGCCCTATGTATATTTCAGAGATATGAGTGGTTGGCATCAATAAAGAACTGTTTATTTACAAGGCAGCACTCTACTGGTAAATTTTCAGTGTTAAGAACCAGCTTTAGGAGTAGAATTTACTATTTCTGTTATTAAAATCATGTACATGTGAATTTTTCATTGCTCCAATACTCACTTACGTGCCCTTATTTCATTTTTACCAAGCATACACTCCTTATTATTATTTTGCCCTTTTTAAAGGAGGGGGAGTTGATTTTTTTTTTTAAGAGAAATGTGTCCTTCATATTAAATGGCTATGGTCTGATGCCCTGTAACCTTGGAGCATTTAAAGCTCAGTAATCTAATACGGCACTTCAGGTCATAAGGTGAGAACGTTTAAGCATTTGCTTCAGGTGCTTAGCCATGAAGTGGCAGGACCTCCCCACCACCACATGTTGGCTGGGCACCGGGCAGAACAATGGCCGTGAAGGGAGCGCCAGGAAGTGGAGTCTTTTCCCTGCCCCCCGACCCCCTCCTTCCCCCTTTCCCCGTCCTCTTCCTCCCCCTCCTCATCCTTATTCTTACTCGCCAAGTAAACCTAAGCACTAGGCTTCTTTTTTAAAATAACATTTTTACTTTAAAATAGGTTCCGATTAACAGAGACATCGTGAAGACTGTCCCAAAGCCCCTGTACACCCTCCACCTGGTTTCTCCTGTCAGGAACATCTTCCATTTGCCTGGTACAGTCGTCACAATGAATGAGCTGATGTTCACCTATTATTATGAACTAAAGTCCACCCTTTATTGAGATTTCTGTAGTTTCTGCCATAGTTTTGCCCTTTTTCTTTCCACGATATCTGGACAATTTCTCAGACTTCCTTGTATGTGAAGACGTTGACAGTTTGAGGATATTTTGAGGATAACAGATATTTTGTAGATTATCCATCAAATGATATTGGGTAGATGTTTTCTCATAATTAGACTGTGGTGATGGGTTTGGGGGAGGAAGACCACAGAAGTAAAGTGACACTGTCTTCCCATAATGAGTCTTCTTTTTTAACATAAATAAAACACCAGACATACAGCAGACACTCAGTGAAAGACAAATTCTTCCTCTCCCCCTACCCCCAGGCCTGTTTAGCAACCAGAAAATAACCTGTATTGAAAACATCTTCCCCATGTCCCAGTTTCTCTCTTCTAGGAAACGTGTGACCCAGAAGGAAAGCTGGCATGAGAATAAAGTGGAAATTCAGGTTTTTGCTAATAATAGTCATGGGCAGGAGAAAAATGCCCTTTGGGACCTCTTGCACCCTGTCCTGTGCCCCAGAAAGGTGATCTCTATGGCCTGTCTAATGGACAGATTATTTGCTATATAGATTCTTGTAGGGTTTGTTCAATGGGGCACCAGTAGGAATTCAGTGGGCAGGAAGAGGAGCCTTGTATATTGCCCCTTTATTTACTCATTTTGAGTCACTGTCTTTCTCACCAGGATCTTGACTTGATATATAAATTAGGATATATGTATATATCCTATACAAATTCAATACAGAAAAGAGTCAAAGGGCTTCTGCGAGGCTGGGTGGCCAAGTAGCATCTACTGAATCACAGGCTAATAGTGTGGCTTCACGTGTTTTGAGAATGAATCACTATATCAGACCCATCTAGGCTACTGCTCTCTGTCAGTCTAACGCTCTTCAGAATGACCTTTGAAATCTTATATATTTATTTTAATGATGCTACAATTATCCAAAATATTTCTGGAATTTTAGAAACCCTTTTGAAATGATTTCCAATTGCATCTTTAAATTACTCAATGACAGGTTTTAGTTTTCAATTTCTAAGTTACAATGTACTCCTGGGATACAAAAATTAAAATATATATATACATACACACACACATGCATATACATATATATTTTAAATCATTATATAATCAGATCAAATTGGCTGGAAGTACTGAATAATCCCATGAATTAATGAAGTCAACATTTGTCCCCACTGGGCTGTGGAAGGCTTCCAGGACTCCTGGGCACACACCTGGAGAAATCCATGATTCACCTCTGAGCACTTAGACAAGCATTAGCAGGGAGAAGCCAGCCGGGATACAGAGGGTGCACTTGGCTGCCAGTTCGCTCCTGCTCTCCCAGAATAATGACATTAATGGCACTTCCAAGCAGCTCAGCCAGTCACAAAGTGGGAGATTTCAAAATCCATGTAGCAGCTGATTTCCTAATAGGATGCATTAAACAGGACATTGCATGTTTTATGGGCTGGGGTTGATTAGACCATAAGACTTAAAATATGTAGCTAAAGTGGTTGAAAAATAGGCCTTGGAAGTTCAGATCAAAGCATTACAGGGGGGTGATTAGATAAATAAAAAGTTTAAGCCTAACTGAGCAAATAATTGCACATCCCCTGAAAAGCTTGGTTCACAGGGACTGATCAAATGTGAGTCACCCCAGGCACAGATGTCTTTCTAAGAATATTCCTTTTAATTTTTTTAATATACATCAAAAGAAAAAAAACATCTGGGTACTGACCAGCAAATACTCCTGTTTGTATAAGAAAAGCCTCTTTAAGATACTGACAAAAAAGAAAAAAAATGTCCCTCATTGTCTAAAGAGGCCAGTTTTTTCCTCCCTCTTCCTTCTCAGTCTGCTGTAAAAGGTTTTTGCTTCTTTAACACAGACTAATAGAGCTCACCTAAAAAATTCTGAAAGATTTCTGGTGCCTTTTCTTGTCCATTATTATATAGAAGTCAGATGCAGGTTTATGTTAAAAGCATGTAGTTACCTTTCTAAAGAAAAATATGTCAGTAGGGAAGCTTCTTCTTTGTTGAGTTAAAAAACAAAAAAAGCTTTTGCAGTTATTTGTGCATCAGTATGTGCCAGACACAAGTTATCTCATGTAATCCTCATGACAGTATTCAATGGCAGGTTTTCATATTCCTGGTTTATATATAAGGCAATTGAGGCATGTGTGCAGGTAAAGTAACTTCTCCAAGTGACAGGGCTGGGCTGGGGCAGAGTGGAGTTAAGGGCCAGAGTCTAATGCTGGATTCTTCCTACCCACGAGCACTTCTATTTGACAGTCCTTCTTTAGCGGCCACAGGACTCTGCAACTGCTTCAGGATTGGAGTCATTTCTGTGAGCTGATTTTGGCTGTTTCCTTGAAGTGGGATCCCAGCATTAGTTCTTATTTTAAAAATAGGGCGTTTGAGGTAGAGATCACAGCTTTCTAAAAGCCACAAAAACAAGGTGGATGGGCAAGTCGACATGCACTCAGAGCTGCTAAGTTTCAAGTCTGATTTGGTTGCTAGTCCTCTGCGGCCAGATGGTGACCAGGCAAGATACCTGGTAGCTGGAATCTGTAGTGAGCTCTTATCCATGTTTCAAATAAGCAGTTTCTTGGAAGCAGCATTATCCCACAATAATTCCAAGAAAACTGTGATCAGAATTAGGGTGAGAGATGGAAAACTGGCAGCATTCAGGTCCGTCTGTGAATCGGTACAAGTTTTGGTCTCTAGATCTGCCTGTGAACTACCTTTCATAGCATTATTGGCCATAGTTTTACACCTTAATTTGCACTCCAGTTATAGCATCCTTTTTGACCTGTGTTTACCCAGATATTTCTGCAACAGGGTGTTGCTTTATATTTCAGCTCTCCCACATTAGCATGAGGTTGGAATGGAGAAACAACCATTCCCCCAGGAAGTCGGACTAGACTGGTCCAAATCCTGGCTGTGTGGCTTGAGAAAGTGGCTAAAATCTCATGTGCCTCAGCATCAGCTCATAGGGGATGACCTCGGCCAGCTTGGGTGCCCATAACAAAATACCATGGACTGGATAGCTTAAACAACAGAAATTTGTTTCTCACTGCTGTGGAGCCTGGGAAGTATTAAGATCAAGGTGCTGGCTGCTTAGGTGCCCAGTGAGAGCCCCCTTCCTGCTTTGCACCCAGGCACCCTCTTGCTGTGTCCTCACCTGGTGGAGAGAGAATAAGAGCAAGCAGCAAGCTCTCTGGTCTGTTCTTACATGGGCACTAATCCCATCATGACCTCATTTAACCCCAATCATCTCCCAAAGGCTCTTTTTCCAGATACCATCACATTGGGCATTAGGGCTTCAGCGTATGAATGCGGGGGGCGGGGGTGTGGACACAAACATTCAGTCCATTACAGGAACTATCTGTAAAGCAGTTAGCAAGCATCCCGTAAACGTCAGCCTAATGTTAGGTGCTAAAATTAAAGAAGCATCTGGAATTATTAAAATGCACATGTCTACCCATTTCGGTGAATATAAAGGGACTAGCATTTATTACACACACCCAAAGGACACAGATAAGGCAATGTGGCTTCCTTCTAGGAGTTTCCAGTCTTCGGTGCCCTTTGGAAGAACCTTCTCCAGAAGACTCCTTTTCTTCCTTCAGCACCACCCTCTGTCTCGCAGGGATAGTGACCAACTAGGGGAAGCATCTAGAACAAGGCCGGAGCACAGTCTGTTGAAGAGCTTCACGAGTGTTGGGATGGCAAGTCACTGCGTGGGTGTCCAAATCTTGGCTGTTACATTTACTGACTCTGATTTTGGACAAGTCGCTTAACTCTTGTCCAGTTCAGCTTTCTCCTCTGGAGAATAGGAACAACGTTTTAATTATTTAATTAATGTTTACCTTAAAATATTAATGTATATTGTGTGCACTATTAGTGGGAATGTAATTTGGTGCAGCCACTGTAGAAAACAGTGTGGAAGGTCCCCCAAAATTTAAAATAGAACTACCCTATGAGTCATTTCTAGGTATTTGTCTGAATAAAATGAAAACACTAACTCAAAAAAATTTATGTGCACCCCCAAGTTCATTACAGCCTTATTTATAAAAGCCAAGATATGGGAACATGTGTCCACTGATGAATGAATGGATAAGAAACTGTGTATATATATATATACAATGTAATATTCAGGCATAAAAAAGAATGAAATCTTGCCATTTGCAACAACACGGATGGACCTTCAGGGCATTACGCTAAATAAAATAAGTCAAACAAAGAAAGGCAAATACTGTATGCTCTCACTTATGTGGAGAATTAATAAAAAGAAAAAACCACAACAAAACTCACAGATAGAGCAGGTTGGTGGTAGAGACTAAGAGGGTGAGTGAAAGGGGTCAAACATCCAGTTATAAAATAAGTCATGGGGATGTAATGTAAAGCATGGTGACTATAGGTAATAATAATGTATTGCATATTTGAAAGTTGCTAATAACAGAGTAAATCTTACAAATTCTCATCACAAAAAAAAAAATACCTGTGGCCATGTATGGTGATGGATGTTAACCAGACTTATTGTGGTGATCATTTGGCAATATATAAAAATATTGAATCACTATGATGTATGACTGAAACTAATATAATATTTTTTAATATAATTTATTTTATTATCATTAATCTACAATTACATGTGCAATATTACAGTTATTAAACTACCCCTTCATCAGGTCCCCCCCACCAACCCCTTTACAGTCACTGTCCATCAGCGTAGTGAGATGCTATAGAATCACTACTTGTCTTCTCTGAGTTGTACTGCCCGCCCCGTGCCCCCCCAACATTATATCTGCCAATCATAATGCCCCCTTTTCCCTCTTATCCCTCCCTTCCCGCCCATTTTCCCCAGTCCCTTTCCCTTTGGTAACTATTAGTCCGTTCTTGGGTTCTGTGAGTCTGCTGCTGTTTTGTTCCTTCAGTTTTTTTCTTTGTTCTTATACTCCACATATGAGTGAAATCATTTGATACTTGTCTTTTTCGGCTTGGCTTATTTCACTGAGCATAATACCCTCTAGCTCCATCCATGTTGTTGCAAATGGTAGGATTTGTTTTCTTCTTATGGCTGAATAATATTCCATTGTGTATATGTACCACTTCTTCTTTATCCATTCATCTACTGATGGACACTTAGGTTGCTTCCATTTCTTGGCTATTGTAAATAGTGCTGCAATAAACATAGGGGTGCATCTGTCTTTTTCAAATTGGGCTGCTGCATTCTTAGGGTAAATTCCTAGGAGTGGAATTCCTGGGTCAAATGGTATTTCTATTTTGAGTTTTTTGAGGAACCTCCATACTGCTTTCCACAATGGTTGAACTAATTTGCAGTCCCACCAGCAGTGTAGGAGGGTTCCCTTTTCTCCACATCCTTGCCAACATTTGTTGTTGTTTGTGTGAAACTAATATAATATTATATGTCAATTATACATCAGTTGAAAAAAAAAGTAATGTGTGTATTATTGTTGCATGAAGGAAATGGTGCTCACCTTGCACTTGTGAGTAGTGTTCCCGGAGGAGACAGGAGACAGCTGTGAAGAGCATCGGGGCTCAACGGGGTACCATTGTTGTCATAATTATCATAGGATGTAACTTCAACAGTCCTATTTTGCAGACATGCTGAGAACCACATAAAATATATGTAAAATCAAATAGCTATAGCTATCACTTACGAGTGCTTGATAAATATTCTTAAACCAAAGCAAACCAAACACAGTCTCCCCTTGTCAGGAGTGTGCGTGAGGAGAAAGGCTATGTACCATCAACATGCTTATGTGCAACAGGCGGGATCTCCATAAATGCCAGACTGCCTTACAATGTAGCTGTGTGAAGTAAAAACAAACATACTTACAAACTGTGGCTGAGCTCTACAAACCTCATCGTCATCATAAGGAATGGCTATGGATCTGGCAAGTTTCAGTGTTAAAATTTAATATGCTCTAGTACCAAAGCTGAAGCAGATCGTGAAGTGAGGTGTTGCCACAGTGTTACTTAGGTTTACACTGATTAATTTAGAAATTACCCACATGTTCAAAAAGAAACTAAACCCCGGTAAGTCTCAAACAGGGCTGTTTCTTCTCGCCTAGAGCAGTTTTCCACATTCTTTTTCTCATGGAAATGCAGAGTCAAAGGAAAGTTTTAAGAGTACTACATGCTCATTTTGTCCCTGTAAATTGACATTTAAACTTCAATGAATATTAATGGAGAGAATGATCCAATATAGAAGTGTATTCAAAGTCAGAGTATCCTTCTCAGAATCAGCTGAGGTCCTTGTTAAAAATGTGGATTGCAGACCAGTTATCTTGACCCTCTGTGGATTGGGCTATGGAATCCAAGTGTTTAACAGGCTTCCCAGGGGACTCCATCACACACAGATATTTGAGAACCTCTGATAAATGGGGATAAGATTCCAGGGATTTATTTTGCCTTCAGGCAACACCTGCCAATTTGACAAAAAAAAAAAAGAAAAAATAGCAGATTGATTTTAAAATGACAAATTAGAAGACGGAGTACCTGAAAACATTTCTGACTAAAGGAGCAGCAAGCCCAATATTAAAACAGCAAATGACTCTTATGAAGTTGACTGCTAGGGCTTTGCTAAGCTTGCCAAAGTATTAGGAATCATCTAATAATTAATAATAATAATAATAATAATTGTGTGTGTGTGGTGGGTGTTAGAACCACAAAGACCAAAATGTTAAATAACCACAAAGGAGTAGGGTCACATTACTAATTACCTTTCTTTGATACATAATAAGTATCAAAAAATAATGATCTCCAGTACTGAGAAAGACCCATCGCGTATTAACCAGAATTGTGTGCCAGGGAGTTGCCCTGGCCCCAGACGTGCAAAGATGAAGCAAACCCAGTCGTGCTCTCTAGCTCACTAGTGCAATGGTTTTGAAACTGTTGAGGATCTCAGAGCCCTTCGGCTTTCATCACTGAAAAATGCCCACATGCACGAACACTTGATTTTGAGCAAGGTTTCTGAGGACTGGACGAAACTCCACTCAAGAATCCTTCAGGTCCAGACAGAGTAGGAATTCAGCAGGTTCTAAAACCTGAAAACTTTCTGGTGTTCCCTTCCCACATGCAATTCCAAGTACAGTTTAAATGTTTTAAAGGCACAGAAGTGAAGGGCAGAAAATTAAAATTGTTTCTTTCCAGAACATTTAATTGCTATTTCTGTATTTAGTTTTTTGCCTTTGTTGATGTTTTTAGTTGTTTTGTTTAATGCGTCTGCTTTGCCAGAGCACTAAATGTATACTTAATTTGCCTGTGGATAATCTAGCATTAATCTAGACGGAGGCACAGTTTCCCAAACACATTTATTCCAATACAGCATGAAATGAGCTCCACAGTGGTCTGGGAGCATGGGGAAGAAAGTTTCATCTCAACACAGTTATCCAAATATTAAGTTTTGAGCTCAAACAGAACGTGACATTAGTGATGCAAAGGAGAGGAAATAACTCTCAGTTAAAGGACAGTGTCCCTCCGGTGTCCTCAGCAACCCCTTCTGATGAACCAGTTAGGATGGATATGTGTAAGGCTGGTGGGCAGAGCAGAAAGGGGAGGCTCTGTCCTGTTTTCCAACAAAAGGTGCCATTGAACACCTACCTTCTAATGGTGAGGATTAGGCAAGGTAATGTGAGAGCCAGCATGGGGTCAGTGGTCAGCAGAGGAAGGGCAGAGCAAAGGTGGGGGCAGGAAAAGACTATTAAGCAAGAGAAAACTCCAATGCACAATACACTGATGGAGGGGAGATGGACAAGAGAAAGATAGAGGAGGAGGTAGCCACGCCTGGAAGACGGTGTGTTGCAGCTTACACACATGATGACAACAGAACAAGGAGGCTCCCAGAGCAAAGGCAGCCAACGTAGGTTCCCATTCAAGACAGATCTCCGTTCTTATTGCTCAAGTTATTTGCCCATAAGACATTTGTTTTTAACTCTCACACACACACATTCACCCATGTCTTCTCAATCGCCACCTGTTCTCACCCAAACGTCCAGAGAAGAGTTGGCTGTTTATTTATGTTCTGCCTATTTCCAAAATGGATTTAAGGCAGCAGAACACAAAAGGTAAGTCAAATTTCGATGTTAAAAATTTATCACTGTAAGAATTTTCCGTATCTTTAGCCAGACAACACTTGATAATTAAAATGTTATGTTAGTGCTGCTGACACTGTTTATATTCAGGTGTTTTTTTCTGCTTATGTAATAGAGAAAAAGATCTCTTCCCCTCTGCTCTGTACTGGTTCCTTTTAAATATTTCAGCGCAGGGTGTCAGGAGCCACGTTTGCAGATGGAGAGTCAGTCCATGAGTGTGAAGGTCATGATGACAATCACTGCCATTTCAAGGGAGCCTGCCTTTTCATACATGACCACATTGAATCCTCACAAAAGCCTTTTATAACTATTACTGTAAGGAATTTATTACCATACCTCATTCTACAGATGAGGAAATGGATGACCAAGAAGGAATTTATTAACTTGCCTGAGGTCACATGGCTAACGGTGACAGATTTCAAACACAGCTGTGACTGACTGAAAAGTGAGCCTGTGTTCCTTTAGACTGCCCCACCTTTCTGAAATGGGGAAGAGGTGGAAAAGGGGTGAGGCACTGAGGTCACCCTCAGCTGTCTGTGGGAGTAAACTTGGGACCAGTGACCCTAATGTAGAGATGGCTACTTGGCACATAGCATTTGTCCTCACTTTGGAAATACACCTTTGCTCTTAATCTCTTCCAAATTTTATTCATGTTTTCCACCTAAATGACCAGGATGTGCTTTAGCATCACTTAAGTAATGTAACTATCACCTTTCCCCATGGAAATCTTCCTGTTTGGGACTGTGGGTTTGGCCCTGGATCTGTGCATATTTTGCCTGGCTGATTTTTGCCATGAGATCTTAAGTAACTGTTTAAGAGGAAAGGTAAACACACTGTTTTCAAATACCACTGCAGAAGTAAGATTATGTAATTAAGACCTTCAGTGACACATTTTATCTTTTTACAGTACTTTAAAAATTTTAGGGGGTAGAGGAAAAGTTAGAATGTAATTCAAAAGGAAATGGGGATTTAACAGGTTATAATCAGGAGTTAATTAGCTATTTATGTTCCAGAAAGTCCTCAGAATATCTCTCCACTAATATTTGCTTCTGTGACTTGTGTCTATAAAAATTCTGAGGCCAAGGTAAAAGTTAGAGATGCCACCAAGATTCTTAAATAGGTACTCAGACCTGTATCAGCAAATCAGCTCTTTGTGAAATGTTCCTGTGTCCAAATGAAATGATTTGCCTTGTATTTTATCAGCCTAGGGATGAGTGCTTTTACAAGGTAGTGACTGAGCATTGGTTCTCAAACTGTTTCTGAAAAATGAAAGAGTACTTTTCCTCCCCCCTTTAGCTTGATGTGAATCTTTAGCTCATTATCTGCTTAAGGTCATTTTTATGTCAATAAAAATAGTGATGCTTCTAACAAAAGGTTTATTTTTGTTCCTAACCATAACCAACATCAACTCAAAGTCTGCTCCCTATGCCTGTGCACCTGGATCAAAGATGACTTTACAAAAACAGATCCCCAAAGCCTGTGATACACACAGGTTGGCAGGGCTATAGACCCAGAGATAAGCCGGGCAGCACATACAGACAGGCAATCCATAAATGGTTTTGATGATAAATAAGACTGATTGAGATATACTAACTGACATTTTCTTATCCTGCTTTTCATTTATTTATGGAAGAACTTTAATACAAACAGCCATATATGTTTCTTACAGAAAATACAGATAAGAAAAATGTGAAAAATCACATGAAATATTACTACACAAAAAATAACCACAGTTTACATTTGGTATATGATCTTCCGGTTTCTTAAAAAATGCATGGTATTTATTTTATGTAAAAATAGATCATGTTATAGATGATATTTTTAATCTAGCTTTTTTTTTTTCAGTTCACAAAATATCATGAGCATCTTTCTATGCCATTAAACTTTCCGGCATCACTTTTCTGTCTTTATAGTATTTCATTGTGTGTAATTATCTGTTTTCTGGTAATAGCTTTCAAAACTGAATTTTAAAGGTAATGCATACTCATTGTTTTAAAAAAGGAAGACACACAATAAATAAGGAAGTAAAAAAAAATATGTGTAGACAGTCCTATAATACAAAGTGGAATTTCTACCTCAAATATTTGTGTATTTTTAAAGTTTTATTTATGTTGGTAAATTATCAGCAAAAGTATCATTATATTCTAATAAGAACGGTGAGAGAATATCTATTCTTTTCATAATCTCAAAGAAGTACCTTTAAGTACTATCTCTTTTTAATCTTTAATTAGGCTGAAAAAAGGACATGATGTTATTTTTCATGTCTTTGATTTTTAGTAAGGTTGATTATTTTTACATATCTATTTGTATTTCTCATTTTTAAATGGCTTATTTATCTTTTTTGCCCACTTTTCAATTACTTATAAAAGTTACTTTGCAGTAAGGCTGTTAATCATTTTTCTGCCAGCTACATTAAGTCTTTTCCTGTTTGTTCTTTGCCTTTGAATTGTTTATTTGTTTTTAACTATTTATTTTTAAATAATTTCAGATTTATAGAAGAGTTGCAAAAGTAGTACAGAGTTCCTGTACCCTTCATCCAGCTTCCCCTATTAACTTCCAGAATCATACTACAATAATCAAAAATTAGGTAACTGTCATTGGTACAATACTATGAACTAAACTATAGACTTCATTCAGATTTTACCAGTTTTTCCACTAACAGTTATTTTTCTGTTCCAGGATCTAATCTAGGCTCCCACATTGCATTTAGTTGTCATACTCCAATCTATGAGAGTCTGGTTTTTTTTTTTTTTAACTTTCATGACCTTGATACTTTTGAAGAGTACTAGCAAGGCATTTTGTAGAATGTTGCTCAATTTGGGTTTCTCCACTTTTCTAAAGTTATCATTTTTCTTCCACATTCAGTGTTAAAAAGTAGCCCCTAAGCCCATCCCACTCTCCAAGGGGAGGTGGGCTAATCTTTACCTCCGAGAGGGGAGTATCAAAGAATTTCTGGACATACGTTAAAACAATCACATTAATAAATATCTGGGGGCAGAGACACTTTAAAGCTTTGCAAATATGCTGTTTTCCATTAAAGTTTTACCAGTTAATTTTAGCATTCATCACTAAGTCTGGTTTGGAGCAATTACTACCATGATGTTATAAAGATGACTTTCTATTTCCCTCATTGTTTCTGCATTTATTTGGAATCCTTCTTTAAGGAACATTTGTCTTTTTCCCCCAGAAACATGGTGGACTTCAGTGGCTAAACAATGTCACCAATGGACCGATTTCTTTATCTGTGATCTGCTTTCTGTGCTCTTTTGGTTTTATTGTAACGGCAAAAAGGCTGTCGATCGCTGCCAGGTTGTGTTAGTTTTCTGCTGCTGCTAAAACTAATTCCAAAACACCTGGCTTAAAACAACACAAATTTACCTTTCTGGGGGTCAGAAGTCTGAAAGGGGTTTCACTGGGCTATTGTCAATGTGTTTGCAAGATTGCATTTTTTCTGGCGGCTGTAGAGAAGAACCATTTCTTGCCTTTTCAGTCTCTTGAGGCTACCCATGTTCCTTGGCTCAGGGCCTCCTTCTTCTATCTCTGAAGTCAGCAATTGCAGGTCGAGGCCTTCTCATTCTCAAGTTATCTGGTTCTCTCTCTCCTTCCTCCTGCTTCGACTTTGGATTACATTGGGCCTATGTGGATAAATCCAGATAATCTCTCCATCTCAAGGTTAGCTGAATACATCTACAACCTTCACTCCCCTTTGCCATGTAATGTAGCACAGTCACAGTTTGGGGGCTTAGGATGTGGATATATTTAAGAGCTAGTATCTGCCTATTCTCTGTGTAAAGGCCCACTACTTTTAGCTCCATTTTCTTTTCTTTCACTTTATTGAAATTAAAACCACAAAAACAAAAATGGTTCACCCATTTCTCATACCACCACCAATTTGTTCTCTGTATCTATGAGCTCAGTTTAATTTTTTTATTTATTAATTTCTTTAGATTTCACATTTAAGAAAATCATATGGTATTTATCTTTATCTGACTTATTTCACTTAGCATAATGAGTTCAAGGTCCATCTATGTTATCACAAATGGTAGGATTTTATTCTTTTTTATTACTGAATAATATTTCATTGTATATTTATACCACTATTTCTTTATCCATTCATCTATTAACGGACACTTGTTTCCATATCTTCACTATTGTAAATAATTCTGCAGTGAACATGGTAGTGCCTATGTCTTTTAGAGTTAATGTTTTTGTTTTCTTCGGGTAAATAGCCAGAAGTGGATTTACTGGATCATATGGCAGTTCTGTTTTTACTTTTTTGACAGACCTGCATACTGCTTTCCATGGTGGCTGCACCAATTTACATTCCCACCAACAGTGCATGAGGGTTCCCTTTTCTCCACATTCTCACCAATATTTGATATTTTTAGTCTTTTTAATAATAGCTATTCTGACAAATGTGAAGTGGTATCTCATTGTGGTTTTGATTTGCATTTCTGTGATGATTAATGATGTAGAGGATCTTTCCATATACTGTTGCCCATCTGCATGTCTTCTTTGGAAAAAAATGTCTATTCAGACCCTTTGCCCATTTTTTAAATCAGATTATTTGTTTGTTATTGAGTTGCATGAGTTCTTTATATATTGTCGATATTAGCCCCTTATTCTCCCATTTGGTAGGCTTTTTCATTTTGCTGATGGTTTCATTGGCTGTGCAGAAATTTTTAAATCTGATGTAGTCCCACTTGTTACTTTTGCTTTTGTTGCTTTTGATTTTGGTTTTTATGTTAGATTAAAAAAACCACCTCCAAGACCTATGTCAAGGAGCTTATTGCCTGTTTTTTTTCTAGGAGTTTAATGATTGCAGGTCTTGTTCAAGTCTTTAATCCGTTTGAGTTAATTTTGTGTAAGAAATTAGTCTGGCATGTGGCTGTCCAGTTTTTCCAACACCATTTATTGGAGAGATTGTCCTTTCCCTATTGTTTATTCCTGACTCCCTTGTCATAAATTAAATGACCATAGTTTCATGGATTTGTTGCTGGGCTATTTCACTTCATTGATCTATTGTCTATTTTTATGCCAATATCATACTGTTTTGATTAATATAGTTGTGTAGTATAGTTTAAAAACAGGGAGTGAGATGCCTCTGGCTTTGTTCTTCTTTCTCCAGATTGCTTTAGTAACTCAGCGTATTTTCTGGTTCCATACAAATTTTAAGATTGTTTATTCTATTTTGGTAATAAATGTCATTGGAATTTTAACAAGGATTGCTTTGAATCTGTAAAATGCTTTGGGTAGTATAGACATCCTAATAATATTAATTCTTCAATTCATGAACACAGAATATCTTCCCATTTATTTGTGTTTTCTTCAGTTTCTTTGTCTTATAGTTTTCTTTGTACAGGTCTTTCACCTCCTTAGTTAAATTTATTCCTAGGTATTTTACTCTTCTTGACGTAATTGTAAATGGAATTGTTTTCTTAATTTCCCTTTTTGGTAGTTCATTGTTAGTATATAGAAATGAAACAGATTTTGGGGTATAATTTTGTATCCTGCAGCTTCACTGAATTTGTATATTAGTTTTAATATCTTTTTATTGAAGTCCTTAGGATTTTCTGTATATAATATTATGTCATCTGCAAATACTGACAATTTTATGTCTTTCTTTCCAATTTGGATGACTTTTATTTCTTTTTTTCTTGCCTGATAACTGTGGCTATAGACTTCCAATACTAAGCTGAATAAAAGTGGTGAGTAGGCATCCTTGCCTTGTTCCTGATCTTAGAGGAAAAACTCAGCTTTTCACCATTGAGTATGGTGTCACCTACGGACCTATCATATATGGCCTATATCCTGCTGAGGTACATTCCTCCTATACCAACTTTGTTGAGATTTTTTATCATAAATGGATGTTGAATTCTGCCAAATGCTTTTTCTGCATTTGTTGATATGATCATATGATTTTTGTCCTTCACTTTATTAATATGGTTTATCAAACTGACCGATTTGTGGTCATTGAACCATCCTTGCATCCTGGAATAAACCCCACTTGATCATGGTATATAATCCTTTTAATGTATTGTTGAATTCGGTTTACTAATATTTTGTTGAGAATTTTTACATATATATTCAACTGTAATTTTTCCCTGTAATGGTCTCTTTTTGTGGCATCCTTGTTTTGTTTTGGCATCTGGGTAATGCTAGCCTCATAAAATGAGTTTAGAAGAGTTCCCTCCTCTTCAATTTTTTTGAAACTTAAGGATTGGTATTAATTCTTTGAAAATTTGGTAGAGTTCACCAACAAAGTAGTATGGTCCAATGCTTTTGTTTATTGGGAGGTTTTGGATTACTGATTCAATTTCCTTACTAGTAATGAGTCTGTTCAGATTTTCTATTTCATCATGAGTCAGTCTTGGTAGTTTGTATATTTCTAGGAGTATATACATTTTTCTAGATTGCCCAATTTGTTGGCATAAAATTGCTCATAGTAATTTCTCATGACCTTTTGTGTTTTTGTGGTATCAATTGTAACATCTCTCTTTCATTTCTGATTCTATTTAGTCCTCTCTCTTTTTTTCTTGGTGAGTCTAGATAATGGTTCATCAATATTATTCATCTTCTCAAAGAATCAGCTCTTAGTTTCATTGACTTTTCTATTGTCTTTTAACCTCAATTTCATTTATTCCTACTCTACTTTTTGTTATTTCCCTCCTTCTACTAACTTTGGGCTTCATTTGTTCCCTTTCTAGTTCCTTGAGTGTAAAGTTAGGTTGCTTATTTGAGAATTTTCTTGTTTCTTGAGCTAGGCATTTATTATCATAAACTTCATTCTTAAAACTGTTTTTGCTGCATCCCACAAATTCTGGTGTCTTATATTTTCATTTTCATTTGTCTCAATCTTTTTTTAAAATTATTCTCTTTTAATTTATTCTTTGACCCATTGCTTGTTCAGTAGCATATTAATTCCCACATATTTTTGAATTTTCCAGCTTCCTTCATAGGCCCATCTTTTTAATTCTGTAAATACCACTCTTATCAGGGGTCCTCCTCTATTTTGCTCCACATAGAACTAAAGGAATGTTCTATTCCAGAAAACAACACAAAACAAAACAACTGGTCTCACCTTCTCTATTGCCTTGCTTCCCCTTCAGTGGCACAATTCTTTTAGTGTTTGGAAAGAACAAGTTTTTGGGGCCATCTAGACCTGATTTCAAATCTCATTTCTGCTTTAATACCTATGTGCTTTTTGAAAAATGAAATCCTTTCGAGTTCTATGTTTTCATCTATTCATGGATTAGAGTGTCATTGTCTTTGCCATGAGGGCTAGTTATCAGCAACAGCTTGTGGTCATATTTATCTCTTAGCACTCATTGAGCACCTACTATGTTCTAGGCACATACTTGGTATGGAAGACACAGAGGTAAACACAATCAACAATGACTGTAAACACAGTCATTGGTAAACACAGTTGTACCCTTAGTATGTTATCTAGCATCATGTGCAGAGTAGATATGCAACACATTATTGTTAAATAAATGAACAAATTTAGAATCTAAAATACCTCTATTCATCACTAAAATTCTCATTTAAAAAGAAAACACATACTTTATGAACGTTTGTGCTAACTGAACACTTAAAACTCATCATGAGTAAACATAATCCTATTCTAGTGTATCTCGAAAGATACACCCTACATGAATAAGGTGTGAGTTTTACCATCTCATCTGCTCTATCTGTGTAAAAGCTTTTTATTTGGCTTCAAAGTCTTCAACTTCACAGCAAAATTTCATTATGTCCCAGCTGAGTTCTGTTTAATGGAATTAAATTTCACCCTTTCTAATTATCTTTTGGAACAGACAATCTTTACAGAATAATTAGTAATAGAAGAACATAATGGATCATTGTCTTTATTACTGCAAAGAAATCCTAGATGCTGCTCTAAATCTTAAAAAAAGATCTCATGAAATATAAAATGTATTGAATCCAACCTCTTAAATTATGTAACGTTTGAACTTTGTCAACATAGCTTAAAAAGATGGGAGGTAATTATTTTCCTGCTTCACTTTAAATTATTTTATGAAACTCCTTTAATGATCCCATTCAAATTAATTATGCTTACATTTCATTTTGAAGATTTTTCTTATTCTTATTGGTAGAACATACCATTATCAAACATGATTTGAATGCATATTTTTCTCACTCATCTTGAGATCTATTTTGCTTCCCTGGACAATTTTTTTTTCTAGACCCTAACCTAAGTTCATTAAATTGTATATGTAGAATATGAGAGAGCTAAAAACATAGCTACTCCAATATAGAAAATGAATGAAGTCTAATTAAAAATCATTCCCCTTACTCATCTAAAAAAGCATAGTGCCATTGGAAAAATTTTATAAAACATAGCTCAATGAAAGAGAAATGTCCAAACATGTGTAGTTTTTGTTTTTTTAAGCACCAATAGAGAAAAAAAAAATACTTCCCTCTCTAAACATTCAAACAATTAAAACTTACCTTTAAAACTTACCTTTTAAAATGGAAGATGTAGAAAAATGGGTAGGGTCCTTCTTGGACTTCTAGTCTTTATAGTTTAATTTGTTGAGAATTTAAAATTATAGTAATTGCCCTTAAATAACTGACATTATTTGACACTACAACAACAGAGGAATGGAAATGACTGACAAATACACAAAAGACTTTTGTTATCTTTGTTTCTCTGCCTGAATAAATCTCAACAAGTATTTCGAGGATTTAAATTTATAGCATATTTAATCGCCATTAGATGGCCAATCCTACTGGCTTTCAGCTAAGTTTCACTGACACTCAACATTTTTGGTATCAACTTCTTTAATACATCTAGTTTGTCTCAACAGCAATTTTAAATTATTACCTCTAAATTAAACATTTTGATAAAATATGTGGAATTAAACAGAATTAACTTGAGTTAAGCAGAGCAGCTTCTTTCTCTCCTGCTATACTGAGGATTGGATGGCAGCATGGGGAAGAGGGTGTTTGAAAGGGTGATTTTGAAAAAAGTAACTGACTGCCTACCCACCATATATGATGGAAAATTAATTAATATTTGGTTTAATGATGTCTTTCTTAGCAAATCAAGAGTGCTTAAGTAATTGATACCAAAAATCATTTATTGTGACTTAGATATCAAGCAGAGGTCACCCCAAGAAAATCAGGTCTGCCATGTAATTTAGAATTACTACAAATAATTTTTAGAATCCAAATGACATGGATGAAAGATGTTATTATTATTATTTTTTATTTAAGGATTTAGTTCTTATATTTTCCCACTTCCAAAACAAAACATAATCTACGAATGAGCATGAAATAAGAGTTTCTTCTTGAAGTCCCATTTACTTTTCTACTGAAAATTAACACTTAAAAGAAAATAATTGAATTGCAACAATCCCTTAATTAGTATCACACATTACATTTTTACAAACTGTTTTCCCCTACATTCACCTGGCGTGTAAAAATTCAGCTCTTCTGTGTTTTAATTTTGATATTAAATTCCATCCCTACCAAAACAAGAGACACAACTCATTCTATGTGCGTTGTAATATACTGACTTTCTGATTGGTAGTAAAGTAAGGAAATGCTACATACCATATAAAGAATACCGGGGTGTGAGTACAAATGAAATAGGAAATGTATTAGGTTTCTAAGAGGTCAGAGGGGTTAGGTCAGGAGGATGAATGGGGCACAGGGGGCTTTAAGCTCAGTAGTGCATGGTTCACTTCAGAAGAAAGATTCTCTGTTTTGCTTTATAGATGTATTCCTCTTTGCTCTTTATCACATTATCTTAATGGATTAAAAGATACTAGCTTATTTATTTATCTGAAAAAAATTTATTGTTTGTACTTCTTGAGATTAAGTACACAAAATTATTAAAATTCCATTTTTCCTTTAGTCTTCTTTTAGAACCCTTATGAAGTCAAAGAAAGCACATCCTGCTTATCTTGGCTCTAAGGGCTTGTCCCCTGGGGGTGTTTGGTCCATACCAACTACTTATACTAATTGCCTAATTAACTAGTAGAAAGTAGGATTCATTCTTCTGGCCAAATAAGGGAATTTCCTTCTCCCCTCCTCACCTGGTGCAGGTGAACACCTCCCACAGCTTTAGATCGGATATAATTGCAATGGTACTCTTCCTTCCATTCCTTTCTTTCCAAATGATAAAACCTGGGAACATCTTTTGCCTGATGGCTAATGAAGATTTCACCCAGTTTCCCAGAAAACAAGTCTCTTTTCAATTCTGAAATATTTCAACAACTTCTAAATGTGAAACCACTGATATTCTTTAACTATGTCAAGTTGAGTCATTACAACCCTATCCTTTGAGCTGAAGATGTTCAAAATTAGGATACTGAATCCCAAATTAGGGACTGGTGTCCTTGTAGAGACCAGAAAACTTTACCTTAGTCTTACTTTAATCCATACCTCTAATATTTGAGCCAGCATTTAAAGAGAGGTTATTTGCATAAGGTAGAAATTATCTTTAGCAACTTGTGGGCAAAATTCTAATGGTGCTATCAATTCTCAATATCGAGTTATTTAATCTCAGTTATACGCCAATGACAAGCAGAGAGTCTGATGTCTTCACCCAGCTTTCAGAAAGGAGACAATGATCCTGGGTGCTAGGGCTTCCTGTGAATGTAGCTACCCCTAAGCCGATAAGATCAGCAAACTTCCTAAGCCTACAAGGGGGATTGATGTTTTTTCAAAGGGTTGTTTAGGAAAACAAGGGAAACAGAAGTTCCTACTCTTTATGGTAGAAGGTAAGAGCAGGGAGAATTTAAAAAAGGAAACCCTGCAACAAGGGATTATTCCCTTGTTGATTCTACTCTGACAGGAAAGGAGAATATGTCCTTACATTGTTTTTCTCTTTAAAGGTTTATTTGAAGTAATTCTGTGTTCAAAATGGGGCATAACAAAAGGGGGTCATGTGAGTGGCAAACAGAGAAACATCACCCGAAGAGCAATGAATTGATGAAGTGTATATCAAACTAACCTAGCATTCATCTGTGGACTCTCTAGGGGCAATTATTTGGCTATAGTTATAACAGGTAATTCTTAATCTTAATATTAGTGTTTGAATATGTGTAATAGTGACAGAATAGCTTTGCCACTTTGATTCAGGTAGCCTCTAGTAGTAGCAACATTAATTTGGAAAACAATGTGCAAATGGACTTTGTTGTATTTTGACTTACAACATCTTTATTCATTTGTGCTTTATTCAATACAAACCATATGGTTTAGATCCCCTCGTTAGTGACATCTTGACTCTGGATTGAGATTATTTGAAAGATCATTTTTTGCAGACCTTGAGTTTACTTTGTTCTTATCACACTGCGGGAAATAAAACTTGTTTCCTTCTGTAGTTATAGGTCAAAAGGATTGATCTGAAGTCGTTAATTATCTTCTATATGTTATTACAGAGTCTCAGGATGAAAACAGAAAAGTTTACTCACAGTTAGCCTGAGAGCAGAGTTTAAGTAATTTAATTGTTCCTTTCTGGTTTGAAACAATTTTTTCACCATGAAGTGGGACGAAGAAGGAACTAGTACTTTGGTTACATTCAGAGACATATTTTATTCTTTTTTCAAATCTCTTGCTGCTGTTGTCCCCCACTGCTACCAATAACTTGGATCGTTACAGCAGTGCATTAAGATGCACAACATATCTCTTCGCTACTGAAAACACTTAACAGTCAAGTTGAACTTCATAAAATATTTTTAGAATGAAAGTTGGAGGGGAAAACACAGAGAAACACATAAAATTTAAATTGAATGAGCAGTCTTTTTTTGCCTGCCAGGGGGAATAAACATTTTCACATTTATTTCCTCTTTTTAAGTATACTTAGTAGTGCATAACTTTTCCCTCCTCACTTCTATTTGGTTCTTTTATTAATTAATCAATAGTTTTGCCTAGGTGGAGGACCACACAAACATACTAGTATTTTGCTAAGTTGCAAACAGCAGCATTAGAAAGAAATAGCAATTGATCTGCCAGTTCCTGGGTATCTAGCTGTTGATCTCAGTCATACACAGAGATTTTCAGTCATGCCCAGGAAACAAAAGGTCCAGAACAGTAGGGCTTTCTTTTGAAAGTTGCTGTGTGCTGGCTATGAAATGTTAAGGCTGGTTCTAAGCAAGGAAACAGTTTTATTTATTCCTCCAAGAAGACCCCTTATATCTGTAGCACTCCTACATTGAGAAAAGCATCCTAGTGCTTTCTGAGATAATCATTGGCTTCTCAGGTTTTGTTATGACTTCCTATTAAGCTGAACTATACATAATGTTGATGAGGATGGTCCAGATATGATCAGCCCTCTGGTAATGCATAGTAATATCTAAACCCTCTTTAATGTCCTGCTGTAATGACAGGCGTGGGAAATGCCCTTTACTGAAGACCTGCATATATAGCAGGCACTGCATACATGGCAGATACTGCAAATATATTACATGAATTATCACACCACAACAATCTCATGAGATAGAGATTATTATTATTATATTAGTAAGCTTCCCATTTTACAGATGAGGAAAATGAAATTCAGAGATAAGTAACTTAAAATTTTTTAGGGTTAAGACACTATACAAGTCTGATAACTTTCTAATTGATATCTAAAACTGAGAGCCCCAGCAGGTGACAAATCTCTGCAGAGCATTTTCATTCAGGACAGTTCAACAGACTACTGTAATTGGAGAATTTTCCAGTTTGATTTAGTCAACCTGTTTAAAGCATGAAGTAATTCTTGGCCTTACTTAAAGCAATAGAGTGGCTGCCCTGTGATTTCAGCTGCCACCTCAGGTAAATGGAAGGCTACTCACCACTTACCATATGTGTCACTCTGTTTTTCTCCCTCTGTGGAGATTTTATTTTGATGCTCCTCTGAAACTGTGTAAGTATTTCAGAGTGTAAGCAAGATGAAATATAAAAATACAAAGACACAATGGTGTTTTAAGAAACACTCTATTTGTTGAAATGTTAAGTGGTTTTTTTTCATGGATAACAAATGCTACATGTTTAACTAAAAGTGTTCAACAACCATTCAAGTACTGGGTTTTGTACATCAAGATTGGGTCTGTACAAGCATATATTCCTCATTTGATTCTCTTTATTAAGAGAAACCTTTGTCTGCCATGTATGCACGTCTGGTATGCAATTCAGAATAATCATTACTCTCCTCAGATTTTATTTTTTGCCTCCTGTTAAGCCAAGGTGCATGAAGGATTGAAGGAGTATTGCCATGCCATAGTCCAAACAAATACTTAATATAATTTGGCAATACAAACAGACTGTTTTAAATGACACCATAAAAAATAACAAGAAACATGATGGCAGATAAAACTCAGACTGGGTTTAGTAAAGCAAATTACCTGTATTATTTATCACAGTTTTTATTAAAGGGTGTTACTTCCTTTGGTCTACCCACAAGACTCTCCTCCACCTTGAAGAGCTATTATTACTGTTATTTAATCTAATTGGCATGGGCTATTATTTGTAGAAACCCTAATAAGATGGGCAAGTTGGTCTCTGACTTTTTGAGGAAAGTTATTAACAAGTCATTTGAAGTTAATAGACTAGGAAATAATTTGTCATCCATATTAGTGATAAAATACCTTAAATTTGAAGGCATAGTTTACAGCAGGTGTTTGGGAATGGAGAACTCACACAACTTTGATTACGAATGATATGGAATCCAAGGGCAATGGCAACAGATAATTCCATATACAGTTCTTACTATACTAACTCACCTTTACTGAGGGTTTAGCATGCACCAGGTACTGTTCTAAGCATTTACATGGGTAACCTAGTTTAATCTCCATAACAATCCCTATGAGGGAGGTACAGTTATTGACCTATTTTACAGATGATGAAACTGAGATTTTGAGAGATCAGGTCACTTAGTGCTATACAGGAAGCTGTTAAACAGAGATTTAAATTCAGACAGGTTTGACCCCAAAACGTGTAGGTCTAACCTACAATCAACCCTGCTTCCTACACCCAGAATCCTAAAACATTCAAGCCGAGTGCTGTGTCTGAGATTGCAGAGCAGCCCCTTCCTTTCACAGATAAGGAAATTTAAGTTTTAAAAAGCAACTATGTCTTACCCATCATCTTAACAAATCAGTGACTGAGCAGAACTAGAATTCAGGTCTCTTGCCTCCAATTCCAGACAACACTATTCTACCATTTAATGAAATTTGCATGATTAAGGATACTGAGAGACTGTATTTGCAGTTTGACATGCCAGATAAAATACAGGAGAGCTGAATTCAGGTTACTTCTGCATTTTCTAACTTGCAGCTGCTTCATTGCAGGATCATACAACACATGATGCTACAGGGACTTAAAGCCACACATAAAACATATTAAATGTAGTCAGCAGTGATGAGATTTGGTACCAAATAAGAAGCTTTAATTAATTTTAAATGGTGCTTTTCATAGTGTCAAAAGCTCAGTCCACTGAAGTGGAAAAGGGGGCTGGAATGGCGAGATCCTAGCAACCCAGCTAATCTGGGTCCTTCTGAGCAAGCTCATTTGGAATTCTTACATCAGTGCATCGGCACGCTGAGGTGGGGCTCATGGGGACAAACAAAATAGCAACCCCAACACTGGCACCACTCAGGATCCTGCATCCCGGGGAGGCCTGGGAGCTCAGCTGTATTAAGGGGCCGTTGGAGTTTCCCTGTTATTTGTCTACTTTTGGAGGATTAGAACTTCCGCTGGGCTGCGTTCATCTGTGCCGAGAATTTAAACTCAGTGCATGCAACAACAGGGACAGTGAGATTGGCTAGAAGTGCTCAAAAAGAAGTCTGTTTGGACTATGCAAAGCTTTTAGATGCACAAAGAGAAGCAAATTGAGGGGTTTCCGATTTCTTCTGGGAGTCTACATTGGGTGTTTTCCTTTTTTCTACTTCTTCCCTCCCCCCTTCCTGAGCCTTTGTTTTTAAAGTGGTGATCATGCAGATAGTCACTACACAGACCCACGTGAGTGGTACCAGGTTAGAAAGGATGAGATAGTCACATGGTTCCTCAGCATACCACCCCCCCCACACACACACCCATGGTCCTTCTTTTTCTCTGTGTGATATATAAGTAAGAACTTTCACTGAAGCCCCTCCTCAGAGAGACCGGAGAACTATATTGTAAGAATCAAATAGTAAGCACTATTTAAGTCTTCTATATGACATAGTTCCCTGGCAAGGTTAAGAACACTTCTCCAGATTTTTCCATTTCCCTGTCCCTTTATTGCACAGCTCATCAATTTATAGACGTTTTTTATAAGTGGCATATAAATAAGAGCTACGTGCCACTTGCTAGTGTGACATATCTCCTATTTTTAATGCAACTGTGTTATGCATACATATCAGTGATAAAATGATGATAATATAAATCATGATTAGTCCTTACAAATGAAGTATTCATTTGGGTCAACCATCATGAGTCACAGATATTTTATTTCTCCCTGTTCTTTTATCTAACATAAATGCATACCTTGTCACTGATGAAAATAACAGCAAAATAATTCTAAGTTTCTGATGAGTGAAACACCACCCATTCCCTGCTCATGTTCTCTGTTCCTTTCATATGTACAGGGGTCTCTAGACTCAGAGGACAATTCCGCTGCCTAGATGAGCTGCTATCAGTGGTGGGAATTGCAGACAAAATAATGTAGTGGCCAATACTTTCAAAATGAGCTAGAATCCTCCGGGCTCCATCACAAGATTTTTAGAAACTTGATATCTGCAAGATTGAAAATATTTTAAGGAAATCCTTTCTTAAGGTGTTCCTGTTTTTTTTAATTTCTAGTTCTGATCCAGTTAGAGTGTGGAAGTAGAGGGAAGAACAAATAGGATAATAATTGTACTTTGCATTAAAAGAAGGAAAGACCACAACATTGATTTTCTAGTATTTTTAATATTTTATTAATGAAAAGTCACAGAAACTCAGGTCAACTCTGGATTGGAGGTTCCAACCATTTTTGGTTTTGTAAGTATATATGAGATATTCTTCACAGTTATCTAAGTCATTCTGCTTACTCTGTCTTGAGTATCCAAATGAACCCCCACCCCCTGCAAACAATTAGATTTTCTTTTCCACTTGACCCTCTGCCTTCTTAAACACAGCCCAAATATGAGATGCTGGCATTAGTGTGGTTATAATGGATTTTTATATTGAATGTATTTTTATACTGAATTTTACCTTCTTGGTCTGATCTGCCAATCATTCAATTCAGAAGGAAAAAAATGGAAGGGAACTTGTTTATCTTGTTTTCTTAGTTATATACATATGTATATATGTGTATCAAATAAGCAAAAACCAGAATGTTCTTGGCACACATGAAGTCTAAAACTATGAAATATTAGAATAACTGAATCAATAGAATTTATAAATAGATAATTGCTTTGCCCACCTGCACAGCTAAAATGCAAATAATCTATTAATTACTACTTGAACAGTAGAAAGATGAGGCTTGAACACTGACCTGAAATATTCTTTTCCACATGTAAGAATGCACAGTATGAAACTGTCTCCCTCAACTACCTCATAACTAGGTAAGTAATAACATAGCCAGTGGTAGAATGTGTAAGCATAGAAAAGGGAGGGAGGTGTGGGGCTGAGTATATGGGGAGGACTGCAAAAGTCTTAGTAGAAGAACAGTAAATTTGTACACATTTTTAATCATTGCTGGAAAAAGGGTAAAGAACTTTTGTTAGCCTTATATAAGTTCAACAGCAAGAGAGTAAAGGTTAAGAATCCTACTTTCAGCTCTAGTGTGGAATTAGAAGTCCATTCTCCCATCAATACACAGGGGATTTGCACACGAGAATGGGAGCTACATGAGAAAATCCTTCAGGGATCTGTGGGAAAATGAACTCTAACAATATTTGAACTACATTTTACAACAGACTGATCATCAAAAACAACATGCATGTGGAAATTTTAACGTTTCAAGAGCAGTCTGCAAATACATGTCTAAGTGTACAGACATGTATTTGTATACATATATACACCATCAACATATACATTTGAAATCCGTGTGCATCAGTGTGATTATGCACTAACTCCAGTCCGTAAAACTAACTAGCTCATTATGTGTTCCAACTGTTTATTGTTATCATGCTGTTTGAGGACATGATCATATAAAATTTCATTACATAATTGAAATAATATTTTGGAAATCTCAAATGCACTTAATATAAATTTTTCTTTTTCTTTTTTTTTAGTCACCTCAACCATAAAACACACATATATGTGCTCATTGCAATTTTTCTCAGTTGAGTCTTTTCAAACAACAGAGATAAGCATCTCTATTTTCCCTCAGAAAGACCAAAAGAGGCAAATTTTCCTCTTTTTTTTTTTGCAATAACCCTTTGGAATTTAACAAAGCAGATTTCAGCCTAAAACACTTCCTCACTGTGGGAAAAGCAGTGCGCTGTGTTAAAACTGAGAGACAATTCTGCTAGCATATACATTATAATATGGAACCCTATAAGAACATGGGTGAAGGGCTAGTGTTTATCAGGTTATTCCAGCTCTTCACGATCTGTTTGCTTACTCCTATAGCAACTTGTTGATGATGGGAAGTCTTTTGTGAGAAATGGCATGAAAAACAATGAAAAGCATCAGATTTAATAAAGTATCTAAGCAAAGTCTTAAAATGACACCCACACTATGAAGGGAAAGCCAAATTTGCTTTTTCTGAGGGGAATTTGTGTTTGTCAGGAAGGGTTCCTGGAGGCTTTGTTTGGAGGCCTTGATGTGTGACCAGGACGCTATAGGCTGCCCTTCACCCTTGCCCTCCTTCTACCACCGCTCTGCCCACCCAGACTGACACCGCAGGGGGAAGGGTTTCAGAGGAGAAAGAATCAAAAGCTGAGGGACGGGGAAAAAAAGTGCTTTTCAGGGTCTGATGTGTGGGAATCAAATGAGAGGCCTAGCTCAAATCCGGTCGCCAGGCAACCAAAGTGATATGCTGAGGGAATATCATTAAAGTTGGAAAGTAAGCAGTCTCTCTGAATTAGTAAACCAACCACAGGACTGATGATACACCCGAAGTCCATCAGAGCTGGAGGGCCATTTCTCCAAGAAGGACAAGCAGGGGCTTTGCTAAGTTAAAGGGGGAACGGAGAGGGAGAGGAAGAGAGAGAACACAGCTGATTTGTAGAGTTTTTTCATAAAAAAAAGACAATGGCTGTCCAGACATGGAGTTGGTGGTGAAATATGGTAACTGCCACGGCTGCAGCTGGCTCTCTGACACAAGATTAATAAGTTGCCGTTTCCTAGCCGACCAGAACCTAGTGGGAACTATCCAGCATTTTATCTTGAATTGTGGGTAACAGCCTTACTGCAAGCTGGCCTAGTTTACTGCTCTGTGTTTTCCAGATCTCCCAAAGTGCAGCAAACATCTGTGACTCTAATGAGGTCATCATTGAGGGTGTCCAGAGAGCTGGGCCCTGAGAACTGACCTCACCTCTCCCTGAACATAAAGTACAAGTGCTGTGGGGAAGCAGGACAAATTAAATGGGGGAGCTGGCACTTGGCTGTAAGTTAAGCTCTTAAGAAACTTTTTGCTGTGATTAAAAAAGAGAGGGAGAGTGAGAAAGAGAGAGGAGACTGAAGTTCAGAAATGACAGTACAACAAAGTGGTAGCATGCCTCCAGAATTAGATTTAGGCCTCACTGATGAATATTATCACTGACATGAACAAGCAAAGCTTATCTAGGCCTTCCTTCTTGAAAGGCTGAATAAAATTGATTTGCCAACTTCTGCATTTTACCACATTTTGGTGGAAATGGTGCAGAGACCGACATGATTTAAAATGAAGCCTGGGTGAATTCAACCACAAAGCATATATCTGTGTGTCTGACAGCAGAATTTCAAACATTATGCAACATGGCATATCATTTATAAGTAATTTGATTACAGACCCAGAAAAATGAATGAACTTGTTCAGATACCACCCTCCCCCGAGTTATTCCAACAGTTATAGTTTTTACAAATACCACTACCAAGCACATATGCAAACAACCCAAAACCGCATTGAAATCGCTGAAATGTAATAACTTTGTTTAGTCATCTAAAGCAAGAATATCTAAGAGATGACTCTACCTCCAGCTTCCTTTAAAAACTCCATTCTTATGCAATGATAAATGTAAGCTTTTAAGGAAAGAAAATTTTTAAATTTTGAGGGAAAAACATACTTCTGAGAATTGTGCCTATCATTTCATTTTTAAGTACATTGGCTCCCTGTTGATTACGCATTGTCTGTTTCAGCCACATCTGCCCACAGAGAACAATCAGGACAGTGGTGTCATTGTGATACCTCAGCAAAGGGCTATGTGGATAAAGTCCAGTAAGAAAGAAAACAGATGGAGGTCATCTTCAAAACTCATCTAGAAATCTTAATTCATACCTATTAGCTCACACTGTATGCAGATACATTTTTCTCTGAGACACAGAATGCTATGTCCTGGTACTTTTATAATGAGTTTGATTTGGAAAAGCGGGAATGTTATGATGGGATTAAAGTTGCCAAGTTTTTATTACTCTTACATCATTATCAATTTTTAGAACAGATTTAATGCAAGAGATACAGAAGACTAGTAACAGAGAAGAGACCACTTCCTCAAAAGCCAGTGAATGTTGCACAAAACTAATTTCCCCATGGGATATAGGTGCCTCGGGAATGAGAGGGCAGCAGCAGTGGGCTAGCCCGGAGAAGTGTTAGCCTTTCTCCTGGTGGACACTGAGCCTTTGTACTGTAATAGCAAGAGGGAAGTCAAGGTGCTGTCCCAGGCTTCATTTATGAATGATAACATGGATTGGGGATGATTATGGATGTGCACTTAAAATACAGGACATTCAAGATGAAAGATCTAAAACAGTAATGCTATAGAGAAGTTTTAGCACTACCTGCAAGACCCTTAATAAAGACAATTTCACCTTAGAGCAAGCATTGTTCAAAGTCTTGAGCTAGAGTTAAAGGAAAGAGAGATTTATAAAACAAAATAACTTGTGCTTGCCTGTGAACTGGAGAGGAGCACCCCCCAGTGCAGAGATCTATATACTGTTACACTCTCGCAATTTTCAGGAAGGCCTTGGCTAATGCCCATGTCAAGGCTGAGTTTATTTTTCAAATGCAAATGAAGGAAGTGTTGCGCTCAGCTTTGCAAACAGTTTTCAGAAATCCTGTTGGCCTACATTTAGCTGGGAAGCAGCACCCAGTACCAAGTTTAGGAGCTCAAACAATCAAGCAGTTGTTTGCCTCACTCACATTCCTGAGGCAATCTGGTTCCAGCTGAACTCCTTGGGAACAGTCTGGGCTATGTACCCCTGGGGCATCTGCCCCAATTAGCACTGACCCTTGGGGGCCTCCTTGCTGGCCCTAGGTCACTTCCAACCTCTTGGACTCTGAATAAACCCAATTGCTTTGGGAGACTCTAAGCTTTCCACAGCCCCAAGATGAGCTGGACATCCAGGCTCACCAACAGAAATTCAGTCATCCTGGAAAGCTGAGACCACCAGGGCCTCCAACAGGTTCTCTGAATCAGAGGGGAGACACATATGGTGGAATCTTTGCCATGGTTGAGGAACAAAGGTAAAGAAGGCTCCGAGAGTGCTGGACCAGGCTAAACTCAATGGCGCACAGCTGTAGAGTCTCTGGTTTTGGCTCTTGGATCTTCTCTGCCTAACTGGGTGGGGTGTGGGGCACGGGGGGCAAGGCACCAAACCCTACCAAATTTCAGTTTCCTCATAAATTGGGGATGAAGACATCTGTCCTGCACTGTTGTCATGAAAATCCAATGGCTCCATGTATGTAACATGTTCAGTAAAATGCCTTGCTCATAGAAGGTCCTCACTAAATGGGAGTTAATGGCAAAAACTGAAACCCACCATGTTTAACCAGGATGATACCACTTCTGGGAAAATCAGGAGCCATGCAATTCTTTAAATCCCTGTTTTGCTATGGTTCACAATCAATTTGTGACTAGCCCCTCCTTTCTAAAAAAGCAACCAATTCACAATTATTTCTTGTGCCACTCCCCACCCAGAATTTCTAGGCACTGTGAGGGTGAAAAAAGGAATATATGATATGATTCCCAGCCTTGAGGATCTGACTGCAAGAAGAGCACTGACAGAGCATGAACCAACTCAAGAACAATTTAGGCGTCATACTACACAGTCCTGAGCATACAATGTGAGCAACGGGAGTTGAAAGAAGCAGGGAATTGACACGGGCCGCCACAGTTAGGGAAAGCTCCACGACGGTCCATATTTGCTGTATCTACTATGAGCAAGATACTGAGAAAGAGTCAAATAAGGTACAGCCTGTGCTCTAAGATGCTTAAAGCCTAGAATAGAGAGATCACTTCAAAATGGTGCAGTGAAAGCTAAGAATGGGTTTTAGGGAGAAACATGCTATAAAAGCATGGAAGAAGAATGGCTTAAGTTGGCTTTGAAATACAAATGGATTCTAAGTAAATCCTAGCAGGTGGATGAGCATGAACAAGGTAAGATAGTGGGGAACAATTAAGTTACTTGTATATGTATGTGTTGATGTGTGTGTGTATGTGTGTGAGAGAAACAATGAGAGACAGAGAGAGAGAGAGAGGTACAGGGTACAGGGAAGGAGAGGGATATTTAAGTGGAAGAAAAATAGAACTTCTAAAATTAAGGTTTAAAGAAGTTATTTTAAATTGTTATCTCTATTTCTTTTTATAGATGGTGCAGATGATTATGCTAAGAGGTTGGCATGGTTCATGTCTAGTAGGTTATTAAGGCCGAGGATTCTTGGGTATGGCTTTAGTGAGTGACCTAACAGGATAGATGTCAACAATAAGTTTATTCACATTTGCATCTACTCCTATCTCTCATAGGCTGGTGGGTTTGACCAGAGTAGGGCTGAAACCGAGGATAGTTTTGTGAGTTGCTTTTCTGATCAAGACCTTCTCTTGGAAATTAGCCAAGAAAGCAGAGCTCTGAGCCCAAAGTCCCCCAGGATAATCAGCTAACCAGGCATTGGGCTTAGGGTGGGAGTGAAGGGACTAGGGGATTGGGATGCACACACTATTTCTGGACTTGGCTGAGAGAAGGGATATAGAACTAGATGCAGCTTTGAGACTCTCTAAAGATTCTTATATCCCTATCCAGTTCCGAGCAAGTCTTCCCTACTTCTTTGTCTTGAGTCATCTATTGTCTTGGCCAATGTCTATTAGCTTGACTGCCTGCTCTGTATGCTGGGTTCAAGACAGGAAAGGTGTCGAGGTTCTGAGTCATTCTTGGATGGGTGACTCAAAGCTCTATCTCATTGAATTATCCTTATTTATTGATGAAAATCTCTGAGCCATGGTAGCTCAGGAGGTCTTCAGTGCTAGAACAAATGCTTCTTTGAGGAGAACAAGTATGAGCAATCATGGGATTTTTCCTTTAGTGGCAAGATACTGGAGATATTTACTTGCTTCCACCATGGGGACTGAACAGTAGTTCTGCTGTGTGATTATTTAAGGGACATTGGGTAGATAAAGCTGTTGAAATATAACCACTTCATACAGCCTAAGATTTATTTGGGATTTTCCCTCCTTCTTTCATCCAATAAACATTTATTAAGCATCTCTCATGACCTAGACACTGTGTTAGGCAGTTTCCATTCTCAAAAGCTCACAGTCAAGTGGAGGAGACTAATGGAGTGAGAAATGCTGACGGGCACAAAAGCACAGGGCACTGAGGGGGCCCAAAGGAGTGGGTTTGGGGATAGGAAACAGTTTCGGGGAGAGGAACAGAAGATAATTTGGAATAGTTGACCTGGTTGTATGCAGAGGCATGGGGGCTGGAGAGGACTGAAGCAAGATGGGCAGGCAGAGGTCAGGCATGAAGGGTTAGCACAGCAGGCTAACAAGTAAGGGTTTTACCTTAAAGGGGATAGAGCATCATTGGAGGCCTTAACCAAGGAAGTGATAGAATCAGTATTATGTTTACAGCAATCCTCAGGCATTTGAGAGGTAGGACACCTTCAGAGATGGAGATGGGGCAGGAAGATACTACCAATCTGTGTGGCAGAAAATGGAATAGAAAGTTACCCTTCTACAGATGATAAACTGAGACTCTAGTTAGTTTACCTGATCAAATTTTTGTGGCTCCCCATTGGAGTTTCTTGAGGACAAGGACCCATGTTTCTCATTTTGGTGCACTTCCCTTTGTCTAGACAATCAGAAAAATGTCTGATGAATCCATGGCAAATGAAGAACAAGAAACTGGGTTTTGGTGCTCTGATCTGGGGGTGTTTCTACAACTACACATTGCCTCCCTAACAGAGTTTAATTTTGGAAATGATTAAAGGCTGGAGTAACATATGTGGTACACCCTGTGACTTTTAGGTCCTTACTGAATAGTGAGCTGAACAGGCTTGTCTGGGTGGAGGAGGCTCTGAGGAGTTCAAGGAGGAAGCATCCCCTTCAGTCTCCAGGAAATTGTTAGTGTATGGAAGACTTGGGCAGGAGTGCTGAAGGGGGGGCTTTGGGCAATGAGTCAGAAAGAGGTCACTAAGCTTCTGGGACTGGGGAGGCGGGAGATAGCAGAGAAGTTTCTGTGTGGTCGGAGAGACTTGGGAAGGAGGTGAGAGAAGCCCCACTTTAACATGTGGTTGCTGGGTTCCTTCCTCTGCACCCTTCCACCCTGAAAACTAAGTGAGGAGCTTTTGACCTCTCATCCTTTGTTGAGTCAGTTCAGTTTGCCACTAGGCCCCTAACATTTCCTGCCCACTCAGAGAGTAAACGTGAGGTGTGAGAATGCGGGTGCTGGCTGTGCAGTACAGTGGCTGTGTGGGCTCTGGGGTCTGAGCTCTGGGATCTTTTGGCCTCAGTTTCCTCATCTGTAAAATGGAGATAACAACAGTACCCACTTCATAAAATTGCTCTAAGGATTTAATAGATGATGTTTGTAAAGAGTTTAGTGCAGTGGCTAACGCAAGGTAAGTATTGAAAATAATATTAGCCTTGATTATTTTCAGGCGCTGGGGAGGTAGGTAGGTCATGTAACCAATCACTGGTTATCCCAAAGATGTGTCTTACTCTCATCAACTAGGTTAAACTGCTCAGCCATTGGATGGCTCTTGAGAAACTACCTTTATGACCATCTCTGCTCCTCACAGGCCTGAGGGATCGGGCCCCACCGTGACTTGTGCTCTAGACACCTAGAGCAGTGTCCTAGTGACCAGCAAGCCTGTAGGGCCAATAAGGGGCCACTCAGAGAGCCCTGAGTTGGCCACCTACATAAGCAAGAACCAACAGTTTGAGGAAGTACTTAGAGATTGTTCACATAATCATTTTTGAAAATCACCAGACTAGCTAAAATTGAGAAGAAAAAGAAATATGGTCATTTTTTTAAAGGCAGCCTGTCAAGAGCACCAGTGATGATTTTGACCCAGGAATGTCTGAGGAGTTGAAATACAAAGGAGACTGTATTTCCTCCAATCATCTTATTTGCTTTCATAGTCATAATGTAAAAAAGTAAATAAAGAATTAGAAAAGCATTAGGAAAAACAAGCAAACTCTTAATAACTCTTAACAATCCAAAGGATCTTTATTCTAAAGAAAAAAATATAGCATTTGATTTCACCAGAAAAATTTCTAATTGAAATATTTACTATTAGAATTTGACTGACGGGGAGGGCTGTACAACTCAGAGAAGACAAGTAGTGATCTATAGCATCTCATTACACTGATGGACACTGACTGTAATGGGGTTGGTGGGGGGAACCTGATGAAGGGGTAGTTTAATAACCATAATATTGCACATGTAATTGTAGATTAATGATACCAAAATAAATTATATAATTAAAAAAAAAGAATTTGACTGACATATTTTCCCAATTATTGTAATAACACTATTATTTCTCATAGACACTAAATCAGCAGAGAGTTCACAAGAGAACATATATAATTAAGCATGAAATGGTATTGTATTTATACAAAAAAAAATTTATACCAAAAAAGCAGAGCTAAACATTCATATGTTCTTCACAAATAAAAAGTAGTTATTTCTGCTTTTAGAAATCTAGCCTAAGTCAATCGACAGAAATTAAGCCAATGAATTATGAACCAAGATATTTATTAAAGAATTATTGGCCATCCTGCCTAAAGCAATATACAGATTCATGCAATCCCTATCAAAATACCGACAGCATTCTTCAATGAACTGGAACAAGTACTTCTAAAATTCATATGGAACCATGAAAGACCTCGAATAGCCAAGGCAATCCTGAGAAGGAAGAACAAAGCAAGGATTACACTCCCCAACTTCAAGCTCTACTACAAAGCCACAGTAATTGAGACAATTTGGTACTGGCACAAGAACAAACCCATAGACCAATGGAACAGACTAGAGAGTCCAGATATTAACCCAAGCATATATTGTCAATTAATATACAATAAAGGAGCCATGGATATACAGTGGGGAAATGACAGCCTCTTCAACTGGTGTTGGAAAAACTGGACAGCTACATGTAAGAGAATGAAACTGGATTACTGTCTAACCCCATACACAAAAGTAAACTCAAAATGGATCAAAGACATGAATGTAAGTCATGAAACCATAAAACTCTTAGAAAAAAACATAGGCAAAAATCTCCTGGACATAAACATGAGCAACTTCTTCATGAACATATCTCCCCAGGCAAGGGAAACAAAAGCAACAATGAACAAGTGGGACTATATCAAACTAAAAAGCTTCTGTACAGCAAAGGACACCATCAGTAAAACAAAAATGCATCCTACAGTATGGGAGAATATATTCATAAAATATCTGATAAGGGGTTGACATCCAAAATATATAAAGAGCTTACACACCTCAACAACCAAAAAGCAAATAACCCAATTAAAAAATGGGCAGAGGATCTGAACAGACACTTCTCCAAAGAAGAAATTCAGATGGCCAACAGGCACATGAAAAGATGCTCCACATCGCTAATCATCAGAGAAATGCAAATTAAAGCCACAGTGAGATATGACCTCATACCAGGTAGGATGGCCAATATACAAAAGACAAACAACAACAAATGCTAGCAAGGATGTGGAGAAAGGGGAACCCTCCCACACTGCTGGTGGGAATATAAATTAGTTCAACCATTGTGGAAAGCAGTATGGAGGTTCCTCAAAAAACTCAAAATAGAAATACCATTTGACCCAAGAATTCCACTCCTAGGAATTTACCCTAAGAATACAGGATCTCAGATTCAAAAAGATATATGCACCCCTATGTTTATCACAGCACTATTTACAATAGCCAAGATATGGAAGCAACCTAAGTGTCCATCAGTAGATGAATGGATAAAGAAGAGGTGGTACATATACACAATGGAATACTATTCAGCCATAAGAAACAAATGCTACCATTTACAACAACATAGATGGAGCTAGAGGGTATTATGCTCAGTGAAATAAGCCAGGCGGAGAAAGACAAGTATCAAATGATTTCACTCATCTGTGGAGTATAACAACAAAGCAAAAACTGAAGGAACAAAACAGCAGCAGACCCCAAGAATGGACTAACAGTTACCAAAGGGAAAGGGAGGGTGGGTGGGAAGGGAGGAAGGGGATTAAGGGGCATTATGATTAGCACACATAATGTAGGGGGGGCATGAGGAAGAAAGTATAGTACAGAGAAGACAAGTAGTGACTCTATAACATCTTACTATGCTGATGGACAGTGACTGTAATAGGGTATGTGGTGGGGACTTGATAATGGGGGGGAATAAAGTAACCACAACATTCTTCATGTGATTGTATATCAATGATACCTTAATTAAAAAAATTATAATGGCAATAATTGACAATAAACTGCATGGACCTGTTAAATCCATGCAATGGAATATTATGCAGTTACTAGGAATGATATATGTTAATAATTTTAAATATATGGGGAAAATGCTCAAGATATAATATTAAATAAAAAAGAATACAGAGCTGCCAATGAAGTATAATATTAAATATATATAGTAATAAAACAAGAAGGGAAGTACTAAAACATTAAAAATGGTTATCTTTGGTTTTGTTTCCCTCTTCATTGCAATATTTTCTAACTTTATCAACTATATGCATGCAATACTTTTATAATAATTTGAAAAATCACAGTAATATTATCCTGCACAGCTATTGTTGTTTCAGACCTTTAAAAGGAACTAATTATTTCTGTCCATAACAAATTCCACTTTATTATGGGAAGATTGAAAATAGTTCTGAACCATGAGTTTTAAATGTTTTCTGCTCCTACCCCCAGGTCCAAGCTTTTTCTAAGTCAAAGTTTTCAATTTTTGATGGTATGCACAGATTGCACCTCTCATTGTGTCCCCTTCTCATCCCTTTTTTATATCTCAAACCAGTCTTTTAAATCTTATTCTTTCTCATATTAATGAGGGGAAAAAAATGAAGATAATAGTCACACTGAGTAAGAAGGCAGATGTATGCCTTGTTTTTAATAAAAGCAATATATAAAAACACATGTATAATAAAAACGAAGTGACCCCTACTTTAAAATAATTCATGTTAGTAAATTCACCATTAGAATCTCCTGTAATGCAGTTGAAATACAATTTGTCTGTTAAAAGTGGAAGTTTTCCCAACTTCTCAGGACCCCCTCTATGGGTCTCTCTATCTCACGTCAGTCTCTAGGTTCTCCTCGGGCAGATTAGTCCGACCCTGAAGCAAAAGGAAGCCCAGGCATGGCAGCAGGGAAGCAGCATGAAAGAGGTTGTTCCTTAGCCTGGGATTAGCTTAAGTCAAGTGAGGACTAGCTTCCAGCACAAAATGTAGGGGTAGGGACGGTAGTAATTGAAACAAATGCTATTTTAATGCAACATCTTTAAAAAAAACAAAATTAATGCAAAAAATCCATGATGAACAAAATATCAAAATTTTGAATGAAGACCAGTCAGTAGTACCATGCCAACCCATATTGGAGCCTGAGGTAAAGGGAAAAAATACATGCCCCTATAAATAGGTTTTTATGTATTTTTTTAATGGTTCATTTTTCCAGAACATTAAGTTGTTTACAAATATTTAAAAATCAGTGTATTTTCATTCCTGAAGGAATCACTCTTCAAATTCTGTCATTTCCTGACAACTAGTCATTATGAAAAAGCTCAAAGCTCTGGGTCAAACACTAAATAAATGGGGGTCTCAGGTCCACTTAATTGTGGTTTGAAATTCCTGTCCCAGGAGACGCATGAGGACTTAGGTTCTAGAGGGGGACATCCTACAGCTAAACCATTCAGTCTGCCAATATTTATTGGACATCCACTGTATGCAGCTCATTTCTAGGCACTGATGCCACATTGATGTGTAACAGACCAGAGTCTGATTTCATGAAACTCTCCTTTTACTGAACCCTTAATTAACTGGCTTTGTTTGCTTACATGTTTGCTGTTAATGGATGTTTATTTCTCACCATGCATTTCTTTTTCTAGCTGCTGTCATTTACTCTCTGCTCATCTGTATCATTCTTTGGGTTACGGAAATGGGCTGTCTTGCTCTAACTCTTGCATTCCACACAGAACCTTTGTACTTCTGGTGATGGCTTATCTCCCACATCTATAAGTCTTCTCTTCCACCCTGCCTTTGCTGTTCCTATTTCCCAATTAGCTGAAGCCAGTGCTTTGCACATAGTAGACATTCACCAAATAGTTGAGGATCACTTGATTGTCAAATGAATGATGAATCAGTAGGAGAAACCACAAAGGGAGGACTAAATGTCCCTGGTCCCTGGAGAGGTGGGAGAGAGGAGCGGGGAGCGGCAGAACCGTCCCGTGACACCTAGCTGTTTGTGTTATGTCTGGTACATGAACACGTGATTGTGGGTGTGTTGTTCGTATATACTGGGGAGCACTGACAGGTGGGAGAGGAGCAGGGTAAATGCCTCACAGTAAGAACTGCCCTGAGAAAAGGGTCTCCTTTTCCGCACCTACCAAATCAGGGAGCTGAACTGTGAAGTCTAAAGGAGCTTTGAACTCTAGCTCAGGTTGAATTCACTCCCTGGTGCTGTAGGTACCCGTTGGTGTGGGTGCCAGGAGGCACTTCCTCGTATTCCTTTGTGCTTTCGTTGCTCTTAGGAAAGGGATGCCTTCCAAGCCTACAATATAAACACCCGTCAGGAGAAGGGGGGCAACTGTAGCATTTCTTCTTATTGAAGATTTCAGAAAACAGCTGTGTAATTCCAAGATGTCCTTCTGGCATTTAGTTATTTTAATATCGAAATGTGGAAAACTGGAAGAATCACCTCAGGTCCCTTCTTGGACAAAGTGTCTCTGCTTTAGCATGTTCCACTTTGAGAATTTTTGTGTTCACGTATGGTTTTGGGGAAACGTTATTTTGCTTTTAACTTAACCCTTAGGAGAATCAGTAAATAAAATGCCAGCTCCCAAATACTGTGAACTATAATATTTGTAAGGAATTTTACAGTTTCCACAGACATTTTCACACTTGTATTCCTATTTAATCCTCATGACAGTCCTGCCGAATGGGAATCTTATTATAATCCTTTTTATATGTGAGGAAAATGAGCTCAGCCTGTGATACCCATCTGTGGACCCCAAAGCTCCAGCTCTTTTCAGACACAGAGTTTTTGAATCTCTTTCAAGGAGGAAGGGCCCCAAATGGGACAGGCGACCAGCAGAGTCTGTGCCATTGTCTCTCAGAGATTAGGGGAAAGTTTCCTGCTTCAGACAACTGGGTGGAATAAATCAGTGGTTCCCCCAAACTTCCCATCAACCTAGACTTGTGGGACCAATCTCCAGGGAGTGATTTAAATTTGAGTTCTGAAAAAAGTTTCAGAATTTCCTTTTTTTTTGTACTATCAATATTTCATTTGCAATTTTAATAAATATTTATTCAGTGACTACTTCTTGTCCATTTGCTTTTATTTCTCTACTAGACCAAAGAAAAGTTGCAACACTGTATTTGGCAACTCAGATCTTTAGTTGTGTGTGTGTGCATGCACATATATGGAGATCGATGAATTTCTCAGAATTATTTTGGACTGTGAAATTCAAAAGTCTATAAAACACTGATGTATACCCATTACATTTATCATATTACTTCCCTACATGAAAATCTCTAATGGTTCTTCATTACTATCGGATTAAGTACTCATTTCCAAGTCTAACTTGATTATAAACTGTCTGATTTCAACTACTCTAGGTTTTCATTTTAAACTGTAAAACAATGTTGTTGGACTAAATAGACTCCAGAATAATTCTTAACCCTTAGTTCTATAGATTTTTAAGTGTCACAGATATATGAATTCTATAGCAAAGAGCAATAAGCAAAGCCTTTCTGATGGAAGCTTCCTGAGGACAGAGCAAGGCTGGCTGGGGGATTCTCCCACCTTTCCTGAGTGGTGTTGGCCCAGTGAGTGTGGTTTGAACGTTTAGCTCTCAGAAACAAGAGTTCCACCCATTTCCAGCAAGGTAGCTAAAGGAGGAATTCTTCCACTGAATTAAACTCTGATGCATGTTTACCAAAATATCATAATTAAATAGTACATAACAAAGTAAAAGATAAAAAAATTAATCAATGAATATGAACTGTCCAGACAATTCAATGTTAACTTTGCCTAGTATATCTCATTTAGGTCTTTAAAGATTTTTATTTACTGTTAAGAACTTATTTCCTTTTTTGAATGAACTAAATTCTCTTTCCTCTCTCCTTCCTCTCTCCTTTTTTGCCATCCATCTATCCTTCTTTCCTTCTGTACTTCCTTTCTTATTTCATTGACACCTTTAACAGAAAATGAATATCTCCATGGCTTATTTTAACTCGGATCCTATCACATGCATGGAAAGAAGGAAACCAGAACAATGAATGTGTCTTGCAAAAATGGATAATAGAGTGTTGGTAGATGACTATTATTGTGATTGTTTCATATTGTCAAATTAAATTCATGTACAATATGTCCATTCAGAAATTCAGCAAAACACAAAAACCATATTTTTTGCCTTATTTTCAGCTTTGTTTTAAAAAGACACCTTCCTGTCACTGGTGCTTGTAAGAGAATAAAATGAAATTGATGCCTAGCAGGGGGAAAAAGGGAAAATACTTCTTTACTTTGTGTTAAGAATACGTGACATCTTTGCTGTCAGTGATAGTGAAGTGAAATACATACCAAATATGTCTTGACATAACTTGACAGGAACGTATGTCTTCTTTTCTCTCATTTATTTTTGTGATAGGAATATGTGATTTTGCTGCCAAGGAAGCTTGTAATGTTGTAGAGAAATGGAAATGAAATTGTGTTGGGTATGTCCAATTTCCCCTGACAGAGTGGCATAAGCTATAGCATACATGCAGTCTTGGGAAGTTAACAGGCCTCAGCCAGCAAGACCCAGGCATTGACATTTGTCAAAACAACTTTCCTCAACACATCAAAATGTTCCTTTCTCTTTTGTGTTATTCAGATGTGTTCGGGTAACTACATTTTAGAAAATAGTGACTGTCAGAGAATCACTGCCATCCACATGTGAACGATATGAAAAGAAAATATCTTATCTTCCCTACTCAGTATGAGCCTATTCCATTGTGATTGTTTTTAATCCACGAGTGTCCTTTAGAACGAATCACAATCTAATATAACTAAAAGTATTGTCTTTTTGTTTTGTGGTTTTTTTCCCCCATAATCTGACAAAGGTAAATGACACGAATCGGTTCTCTTTCTCTTCTTTTCAAAGCATTTTACGAATGGATGTTGTAAGTCAGTGAATTTGGTCTATTGTTCTAGGGTGCACTTTTATAATCATTACCTTTCTTAGAAGAACTCAAATCATTTGGGTACCATTGGCCCTTTAGAACACAGTCTATTCTTAATTTCTTACCCAACTGCTATGGAGCACTGGATGCTAGATGAGGTGGGCATGAAGCACAGCGAAATAGTATTTTAAGCAAACCTCGAATTCTGTCTTTTAAGGATACACAGTTTCTAGAACCCTAGCAACAATTTCTACAATAAATGGTGTTTGAAGCAAGAATCCCTTACCTAGGGCAGACAGAAAGAGAATCAGCCCAGCAGTGTAATCATTGCTCTGCTGTTTGAAGGAATATTGAGCTTAGATGCCTCCAGAAAGCCCACCAGGCCCAGAGGCACCGGACAATAAAAGGGGGAAAATAATAGACGCCAATGCTTTATTAAGTATATTTTTTCTCACTTAGGTGTCCATTCCCTGGTCAGACAATTAGTTGAGGTTCTTTCCAGAGAAAGTGTTACCCACCAAGAAAAACTCTTTTAACCTTTCAAAATAACAAATATCTTTAATGACTTTTATCCTCTTTCCATTGACATCACACATACAATGTGGCCTGTCTTGAAGTCAAGCCCAAATTGAAATCACTGCTGGCAGGGACAGGAAAAATAGAACATTTGACAATAAGAGTGGCAGATGAAGCTTTGGGGACCTTGAAAGGGAGAATAACTCAAACTATGACCTGGGACAGAAATACTGCACCTTAGTAAAACACCTGCCCAGTCTGTAAGTTAATAGGTAGGTACATTTGCACATGATAACAGGCTAAACCCAGCGCTTGAGGGAAGTTGGTATTATTTTCCATGTACATGTTTAAAGGGAAAGTTGGACATGCTTTCTAGCAGGAACCTTTTGATTAGAGACCAACTGTTCATCACTACACTCCCAGGGGAAAACATTTTTATTTGGTTGTATGAAAGGATAACATTTACTAGATAAATTTCTGAAGACAGGACTTCCTGAATTTGTTTAGTTCTGCTACAAGTGATTATTAAGCAATTAATAGGATAAAATATATACATACATATTTATGTGTTACATATTATTTCCCAGAGGTAAAGGTATCTTCAAATACCCCTTGATTTATTTGCAGAGAGGTAAAACTTTATATTTCATGACTTATAAAATCTATTAGGTGCATTGCAACCTCCATTTCATTTTATTTTTATTGTCATACATTTCTAAATGATTACTTGAACTAGGGAGAAAAATTCAGTAGGATCTATCGATTTCTAGTGATTTCTGCCACCAATTCCTAATTACCTGTGCTTGCTTTGTCGTTCACCTCAGATTCCTTTGAAACACAATTTGTTTAAGGCTTATTCACTTTTGGCTGGCTTGGTGATTAGTGGTAATGTTGTTCTGGTATCACCCATGGCAGTGAGAATTTTCCCCAGTGGTGGTCACTGTAGGTCATTTAAATCAAGTATATTTTACTTTTAGAATTGTCCGGGAAGAATTTAATTCCAGTAATTAATTACTTGAGATAAATTTCCCAAGGAATCCAAAGCTTAGACTTAGAGACACTGCCTTCTATTCAAACAAAGCTTTTAGGTCATATGAATAATTAAGTTTGCATCTTTGTGAAATAAACACATAAGCCTACATTCCATTGAAGTTTGTAAGTCCGTGTTGAGAAAGAAATACGTTTTCCTCTGTGGATAATAATGGCAGAAAATCAAAATGTTTACTTTGCCTTTGGCATAAATTTAAATCAAATAAGGATGGTTCAGGTTGACCCAGGAGAAGTCTGGTTGCTTCCTTGGGTCTATCAGCATCTTAACTCACTTTTCAAATGTTCTGGGGCTTTGTAAACCCCGAAATAGATTTATCATGCCCCTTTTCCCTTATTTCAGAAACCAATGTAATTTTAAAGAAAAAGTTAATCCATATGTTTCTGATTAATTTTTACCAAACTCATCAAAATGGTGTTTTGTAAGAGTGATGTGGTGTCCAAGAAGTCTTTTGAATCTCTCTGTAACAGGCCTTGTTAATGCCATTTCTCTTTGAAGCAGGAAGCTGTGTTTTGCCAACAGTAAAGAAATTCAAACTCCCAAAGGGTTGAGATCAGTTTAAAACTTCAAGCCTGAGGGCTCTGTGGGGTTCTACACTTGGCAAATAGGCTACTTTCCTTCTGACTTTGAAATACCTTATTTTCCTCCCACAAGAATGCTCTATTTACTGTTTGCTAAAGTGTTTAAATCTATCTTCAGATTCTTTAATATATACAAGTGTATGAGCCGGAAAGCAGGGCCTAGTATTAAATTTACTCTAAAGCAGTTTCCTTTGATTGTCCATTTGGATCTTTCTTTAATTTCCCTATTTCCCGACCCCACACACCTTTGTAATTTGGGTTTACCCAAAGGTTTACCAGAAAAGGTGACCATGAAGATATCACAAGCTGGAAATAAGTGCTGGGCAACTACTGGTTTTCCTTCCTGGGTTGCCCAACAAAAACATGTTTTTTGATGCACTAAGCTAACATCTCATGCTATATTTGGTACTCTTATTTATGTTGACAATCAAAAATTCAATGCAGCAGATTTTCAATAATGTGCTCTATGTTAGAAGGTGAACCATAATTCACAGTTGTAGATGTTTACTAAGTTTCTCAATGTAGCCCGTTTCTATTCATATGTTTAAAGGAAGACCTGTGTAATTTCACTTTGTTTTTTATACAGTGGGTGAGAAAGAGGAGGAGAGAGTGAGAAAGCAAACAAAATAGTAGGTACAATGAGTTAAGCTTCTAGACCACTACGGTCCTTTGTCCTTCCTGCCTCCTGGCCATGAAGTGGGAGTGCCCTCTAGTGAAACTTTAAAATCATTGGAAGGGATTGGATGTAACATAGTTAAGATTCTGTCCTAAATGCTTGTTGCAAAAATCTGTGGTCCTAAACAATTCATGTAAGTTTTGAATGAGACTTAGAGAAAAACAAAAAATGCTATCAGGTAAAACTATTTATTTAGGAAACAAATATAAATGAATATATTGATATGAATACCTAAAGTCTCTATATATCTCTCTTTAGCACCTAGCTATCTATGCAGAGATCCCAAGGACACATAAGTAGCATATAACTAGGAGCTGTGGGTATCGAAATGGAAACTTATATGAAACACACTAACCTGCCTCTCAAGAAGATGGATAGCAAATACATCGCTTTAAAATGTGGAAGTGAAGCAGGAGTAGCAAAACACACAGGTAAATAAGCATTCTGTCATCTGTATTATTCCAAACTCTTCGTATAGAACAGCATATGCTTATTGTGACGAAATTTGATGTGCTCTGGAAAAACTACAAGACTGGGCATCCATGTTCTTACCTTGGACTTCACTTACCTTGCTGTGTGAGTCTGGGCAAAACACTTAACCTCCCTGAGCTCAGGGTCATCATCTGCCAAATGGACTTATGACACCTGCCTGGCCACCACATAGAGTAGTACTAGGTGAGATACAGTGTGGTAAAGGGCTTTGAAGGTAAAGCACTATATTGTAAAAGTATTATTTTTTCTGACTTTTCTGTCTTCCTACTGTGTAAATTTCAAACAAAATCACCTTACAGAATGAAGAGGGAGAGAAGGGACCCTCCTAAAATTTCTGATTCCTACAGTCAGGAGTCATTGACAAAACAGTTTTCTTCCCACTCGAGAAGGGTAATAGTGAAGGAAACAGGCGGTGCCGAGGAAGAAAGCAGGGCTGGACTTCACCGCTGTGGAGGCACCGGCCCCCCTGGGCTGGGATCCGAGCCCTTGTGGGCAACCCGTGTGGGAGCACGAGCAGCAGGTGGGGGGAAGGGGCGGCAGGAAACACGTCTTCGTGGTTTGCAGCAGCAAGTGCCAGGAGTCTAATCCCACCCTGAACAGAGAGGAGCCCTGTGCTTCTGTGGTTAATCCCCATGCTGATTACTATCCACACAACACAGTTCCTAGTTTTTGTCATCTTTTTAAAATTGAAAATATTTGACTTTGTTTTTGCCAACAGTACTATACTCTTCATCCGAGCAAACAATCTGGTTCTCCCTTTTAGTTGCAGTTAGTTTAATTTCAGGTTTGTGCTTTTAAAATTCTTTTCTCTACATAAAACTTGTTTTTAACAGGACCTGGTTTCTCACTAGTTGTGTTTGCTTTAAAGAGAGCTTTATTTTTCCTAAGTCAACTTGTATAGGTACTTTAAACCCATACACTTCAAATTCCAGATCCCTCAATATTTCCTTTTAACAGTACAGGTATCCTCTATGTACTTACTGCCTGGATTTTCACCATCTATCTTCTGGATACACGTCTTCTTTCTTTTGTCCAGAGTGAGAAACTGTTTCTAGTTTCTTTACTCAGAGGCACTTCACACTGTCAGATATGCACAATCAATCTTGCACTTAAACCTTCATGAGGAAGCACAACAGACGGATAATGGGAAGATGGTTGCCATGTGGGCTCTGGTGGATTCATGAGCTGCCTCCACAGCCCTGACTCTGGCGGTAAAGGAGGAAAACCATAAAGTCAACCTCCAAGGCTACCTGATGGCTTCTATGCGTGCTCTTTATGTCTTCTCTCCCCATTTGACCTGAACAGTTGGCATGGGGGTGGAGGGGTGTTACTTCTTCCTTAGAGTAAAATCAAACAAGACATTCAGCAGGTCTTCAACTGCTCAGAGATTTATTCAAATTAAGTGACTGGTTCCAGCTGAATGACTAGGGCTTCCCTGTCATAAAACAGCTCTTGGCTAAACCTAGACTTCACCTTGTCCAGGCTACATGCTCATGTAGAATCAGTAGAATACCATAACTCCTCATTGAAACTTTGGGTTCCTTCTGTATTAGAACCTTCGCTGACCTCTGCTGAACACCACAAAGAAACCAAATGCTAACCTCTGTCTCAAATTTTCCCCTATTAATGCTTGGTCCAAGTCTACATTTCCAGCCAGTCTTTCATTTAAAAACACAATCTCATTCAAAACCTGCCCGGTAACTTTATCACTGGGTAACTGTTACCTATGATGCAGGGCTGACCTGGGTCCTTGTAGCACTTGACATCATCTTTTGGACGGGTTACAGAGCCTTTTGAGGGAGTTGTTAGAAGCAGGTTCACCCTGCAATGCAGAACCGGTCACAGAAGAAAATTAGTGCATTTATCTGTCAGCATTAGACTAGATTTTCAATCCAGTTCACCAGTCACAGGGTCTGGTTTTCTCTTCCTCTGGGAGATGAAACCGATATGCTGGTAGGTAGTAAAGGTGTCAGTTATAAATTGGACCTCTGGAACACGCACACACGACAAATAGAGGAGAGGAGCCGAAGGCCATAAATTTAGTTCAAGGCAAAGAATTTCCCTAAAAATAGTCCAGCTTGTTAAAACACTATAGGAAGAATGTATGTCAGGTAACTGTTGGCGTTATCAGAACCAGTTCACATATTCTTTTATAGGAACCAGTGTTTGCAGTTCTCTCTCCAATGTGCTATTCATTTTAACTGCTTAAAGGAAAAAAGGATCTTGCTGCCTCTGGTACTAAATAAGGAAATAAATAAATAACTTGATTGGTTCCCTCTTCCCTGCCTCATACAAGTGTGAGGCGGCAGCAGATCTGAGTTGCAAACAGAAGGGACAAGGCCGGCAGGCACTATCAGGCTTTTCCTTGTGTTCCCCTCACTGTTTACCTACCACTTAAGCAAATGGGGCTCCAATCCCTACTCAAAGGGAGCATGTGGCCTTTTCTCAATGAAGTGAGTGATCCTGGCCTAAACTGCTTGTTTCCTAACCTTGATCCTATAATAAAATAACCTAGGTGGAAATGCTGAGGACCAACCTGATGTTAATGACCCATTACTGAAACAGAGCACAGACTAGAAGTTAAAATAAAAATGTTCAGGGTGTCTCATAACTCCTGTACTTTCCACCAATAAAGCCCACGTTCCCACTCAGTTCAATAAATGCTGCATGTCTGTTGGCCCTGAAGCTTGCACTGAACTGTGTAGGTTTATAGACTTAACCCCTTGACTCAGAGAGCTTATAATGTTGATTGAGAGATAATATTCAACACTCACCAGAAAATAAACCACAGTCAAATAAAAATCAAATGGGAGCAAGCAAGCATCAGTATCATATCATGGAAGCACAGAGGGAGGAATCTATAATATACCATATAGTATTTTAATTTATTTAAATTTAAACCTTTATATATGTCACCTACTATTGTGTCAGAAGTACTAGATGCAGAAAGTCTTTAAAATTCTGACCTGATGGAGCTATAGTTTCTCTAAGGTAACCGAAACAAATAACTACAATCCATCACTACAGCCAACCTCTACCCTTGTCACTACATCATGTCCTCTCGGAGGAGGCCTTGTCTTATACATCTTTGTATCCCTAGAAAAGCACTTGGAACAAACGGAGCAGGTGCTCAATACATGTATTTTAAAGGAAAGAGTCAATATTAAAATGTGATCAAATGTGTGATAGCTTTTCTAAAAGGATTCATTTTACCTAGATGATGAGGGAAGGAAGTTAAAAATGGAGATGTGGAAAATGACTCCTAAGTTTTTAACTGGGCACATGGTGGATAGGGATGCCATAAACAGTCAGAGGACACGGAAGAGAAGCAGGGGGAAAGGAAAAGGGATGGCGCTAAGCTGGGTTTAGGGCAAGTTGCCAGGGAGGCACCAGCTGCAGGGCATTCAGGTGGAGATGTCTGGTAGACAGTTGAAAGAGCTCAAAGGGTTGGAACCTCAAAAGAGATCTTGGAGCTAACTCATCAGTATGTTGAGAAAATGTAGATTATGAATAGTATTAAAGATTGAATTTAATAAGAATTTATTGAGCCCTTACTATATTTCAAGTACTCTGAGGGCTACACATTTGATTAAGGAAATAATCCTTAGACTCAACATATTTAAAATCTCCTAGAGGACGCAGATCGATTAACATGCGAGTTTGTCGGGCATTAGTGTGTATTGGCTGGATGGAGAATGAAGAAAACAAACACAAAACGATGGCACAGCAAAGCGGCTGAGCACGCAGGCTCCAGGCTCAGGCTGTCTGGGCTGGCATCCTGCATCTGTCACTGATGATCTGTGTGGCCTTGGGTCCATTACTTAATTTCTGTTAAATGTGAAAGAATATCTCCTCTTAGGATTCTTAGGAGGATTGAATAAAATAACCTATACAAAGTAGTTACTTAGTAGAGATTAAGTGTTCAACTATTAGTTATTGAAGGAAGAAATATTATTAGTTGGTGAATAAGTTTTCGGTCTTTCAGTTTCACATCTCCTTGGCTCAGATTAAGACTTGTTTTCCACATTATTTAGAGAAAGAAGGGGATAGTGATGTCATAACTGAAGAAATATCAGAATGTGGGGACTATTTCTTCTCCTGGGAGCACTGCAAGGTCTTTGGCACAGAAAACAAGGACAGGAATGCTTGTAGGTACACGTGTGTGTGCAAAATGGACTTGGCCACAGTATCCTCATTTCAGTGGCGGTATCATATGGAAAGGGAAAGTATACACATTTGTTAGCAAGTACATTCTCCTTTGTCACTTGGAGCTTTTAAAACAAGATGAAGGTCTAACAAAAGGGCCTCTCATTCCAGTGAGTCTTCCTGGGAATTCTAATTGGCCTTCCCAAGTCTGAATGACCCCACCTCATACTAGCAGCCACCAAGGTCCTCATGGCCACCTCCCTGTTGTGTATGAGCCAGTATGCAAACTAATGGGACTCTTTTACCTGGTAACCATGAAGTCAGCTAACTTGACCAAACTGGTTCCAAATGTAGATACAGTTTAAGTCATACCCTCCTAAAGAATGGAGCAAAATACAGATATTCACAGAAGGAGAGGAAATACTGTTTCTTAGGAGTGAATCAAAACTCTTCAGGGGGAGATAAGGAAAAAGAAATCATGGGATTTGGGAACACTGACGAGTCTAACCTCTGGACTATGGGGATTTTTGAGAAGACAGTTTGCTTTCTGCTTATTTCAATTAAAGTTTTCATTTGAATAGTTTTCTGAACCTGGAGGTAGAGTGTTAAGTGAGGTGGACAATGCTTGTCAAGAGAAATTCTTTCTGCCTTTCTTCTCCAGAGATTAGTCTATAGTATCCCTCTTCCTCTCACGTCTCATTGATCAATGGAGGCCAAAGAATTAATTTATTAGTAAATTAACCTACAAACTGAACTTTCTGCTATTTGCTTCATTAGATATAACAGAATTAAGTGAGCTTTTCACATCTAGTTTCACTAGATAGTAATCCTTTTAAAAAATAAAATTTGATTAAATTTTTTAGTGTAAATTATAAAATCTCCATTCTTCCCTTGAGAATGAGTGTGAGGAACATTCTCACTTTTCCTTTCTCCAAAAATGAGGAGTTTAGATTGTGTGGTTAGGCTTGACAGAGCTTCACCAGGAGGAACATAAGAGTCAAGCTCCTTTGTTAAATGTAGTCTCCTCTCCCATGAAGTCTTTCAGGTTATTTTAGAAATTTTCCCTCTGCCAAAATATCTCCAACTAACTATTACCTATCCTGTTATCTTACTTCATTTACCTAATTTCATTTACCTAACACCCGGTATGTGTCAACTCTATGACAAGTGCTTGAGGTACAGGGTAAGTTCAGACCAGTTCTCAAGAGGCTGATAAACAAGCAGTGTCCACACCATTTGCTTGTTTTCCTCCCAGTTCAGAAAGCCATTCAGACTCAAACTTGGCATGAAAAATAAAATCTTACAGAGATCCAGAGGTTCTCAATTACATAGTATAATTTGCTTATTGTTGACCCATTTGGCTTTACGTTATTTTGTTTGTTTTTATGTGTATTTACTTTCGCGGAATGGCATTAGATTATTAACTTGCACAGACGAAGATGAGTTCTAAGAGATTTTCAGATCTGTTTGGACAGTTTTTTAGTGTGCCCCTACAGGCAATTTGTTTCTTAATAAATAATGCATGATGATGATAAAAATGCAGATGAAACGCTGCTCCTTGGAAAGGCCACTGTACAATATTCTTGCTTATATCTTTTTGGTAGAATTTGCAATCACTTAAGAGTGAAATTACCCAGAAGGAAACAAGTTGCTACTGCAGAATTAGAATCTTGTTTTCCCAAATCATTTCCAATTAAATATCTATAGGTCCAAGAACATCGGCTTTACAAGGGCACCGGGCGGTTCCTGTCTGGCTTCTTCTGGACAGTGAATCACATCAGCTTTTCTGGATTCCTCTCTCCCCCCATTTCCATTGCTCAGAAAAATCTTATTTTTTTCCTTTCCATTTTGTGTTTCCCTACAAGTATAAAACACATTGAATTTAGGGAAAGAAACACTGAGATCAAGTCTCAGTCACATCACATACTAGTTATGTGCATTTAGAAAGCTGTTCACCATTCTGTGACTCAGTTTCCTAACCTGTGAAATGAGGAGCTCATTGCTACCTATTTCCCATGGTCACTGGGAGTAAACCACAGAATGTTATAGTTATACAATGTCTTATTGTTATTATTATTATTAGAGCAGAACTTTAAAGATTATTTAAAAAAAAACACAATACATAAAGCAGTAGACAATGCACAGAATGAAAAGTAGCATACTCAAAGACCCTTTAAATAGTTTCTGCTCTAATATAAAGTATCTGCAGCATTATTTGGAGTTGCACGGTAATGCTAATTAGTAATAGCAATCATTTTTTGAGCTCATGAGGGAGACACAGTACTAAGGTCTTTGCATGGATTATGACATTTGTTTTACCCAGTGCCTACATCACAGCTCTATCATTATCTATACTCTTACAGAGGTGAGAGCCATGACTTGGAGAGGTTGAATAATTTGTTCATGGGCACAGATGGGATGCCAGCCCTGACAGTCTGACTCCACAGTCCATAGTCTTATTCACATTTTTATATGCTGAGGAGTCTGTAAGGCAAACTTCTATTCTGAATCCAAAGTCAAGTTTCCCAACTCCTGGTTAAATGTGTAGCATTGAGATCCTAGGGGAAGAGTCAGAGTGCCCATCTTTAGGTCTCATTACTTGTCAGTATGCAAGAGCACATGGAAAGGGCATAAAGACAGGGGTACTCAGACCAGCATGAACAGCAGACATGACATGTGACAGTGACCAAGGACTGAGACAACTCATCAGCTGAGCTCTGGTGTCACAACTGTCAACAGTGTTCCAACATCACAAAGAGAAAGATCCAATAATCAACATGTCATGGAACCTGACTAAGAGAAATCAAGCCACTCTGAAAGAAGCCATTAAATTAAAGAAACTATGTATTTTAGGCAAAAATATAGAGCAGCTCAGGACCTTAAACAATAATCTTTGTTACCTTTGAAAGTCCAAATGTGGCACATGGTGTGAAAGGGTGTTCACTCTTTTGAGCCCTGTGCTGGGGTGAGATGGTTTATTTCCCCTTGCTGGGCCCTCTCCAGGCATGGGCGTTGGACCAGCCCGTGTCTTCCCGGGACTGGGCTCCACTCTGCCCTGAAACACCACGTGGGTAGCTCTAGGGTCTCCCTAGTCATCTAGGAAATTCGCTCCCTTTCTCTCCTGCACTGAACACAGCAAGATTCACCTTTGAGTATGAGCATATTTCTGCCCTGAGGCATCACCCAGGGGATCCTTGGCTTTCTTAGCACCAACATAGCTTTAAATAAAACCACACTAAATCCAGCCAGGTGTGCCCTTTCCTTCAGCCATAAAGATGCCTCTGAGCCTCTTCACTTCTACGTGGGATTAAGACAGTGCAGATCTCAGGCCAGTGTTAACGAGGCTGCAAACATCCTCAGAGCAGAACAGAGGAAGACACAGGTGAAACAAATCAAACAGAACAATCAGGGGTGAATTTTCAGTGTGGCCCAGTGTGGAGATTTCCTGGCGGGATTTCCATTAATGTGAATGGGAGTTGTACCACTAAATCCCTACACACTGTGCAGAAAATGTGCCTCTAAGTGCTCGGCAGCATTATGCCTGATGGAAAAAAACACAAACTACCCAAACTAGGCAAAGTGTGCCTGAGGCTGAGGTGCCAAGATTCACGGCAGAAAGTATCTCAAGTCCTAACTGTCCTGGGTGAGGCAAAATGGACCCCACTCAGCTTGACACAGTGCACTGGAGATAGGAGGGGACGTTTCTCTCCTTGACAGACTTCGACTGTGAGCTGATCTGGTGTTCCACACAAATGGCCTGTGTTTGCTAAAATGATTTCCCTTCCACTCTGATTACCTGAAATTTTAGTAAACCTTAAATTGCATCAGTCCCACTGGAACCAGAGACAGAGGATGACAGAGCAAGATTCATTTTGATGTGGTTTTATGGCCTCTGCAAAGTAAATTTTGCAAAGGACTCTTCCCTTAGGATCAAAGAAAACAGGTCAGAAATCACTTAGCCTGCCTGCTTTCACAGAGCAATTTCCTTTCCATATCATCTACAGGGTGGTTCTGAAACACAAGTCTATTCAAGTTGCTTTCCTCCTCAAAAATCTTCACTGGTTCCTCTAAAATAAGGTTTGAGACTCTCCATAAATTATTTTTCTCTCTCATTTGCCACTCATACTTCCATACTCTATCCTCCTAGTGTACTTTTTAATTTATCATTTCTCCAAATGAAGTCACTTGTCATGACCTTACTTATGTAGCCAGAATAGCTCCCTCCCAGTGATTCCTGTCTTCTGTCTACTTATCCATCAGAGTCAAGGTCATAGACGTCATCTTCTCTATTAAACCTTCCTCATACTGACCTGACCAGTTACTCTGCCATGCTACCTCTGAGCCTACATTGTAAAATTCATTGAATTCTGCTCTTAGGTACCTTAATCCCTATTATACTCTGTTCTTTATCATTCTGTTTCCTCAACTACATTGTAAGTTCCACCAAAGATGTTTCTAAATCTTTGTATTTCTCACAATACCTTGCTCATAGTAGGCTATTAAAAAAATGTCTATTAAATGAATAAAACTTAAGGGTAAGGTCCCACTATTCCTTATTGCCTCAACACCAAATTTTTCATCTCTTATGGTGGGTGACCAAGATAGCAAGTAAAATGAAGTCATTATCAACAGTTCTCAAATTTTTCTTTCATAGGAACATTTTTGGAATACCTCTGTGTCAAGGCATGACAAACGTGTCTCAGACTGAGTAGGACACAATCCCTGCCTTGGAGCAGCTCATAGTCCTGTTGGCAACAGAATGATGGCTAAGTGCTAGAGAGAATCACTCTGGGTGATCAAGTGTACTGCAGTCATGTCCATGGGCATGGAAAGGCCACGAGGGCAGAGGTGGGGGGAGTGTTCTCTCCTGAATGGGCGGGTTCCTAAGAAGCTGAAGGGCAGCATCCGGCAGCAGTGTGCTCACCTGGAAGTAAACCTGGCAGGAGCCAGGCACAGCTGTGAATGAGGAAAGTGTGCCTTCCATATTAAGCCACCTCCTCTCTTCTCCATCCAGTTCCCTAAACTTCACCACCTGCCTTTTACCTTCGCTCTCCATCTCCCTTCAGTTTGCAAGGCGATTTTAGTCTATTAATCTTTGATAAACTTATCAAGTAAAGGTGCAGCTGGCTTAACTTCCCCTGGAAAAAGTTAAAAGAGGAAGAATGGCTCCACAGAAGAGTACAAGCTTTGGAACCTGACATCCCTTAATTTGGGGCTTCAGCATTTCTTATCTGTGTAACTCGGAGCAAATTTATTTAAATTCTCTCAGCTTCATTTTCCTCTTTGGGGAGGTTCCTTGATCTCTAAAGGCCCTCTGTTACTTCTTTTGTAAAGTCAAGATATTAATACCTACCTGGCAGGGCTGTTTTAAGGATTAAATATTGTATAAAAGTGCTTAGGCAACACATTGGAGACACTTAAAAGTATGCTTGTTCTTAATAGATTCCTTAAAGGGGGTTCTTGAAGAGATACAATAACTTGTTCAAACACTTATCTTGCTAGTGGTGGAAATTCAAGGCATTCTATCAAGCAAATAGTGGAAATCTTTGAGGGCCAAGAGCCATGAGCTCTGAGTGTCCCACAAGCCCCTGTGAGGTGGCCATCCATCTAAAGGGCAGGTCATGGGATAAATAGGGTAGTGAGTTCCCAGCTGTGCCAAAGGTATTAGCATGGGAATCTGGGTAAATTGCTAGCCTTCTTGCCTCCATTTCCTCTTCCCTAATATGCATCCTGAGACCACCTCCCCTGGCTGGGTGATTTTGACTATTGTACAACTGAGCTTCCAGTTCCTTGGTTATATGGGAGCTGTGAAAGCCAGAAATTTTACTATTCATTTCAAGACTCCTGTATCTGCCATGAGACTTAAAGAAGTGGAGTTCCTTCCCCCACCCTCCTTGTAATATTTAGTTTCTCTGAGTTGCTTCATCAGAAGAAATACTGAGTTCTCCATTTCCCTGGCTCACTTCTCCACTGACAAGGGTGATGTTAACATTGAATCCTGAATCACGGCTAAATCAATATTATAGCAGCTGTGAGAGAAGGGCACCAGTCCTAGAACACAAACACACTTTCTTTTCCAAGAAAGCCTGTAGTTCCCTCAGTGTTAACTTCCCCTTGTTCCCCTCCATGCCTCCCCGCCCCCACCCCTCCTGCCACCAGCACGACCCAGATCACATTAGAGTCCCAGAGCACAGGGCACAGTTCTCGTCTATCCGTCACCAAGGAGGCAGACGGGACAGGGGGAACAACAAGTCATTTGTACCTGATGAGGAGGACACTCCTGGGAAACAAACAGATGAGCCACCCCATGAATCTGAGCCATTCTCCGCGGTAAACAGAACTGCATGAGAAACCGCCATTATCTCCAGCATCGCCCTTCCCTCTCTCACTGCCCTCTGGCAGCCAGGTGGGGGACATGAAACTGTAGCTTGGACCAATATCTGATTCTGAGAAAGTTAACCCTTGCAAAGGTGATTTACGTTTCCCTTGGTCCCTTGTAGTTGAATAACCATCCATTCTATTACTTTTGGGTCAATTATATTATTATTTGAGAGGTGAAATTCACAGGAAAGTCACACAACTAACTTTCAGAGTTTGACCTAGTGTTTGGATAGGGAGTATCAACTTTGAAATAACCAAATTAGTGCCCAGTGAAGCTGAAGTAGGAGATATACTTCAAAACATTGTAACAGTACTTTTCTTAAAACACAATGAAACAGAACAAAACAGCTGCTTCCAGAAGTTCTGCAAGGCAGTTGGAACGTTGACTCCACATGCATTCTAGGACAGCCAGTGGGGAATCAGAGTGTTACCACAAACCACTGCAGCTTGTTGGGAATACTGTTATTATCTCCTAATGCCACAGACTGTAATGGTGAATATTAAGTAATACAGATAACAGCTGAAGAACTGGGTTTGAAGGTCAGGCAGCCTGCCTTGGTGGTTGGAAAACACGCTGGGTGATGTTATTTTACAGAAAAATGTTATCGTGATACAACAAAACAAAAAGGCAGGAGGTAACTGAAATGGTGGGTGAGGATTCATAGACAGACTTTAAAGAAAGGCAAGCTTGGCATACTAAAGTGGCATAAAGTCCAATTTCTACAGTTCAAATATGTATTCTTTTAAAAATACGATATCTGTGCTTGAACTTTGCAGAACATGAATAACCATAACGCACTTCAGAGGACTATTTTTATCCTGTATTTCACTAGTTCACCCAAAACATGCCACTGGAAAATCACATGTGATCAAGTTTCTTTCAATCAATGTAAACCTAAATTACTGGCCTAAAAATCACTGATGTACCCCAAAAGTATAGCATAGAGTTAGTCCTTCTATATCTACTGTCCTGAAGCCAAACAGATGACTTGTCCCTCTTTGGTGGGACCTGTCACCTTGTTTTGGCTGTCCCCCGAACAGAGGTGATAAAGGAAAAGTGAGGACATATGAGTCCAATTAATACAAGACAGAGCAAATCCCTTAGGGCAACCACAGGGAAAAATTGAAAAGGAGCCATCAGCCAGCAACTTCTTCTGGAACAAGATGAGCAGCTCCTATGTAAGCCTTTGAAAAGTCATTAATAATCACATTGTACTTCTGATCACCCCACAGATGTTAACACCAACAAGACCAGGGGGAACCAGGGGGGCATGAGCTAACTGTTATTAGGCGTCTACCCTGGGGGAGGCACCAAGCTTTGTGCGTATCAATTAACCTAATTTGCATAATTCATCTTTAAGCAACGCATTATTTTGAACAAGGAAACTGAGGCACAGGGAAGTTAAGTAGATCATCTCAGGTTTCTAGATGTTTGAAAGTCTTGGAAAACTCAAAAAATTAGAAGCCCTAACTAAAAGGCAGCATTTAGGAATTTCACATTCCCTGATGATGAGTATAACTAATAATTTGAAAGCTCACCCTACAGTTCTCCAGATAACACATTGTAAGTTCTTCTACAAGCTCTGAAAAACTTGAGTGTCAGGAGTTCTAGAGAGTGTTCACTGGGCTGGGGCATTTTCAATGTACACAGAACAGGATTCCTGGATCATCCCCAGTAGTACCTTCTCATTCACCTTCTTAGGTGGATCCTATGTCAGAAGGAGAAAAATGCAGGGGAGGGAATGCAAGCAACCATTTCCATATGGTTCCACCCACAGAGATTCTGCAGAGAGGAGTGAAAGGACTCACTGCTGAAGGAAATACAAGGATCAGAGGACAAAGGACTGCTGCCAAAAACTTCAGACCTGGAGTCAAGAAAAGAAAACTGGGTTCCAGCCCATTTCATCTATGCACTTGCTGTGTGATCTCAGGCAAACCACTCTACCTCCCTGAGCCTCAGTTTTCCCATCTATGAAAAAGGGAATTGGGCCCTGGGAGATCATGGCCAAGGTCCCTTCCGATTCCAACATACTATTTCCTCTTGAGAGGTTATAGCTATGTCTTGCCTCAGCTCTTTGGGCCACAGTGGTTTAGGACAGCAGTTCTCAAACTCTAGGGTACATCAGAATCACCTGCAGAGCACATTCAGACTCAGATTGCTGGGCCCTACTTCCAGGACCCAGTACATTTGGGGTGGAGACCCGGAGTTTATATTTCTAGTAAGTTCTCAGGCAATGCTGATGCTACTCATACAGGGACCACATCTTGAGAACCAGCTGTTTACGACTTTAAGACTCTTCCGTGAGATAGAAATAAATGTAAACACCTATCCAGGTTAATTTTAGAAGGCTACTAATTGCACTTTCAGGTTAACCTAAAACACTCTATAACATACCAGGTAGGATGAGAGAGAGGGGGAGACTCCTCTCATTGGGAAGGACCATGTTTTCTATACCCTAGAAAGATATCCTGGAAAAGGTGGGTGGCTCCATTTCCTGTGTACCTATCTTTCTGGACCCATTCTACCATTTTTGAGACTGTTAAGAAACAGAGAAAATCACATTCGTGCAAAGGTGAGATGGACAGTTGCAGGTACTTGACCCAGTCATGCTTCTGAGTTTGGGGCAACATAAGCCAAATCTCTCCTTCTCTTTGCTCTATCTAGACCAGCAGTTTACCAGAACCACATTCCTGAAATCAACATAACACAGTGGTGTCAGACTGCCTAGTTTTTATTCCCTCATATTTAACAGCTGTTCAACCTTTCACTTCCCATGCCTCTTTATCTCATCTGTAAAAATGAGAATGATAGTTTCATTCTCATCAGTGTCCTGAGAATTAAATAATATATGTCAGTTGTTTTGAATGCCCTGGCACATAGTAAGTACTTAATAAAAGCTGAGTCATTATTTCACTTCTTGCCAGAGAATGTAACCTTGAACTCTCTACATCTCTTGATAAAAACACAAGTATGAAATATTCAAGGACAATTTGAAGGATGTCCTACCCATATATTTCTCTAAATCAAGGTATTGTCACAAAGATTGCATGCTTAGATCACACTTTGTTTTGGAGGGATGGAAGTTTTTTGAACAATTGTTTTTATTAAATTTAACTTTGGTTGTCACCATGTTCTGGAGGGCCCTCTTTATGAAGAGCCACTGGAGGAATTTCTCCTGGGCAAGATTTTGCTGTCATGCCTGAATGCAGTAAATTCAGGGCTAAATCTGCACCTGCCCCTAGGACTGGACAGTCCATAATGGTATATGTTAAACTTTGCCCTGGTTTTATTTCCATATGCATATCCTCATTCTTTCTTGACTTGCCTACCGCTTTATTTCATCCTCTGGAATTGCATGTATTTTGTAAGCCTCGAAAGAGTCAGGGTATAAGTGAAAAAAAATAAATAGGTCAAATGATTCAAATCACAGGATACTGCAGAGAAATGCCGTATTTCAATAGTATGGTTTCTGGTGAGACAATTTCCTTTTAACTTGATTTATAGCTTAGTGTTAGGATAGGGCATGTTTCATTCAATAAATGTTTTAATAATCATTCTTCCGTATCTTACCTTAAAGAGGCGTTCAGAAGATTACAGATTTAAGGCACTCGAATACTTACTAGGAAGAATACTTCATAAAATAGTGCACACATCACCAAGAACACATACATCCCATCAAGCCTTTGGAAGTGTGCAGGGCCTTGGTGAGGCAAGGCCTGTGCTCCTGCCTGAGAGAGAGAACAGAAGGGTTGACTGTCAGTCCTGCGACCAGCGCGGGAGGGGGGCTCATCTAAGGAAAGCCGGGGTGAGCCATTTTTATAAAGCGACACATCCTTTGCAATGAGAATGTGAACCTTCCCCCCAACCCAGCCTGCTATGTGAAAAGTTTTTAAAGTCTAGGATTTTGTACTCCAGGATTTCTCAAAGTAAGACCCGCCATAAAAAATAAGTCCAATTCAGAAGCTTCAGCCCTCTAGGTGATTCCAAAATTTCTTTTTGTGTGGATGTTGCTCATTACATGGTATGATGAAATCTCTGTCAATGAAGCTACAATCCCTCTGGGAACAGTGAGCTTTCAGCTCCTCCCGTCCAACCAAGAGACTCACACGCCCCGCTCCTGAGCAGCCGCGCGGGCTACGCCGCCGCTGGAACCGGACAGCCTTTCCGGTGCCCCGGCCGGAAGTCGGGGTGAGACGGCGGCAGGTGCCAACCTTCCTACGGAGCCCAAGCGGGAGGCGCTGCGCTCTTCCATCGATCTGGCTCCTGCGCCCTCCCCTGTCCGCAGAGGATACTTCACGGCCTTGTGAAAGGTCCCTGGGACCTTTTTTTTCTTATTCTTTCCCAAATCTGTCATCTTTTTGGATCAGCATCTCCTCACTCCCTTTTTTAATATGGGACTTTCTTTCCAGTTCATCCTTTCCCACCACACTGTCCTTCTTTCTCACAAAAGAATAAAACAACCTTTTGATTTTCAGAAGACTGCTTTATTTTGGGGACAAAAGTTAAGCTGTCCCCAAAAGGTGTCTATGATCTTGGAATTCTCACCATGCTCTTAGAGTTTTCTTAAATTTTAAAAATGTCAACATTTAAAAAATGTTTTCTAGTGATCAATCTTAGTGTCATTAATAATAGGATAACTAGGAGCCTCCTGAGAAATGCAGTATGAACGATGCAGTCACTTATTTTTTTCCTCTTCATCGGGATGTTATTTATATACCGTAAGTCCAGGGTAGTTCAATGAGCTTTGAAAAATACGTGCACTCATGTTTCCATCACTGAATCAAGAACTTTTCTATCACCTCAGAAAGTTCCCTCATGCCCACTGACTTTCTAGTCTGTTTCCTCCATGTCCAAAGTAAACCACTGTTTTGATTTCTAGTATCATGGATTAATTTTGTAGGTTCTTGAACTTTAAATAAATGGGATCATATACTATGTATACTTCTGTGAATGGCTACTTTCACTCATTGTAAGGCTTTTAAGATCTATCCATATTGATGTGTGCATTACTGGTTGATTCCTCACTAATGCTAGGAGGTATTCCATCGTGTGAATACTCGGCCTGTTGTTTACCTACTCTCCCGTCAATGGATATTTGGATTGTTTCCAATTTGAAATGATTATAAATCTATTATGAACGTTCTTGTGGGAAGACATTTTGGGTGGCCATGTGCTCTCATTTTTCTTGGGTATATATGTAAGAAGGAAACTGTTAGGCTCACATGAAATGGTCTTGCCAAAAAATGTTTAACTTGAATCTAATCAGGCCTGTAGGCAAAACTACCAGTTCACAGGCAACACGGAATAGAAGAGAAAGTTACAGCATCAGCTGAAGACTGACATTCTGCAGGACAACTGGTTTGTAGTCATGTAAAAAAGTCAGTGTCATGTGAGAAAAGATGTATATTGGTGCAGAGAGTGGATGAGTGGTATTAGCTTGGATTACAAGAAATTCACAAGTTATAACAGTCATATCTAGTGGGTGGTCTTAATTGGATCCTGCTTTAAACAAATCTAGCTAAATAATATATGTTGGGCAAATTGAGTGTGAATTGGGTTTTAGGAAATATTAGGAAATATCTGTTAATTACATTAGCTGTGATGCTGGCATAGTGGTTACACCAAAAATATTCATATTCTTTATAGGTGCATAGTAAAATGTTTAGAGGTGAAATGTCACGATATCTGTAATTTACTTTGAAAGACCAGCAGAAACAAAATACATGAAGCAAATATAGAAATGTTAAAAATTATTAGATTTAAGTGATGGGCACATGGTTATGTATTATGCAATTCTCCCTTATTTTACTATGTGTTTAAAAGTCTTTATAATCAAAGGAGAATAGTTTTTTTTGATGAAGGATAGTAACTTAATTTTTCATTTCCATCTTGTTTTAATTCATAGAGTATAGGCTCTTTTATTTTTTTACTGTATTCCTCCAAGTTTAACTCAATGGATGACAAAAAGATAGCCAGTTGGCAGGAACATCTCATAAGTTTGCATTTAACAAATGCACAATTTGTAATATTATCAACATAATTGGCAGTTCCTTAGACTAGATCATTATCCGGTGTGCTACAGCAAGTTGTGAAGTAAAGACGTTGATAAATTTATATTTCAGTTCACAGAGACCTTTGCAAAAGCTGCAGGAAGTTCAACCATTGAGAATTTTCAAGCCATCACTACCTTGCTCTCCAACATGTTGCAACACAACAGAAAGTTTATCTTACAGGAGCAATTTCTGTTCACAATTTTCTAATTACAAGTATCAAACGGAGTTTCACCCTCCACCACCCCAGTGATTCATAGCATTCTTGTCAGCTAAGTTAAACTCTGTTTTTGTCTGGTTAAATAATTTGAAATTTTCACAAACAGCTCACAACTTCTTTCTTCCCCGTTCATAAAGGAAGTTGCCCTTGCTCCCCCAGGAGTGGTAGTAATGCAGGTCAGCCTTCTCTCTGCCTCAGGCTGTGGGCTTCTTTTCCATTTTCTCCAAATGTATTATCACGGTTTCCACTGCCTTCTGCTATTTTAAGTTCAGAGGGCCCCGTGGCCAAAGACAGTATGACTCTTTTCCGTACAGTCCCTTCCTAATGTTCATTGAAGAGAGGCACTTACTAGGGATTCAAACAGCTGGGATGTGGTTTAAGACAAGCACATATTAGGGCTCAGAACTTGTGCATAGATCTCTGGTGGGGACAGCAGGGTTTGGAACAAAGAGGGTAGTAGCAAGGACAAAGCCAGATGCAAAAGACATGAACTAATGCATGAACTTTGTCTTTAGCTGCTTTGTGACCTGGGGCAAGCCATTTAACACTTCTGAACTTCAACTGCTCAGTAGGGAGTTCAGGGCAAACGATCTCCAAGCTTGTATAAGTTCTTATATGTATTATTTAATAACTCAAAATGAGCAGATCTGTTGGATTTCTCTGAACAGCAAAATGTCCATTAACAATTTGGGGAATTTAATCGGGGAGCAAGACCATATCATGTCAAGTGCATCTTTGCTGAAGCACAAATGGTCGAAATAGAATCCACCAAACTCAAATGGGGATGTATCATCATCAGAGCAGCTGCGGCATTCCTACCACGGGCTGCTTCCATCTCTCATCTACTCGTATTCACTAATACTTTCTCATTGTCCTGAATTCCCTCTCCCAGTGATTATTATTATTATTATTTTAACTAGGAACAGACACACAGACTGAGGATGTAAAGTTGAATAGCACAGAGCATTAGTCAAAACAGACTTTTGAAATGGCACACAATAGTCCCCCAATGTGGTTTGTTTTATCCCTTTCAGAGCTGGGTTTCTCCCTCACTCCACCTTTCCTGTCTTAGTCAGGTTTTGTACCAACCAACTCCTCTGCTAGAACCAGGTAAGGTCAGCTGGAGGTGAGGCCCTGGTGAGGTGATGGGAAAGGAGGATGCCACCTGATTATGCGATGGGGCTCTTGGGGTATCATCCAGAGGTCATAGTTTTCACCCTAGCAGATTTTCATAGGTTCCTTCATTAAAAATAAAGATGCAACTACATTGCAAAACAGATTGGCAGGCTACTGGAAATTGCTATAAATAACATATCAACTCATCCATTCTGATTTCTTCCAAATACTATTTTTGTTATTTTTAGCACAAAAGAAATCATATCTAACTATTGAGCTCAGTGGAAATGGAATAAAAATGAACTTAACCAAATTAAGGGAAAGATGTTAATTATCTCCATATCTTATTATATTGATGAATGATAGACAAAATATGATAGAATTCAGTGGTGTGGACCGACCACTTAATAGAAAAATGTCATTTCAATTGGAGAATGCAGACTATTGAAGTCCTGAGGCTGAGAAAAAGGTTTTTCTCTCTCAAGGCTGCAATGGCTAAAACAGATGATCCCTAAATTATGTGACTTAATTCAACTAACATGAAGTAGGTCCTGTAATGGCATATAAACTGAGTGAGTCAAGTTCCTCTCCTCTCAGTCTGACAGATATTGTTGAGGAAATTGGTTGGTTGGAATACAAAATGCATAGTCCCATGAGACTGATATAATCAATATAATAAAGGTTAGATCACAGCAGAAGCACCTTGCCTATACACAGCTTATCAAAAATTCTCAGAGTTCTTTGGAAGCCACACACTCTAAACACCTTGGATTCCCTGGGAAAGGGGATTCCTTGTTCCAACCCAGGACAAAAGGACATTTCCTTTTGGGTCTTTCCATCTCTCTTACTGGCACAAGCATGAAGATGGGAGAGCAGTCGTTGAAACTAGTGCTCAAGGAGAGGGAGAAAAGTGAGATGGCTTTGAGCCAGCATGAATCCATGATAATCATGATGCAAAGGTGGGTGGGTGAAGCAGGATTATGAAGAGAAGTCCATCAGTAGGATTGATTATGTGCAAATAATCCATGGTTCCCTAAACCCTGGGGAGGGCTTTGAGAGGGTTACATTAATACAAACAGAAAGCATTTGCCTGGCTCAGTCCCTACCCACAGAATAGTTAATTCCACTCTATGAAACTTAGTGTGTCCTTATGGTATGTCTCATGTATGCTCTAGAATACAGGTTCCTTAGCCAGTGCAACCCATGTGGTCTCAGAGATGACTGGGCATGATGTCGCAGGGCACCAGGTTAATTCTTCTGCCACCGTAGTCCTCTGCTGCATCTACACCAGCCATATGGGTCCCAGGTCACACCAGGAAAATCAACAGTTCCTTCTGATGTGTGGCAAAATTTCTAATCCTTGCTTTAATCTGGCATTTAGTGGTCTCTGAACTATAGAAGAAGGATACCAAGCCTCCTCCTCCCTCTACTATATTCTGTTAATGGTCTCACAAAGCAGTTCTGACTTGCATTTATTAGTATTTTCTGTAGCAACTTAGTTATTTTAACATACTTTCCCTGTGTAAGAGGCAGTAAGAGGCCTAAGCCAAGTAATTATCTGAATAAGATGCAGAACGATTCACACTGTTGTTGGCCTGGTATATGAACTCTGTTCCCTGGGCTAGTGAAGTTCCTTCCCGTGAGGTGTCTCCCTCTCTCCTGCTGACCTCCACCGGCCTACCCCGCCAATGTATAGACCATGTTCGGATTGGTAGTGATATATAGCTGAAGTCCTGGTTCTGGAGCCTTGTTAAAACTGGGCTTCTCATGAGTTGGTGTTTATACATAAGGGACTTTCTTCATACAAATATTTCATACAAGAATAACAACAAATCAGAGCATAAACTGAATTAGAAAATTTTGATTATTATAGAGACATGTTATACATGCTCTGGAACACAATTTTATGAAGGTGTTCCAATTTTCCGTTCTTCCCACTATTTCTCTCTAAGTCTTACTTGAGAGGCTAGAACAGGTCATTTGGGGAACAGGTGGAGGGATGGAAAGATAAAAGAGTGCTGTTACAATCTCATAAAGTGTGACCAGGAGAAAGGAGTGCCAAGCTAAAACTGCCTTAGGATCATACCACCTAAAACCTATCGACACCAAGAGCAATATATGTACAGCTGCTACATCAGTCATAATAATCACTAACATTGCCATAGTTCTTACAGCTAATGAAATACTAACTCATTTAATCCTTATATAGCACAGTGAAGTGACTTATTATCATTCCCATTTGATAGGTGAAAAATCGAGGTTTAGAAAGATCAAGGAATTTGTCCCAGATTTTTCCAAGTAGGAAGGAAAGTTAAGACAAAGACCTAGGTTTTCTAGCTTTAAATTTCATTCACATGTACTGCTTCCACATTCATTCATAGACATTCACTACACAGTCCTTGTGAAAGGACTGCTCAGTGCCACTCACTTTTCTAGACCCTTAGGGAAGAATGTATGAAGATGAATATAAAGATGCATTTTTAACTTCACTTTTTATTTTGAAGGAATTACAGATTCACAGGAAGTTGCAAAAAAAATAGCTTAGGGAACTTTTCTGGTCTAGTTGAGAAATTAAAACTTACCCACAGGTGTCTACAATGCGTGTAGAATCCATCCTTGTTCTATGTTAATTGAGGGACTCTGAGAAATATGGGCAGGCAGGAGTGATCACATTTGGGTAAGCGGGCAAGGCTTCCTGGAAGAAGTGGCATTTGGATTGTCCTAGAAAAGATGGTATGATTCCTACAAGGAGAAAAGACACAGAAGTGAAAAGGGAAAAGCATTCTGGGGGCAGACACTAACTTGGACAAAGGTGCAGAGATGGGAAAGTACAGGGCAGGCTGGGGAAAATAGCCAGTGTCCAAGGGGGAGGAAAAGAGTGATTTTTAAAAATATACTCAAGTGCCAAGCTATTCTCTATGATGTGTTTTGTTTGAAGGTCAACATAAATGGAGGGAGATGACTTAGCTCCTTTTCTTGAACATACACAGGGCAGGACCAAAACTCACGACTAGGAAGGCCACTTTGTATTTGTCTGGTACAATAATCCCAAAGAATTTTATTTGTACAGTGAGGAAGGTATTTTCAAGCTTTTTCTAAGAAAAGTACTAACTACAGTGAGATTGAACAGACACTTAGAAAGCTAAGTAAAAATGGGGCTCCAGATGCCTGTTCTCCATTTCCTAATTCAAACAGGTATTTTTTTCTCTTTCTCCACTTATGCCAACCTTGTTGCAAACACATTCAAGTTCTTACAATTATGCTTACAGTTCAGCAAGATATCTTAAATTAAAAGTAAGAAAATGGAGCAAAGGATATTTATCATAAGGACAGTGTGCAGATATTTTTTCTTCTATTGCTCAGAATCCTATCTAAGAACAGCTATGGGAGACATTCTTTCCAGTCTCAACATCCATATTTTCGTTCTTTGTGCAAGAAATTGGTTTGTTTTTGCTTTCATATGTATACTGCATCTTGCAACTGGCATTTCCTTCTTTTCATTGGCTGCTAGAAATCACAGAGCCAAATGTGTCCTTCACCTTCTGGAGACATACATTTCACTGCTTGGATTTTGTGCATCAACCTCAATTCTTTCTGGCTCTACAGCCATGAAAAATACTTCCACCTCTGAAAAATCTAAAGTTTAGAAATATATAAATGATTCCAACTTACCGTTGAAATTTTCCCCTTTAGAAAATTTGCAAAAGTGTTTTCAAGCAGGACAAATATAATTTCACTAAGAAAATAGGATTTGGGTATTTCCCCTATCAAAACCTGTACATGAGTCAGAAAATGGCAAATCCATTGTGTCCCTTGATAAAAAGAATCAATCTTTTTGAATATTCTCCAACAATTGCCCACCCACGCCTGTACTCCACTCATAGTCTTCACAGGAACGTTTGGGAAACAAGCATTAATAAAACCAGTCTTTTCAGGCACCTTTACACATGCAGCGCCACCCGCAGGTTGACTGTTTTCATATACTATATTTAATATGTACATTATATAGCATTGGCTCTATTGAGGGCTAAAATAATACCTTGTTTAGAGTAAGTGCTCAGTAAATATTTGTTAGTTATACTTAATATGTATGTCTATTTATATTGCAGGCCCCTGAGAAAGGATTTTTATATTGCAAACAAATTTCAAGTATTTATTTATAATCACTTTTAATGTCACCCTCAACTCTAATACATACGGCTGTAGTTGAACCTAGTTACACAGCAAGCAAACGGCGTTCTTAGTCTGGGCACCTTGTAACGCTGATACATTTCAGTCCATCCTTCCTGCTACTTGTCTGCTGTCACCACTGCCCTGCCTATGAGCTCTTTCCAACAAATTATTTTTGGGTCTCTTCCATCTGGGAAAAGAGCAGGGAGCCACAGACCCAGCTCTCCTGCTTGCCCTCCACCACCCTACCTCTTTCAGGGTGTGGAGGAGAGGGAGCTGGGACCCACAAAGGGCTTCAGCCCCAGCCACACCCCTTCACCTGCTCAGCAGGTGGGCCCCAGGTGAGCGCCAGGCTCCTGGGTTCCGCAGAGTCGCTCTGCTCCTTTGTTTGATCACCAGTCGTTTTCTCTGCCTGTTTGTTTTTCTGGTTTGGTTTCCTGTCCTGTTCATCAGTCAGCCGTTCTTCCTTGTTTGTTCGGTGTCACGTGCGTTTCTGCAGGTAAGCTCGCTCCTCAGCACCGGAAGCCTGGTATCCTTTGTTCTTCGTAATTTGCTTGGCGGTGGTGGCAGGGAGATGTCAGACACATGTGGACGTGTTTGGTGCACAAGGGAGAAGGTTAAAGACTAACCTGCGAGTGTGATCAGTGTTGCAGGAACGGCGGGATCCTTGGTAAGGGGGTCATTCTCACCTTCCTCACTGACCCCTAAATCCTCAAAGGGATTCATTTCTGAACACAAATCTTGGGGACAGGAGAGTGACATGGTCAAGGGCCAGCTTGGTTATGTTATGCTTTTTGTTCTTGTTTTTTGATTCGTCAATGCAACATTCTTTTACCAGGTAAATACATATACCTGTGGTGTTTAGGGAGCCACACAGGACGCCAAAGTGGTGTAGGAAACTACTCTTTGAAAGACAATTCCTGCAACCAACTGCAAACAGAGAGAGATTTCTGTGGCCCCAGCCAACACAAATAGAATCATTTGTCACTAATAACTGTGATCACTTTATTCGTGATAATTTATAAAGTGTTGGAACAAAAGTAGGATGAGATGCTTTTTAAGTTCCACTGCCCCTTTTTGAGCTCATGTTTAAATTTAATTTGAATAGATCCAGCTGCTCAAATCAGAAAATTTGGCTCACAGAAGAATCCTGATTATTATGGGCCCCCACTCATTTGGAATTTTTCAGGATTTGGAATCATTCTGATATACTAAACTAGACTGTCTTTTGCATAATCTGAAGAAAAAGCAAATTGATAATTTTGAATATAAAAGGTGGCTATCAAAGTACTTAGGTAAAAATGCTTTCAAGTCCTGTGAATAGTATCCCAAGCCTGCTGAGTTGTAGGAAAATCATCTGAGAAAAAACTCAAAATCCCCACTCCTGGAGACTAACCCAGTCAGTGCATCTGGGGTGGGAACAGGAGAGCTATATTTTTAGCAAATGCCCCTCAGATGATTCTATCAGACAAATTTGGAGATCATGATCTAGAAGAGAAACACAGACAGATAATTTCTATAAAAATTACAAACCAGTACCCTCTGTTGAGAAAACTAACTTCCCTCTACCCCAACTTTAACTAGTTAGGAAATATCAAGGACCTTATTATAGCAACTGATTATACCTGAAAGTACTAATTCCCGCAGCAGTATTTCTTTTAACACCTCAGTGTGCAAAAGATTGCCCTAGGGATCGAGGTCTAAAAAATTAAGTCAGATACAGTTCTTACTCTTGAAGAGTTAATAATCCAGTGAAAAATTGCATTTATTAATTCTGAAAAATCTTGAATCAAGTTTTACTGACTTATCTATTCATAAACCAATACACAGAGAGTTTCTACTCAATGTCAGGCACTGACTTAGGTGATGGCACTGTGTGTAAATTAAAACACCTCCGTGTCCTCAAGGAGCAAGTGTTGAGAAAATCAGTCAGTTGAGGTAACAATTCAGGCTTGGGCTGCTATGACAGAGGCAAGTCTGGGGTGTAGTGAGAACCCTGAGGGAGAAAGGGTCTCTGCTCTAGCCAGAGGGCAAAAGCGTGGTGGTGGGGAGGGGATGTGTGCAGTGGCGTGTATGGGACTAAACAGGGCTTATGGATAAATGGAAGTTACTGAGGTGAATTAGACAAGGAAGAGTGTTTCTAGCAATAAGGCATGGTACACAAAGGCGGAGACCTAAGAGACCCATGCATTGGGTAGCATCAAGTAGCTGAACAGGACCAGACCACAATATTCCTCCTACCAGGATTGTGATATACGCCCTCATTCTAGTATTCAGATATTAGCCTACCGGGGAGGGGCATGAACCAAACCTGACTTTGTTTCATCAAAAAAGTTATCTCTGTGCTTGTATGCCAGGATTTAATTCCACAATGGAATTTTGTTATTTTATTGTAAAGCTGTTATTTTGAATAAGAAGGGAGATCTAACATAATCAAATAAATTCAGGAATGAGGGGGAGACCTGGAGGGAGAGGGGATGGGAGAAAGAGAATGCAATTCACATACTCTCGCATCTTCAGAGTTCAATCACTTTATTAATTCTGTAATTTAAATGTAGTACTAAGGAAAATTTCCCCACAATTATCAGTAATATTATAAAACTGTTCCTACACCTGCCTATTAGTTGTTGTTAACTGAAGTTGTTTTTTCTCTCATATTTAATAATTCCTAGGTAAATTTCTTTTACTAATAAAACTAATATGACTTTAACTTCATCCATGTCCATCCTTTCTGAATTTTTCCTCTTTAATTATTCATAATTTTAGTTGAAACAAAAGGAAATAAATAAATGTTTGGCTTGTAAATGACTCTACTACAATTTTAATCCATAGTCCAAAGAACTTCAAAAGAAGGTAATTGTTTTACTGTTTTACAATAGATTAAGGTGATATAATTTTTCAATACTGGGGTAAAAGTGCTTATGAAACAGAGATATTAGGGGTTTGGAATTTATGTTTGTGATTATTAACCACAATTTATAGCACTAAAATGTATGTAGAGATAATCTGTCCAGAGTCGCCCTGTTCTCATTAGCTATAAATAATATACCATAAATCACCCTTCAGAAATTAAAGTCAGATATTTGGATCTCTCCCAGAAAGCTGCCTCAGAAGAATGATGTATTTTATTTCTACGTCAATCAATCCCTGTTGTAGACATCATGTTACTTCCCTTATACACACCCATCACAATGCATTTTTTGACAAAAAAAATAGCAATACATCACTTCAGTTTTTTTCTTTACAATCAGGGAATCAATCAAACATTTATTGAAATATTGCTGTCAAGACAATATCAACAAATATTTATTGAGCTCAGGAACTATTAAGAAGACCCCTTATCCTTAAAGATTTTACCATTTAGGGCCTTACTTAGCACTGCAATCAATCCATGGGGACGTTTATAAGACATGTAATATGCAGCTGTATTTTTTAAAAGCAAATGATCTGGTTGGGAAGATCAAACCAACACATGTGGGACCATTGCCAAGAAAAATAATTTGGGCTTTGAGGTGCTCTGGAGTGGGTTATGCTGTGGGTTAGTCATAAAAAATAAGTCTAGAAACATGGGATGTGACACTGGATTGTAGAAAGTCTTGGAAGTTAAAAAGAGATGCTTATTCAGTATGGAGGTCCCTCAAAAATCTGAAAATAGAAATACCATTCAACTCAGTAATTCCACTTCTAAGAATTTACCTGAAGAAAACAAAAGCCCTGATTTGAAAAGATACATGCACCCCTATGTTTATTGCCACATTATTTACAATAACCAAGTTACAGAAGCAAACCAAAGGGTCCATCAATAGATGAGTGGATAAAAAAGATGTGGTACACATACACAGTGGAATATTATTCAGCCGTAGAACACCCTGACATTTGCAACAACATGGATGGATCGAGAGGGTATTATGCTCAGTGAAATAAGCCAGGTGGAAAAAAGACAAATACCATATGATTTCATTTATTTGTGGAGTATGAAGACAAAGCAAAACAAAGTGAACAAAACAGCAGTATACTCATAGATGCTAAGAAGTGACTGGTGGTCACTATGGGGGAAGGGTTGGAGTGGGTGGGTGAAGAAGGTGAGGGGGATAAAGGGGCACAAAAAATCTCAAGCATAATATAAGTTGATCACAGGGATGGTAGTACAGCATGGAGAATATAGTCAATGATTCTGTAATGTCTTCCTATGTTGACATATAGTAACCGCACTGGTGGGGATGAGGATTTAATAATATGGGTTGTATATATGAGACTAATATAAGATTGTATATCAATGATACTTCAATTTAAAAAAAAGAGAGAGATGCTTATTAGTAGTAGGGACCCACTGTGGGACACTGTGAAATTGCAGTTTAAGAAGATTTTTATATCTTTTAGTATTTCCTCCTACCTCTTACTCATTTGGGAGCTAAGTAATAGTATAAATTACATATCTCAAATTACTGTGAAATGTAAAACACAGTCCCTTCTCCCTGCCTTCATGTAGTGAATGATTTTATACCTTAGACTCATTTACAGATGTGAAGCCAGTGGCTTGTAATTGAAGTCTAAATAAAATAGACCTGAGGTGATTTTAGACCTCAGATAAATTTTAATCTACTGAAGATGGCTGCAACTACCAATAGTAGCCAAAACCAGGAAATCTGCTTGTTTCTGTAATCAACCCATCCTTTAGAAAAGGCTGATAATTATATAAGTGTGTTCCAATTCTCTCTAATGCCTATGCCCTTGGCAGGTGTCACTAACTGATCACAGAGTTCTCTCTTGCTGTGTTCTTCTAGGCTCTCAAAATTCTCAAAAGCTCTATAGAAAGCTACCACCAGTTGGTCACTGTTGGCCTTCGAGATAAAAGCTGTTTGCTACCTGTACTATCAAGTAACTCTGCCTAAGATAATGTTAATAAATTCACCCAATTAATTGTGCTCACTTACTACAGTATCGTTTTTCAAAAGCCACAATATCTTTATGTCCCTTGATTTATCATTTAGCACTAGAAAAAAAGAATTGGATGGTTCTCAAAATTCTCTCCAGTTCTGTGAAAAATACCACTGGAATTTTGATGGGGATTGCATTGACTCATAGATTGCTTTGGGTAGCATGGACATTATAACAATATCAATTCCTCCAATCCACGAGCACACAATAACTTTCCATTTATTTATGTGTCTTCTTCAGTTTCTTTCATCAATTGATATAGTTCAGATGAACGTATCAACTCCTTTCTGGGAGGTTCCAGTGAGCTGTGGTGAGGCCCTCAGAGGGCACAGCACAGGTGTCCCCTGCCTACCTACATTCCCCAAGAGCACCTCTGTCGCCTTGAGATGTGTGGCAAACATGAACCCTGTCCCTCAAGTTGAAGTTCCAGGACAAGTTCACATGCAGATGGGGGGTATGTTTCAGCATGTCGTCCGTGTGGTGCCTTGGGTGTGGTAGCCTGCCCTGAACTGCCTTTCCGATTGCTGCAGGTCCACGGGGCCCAGGAACAGGCCCCTCAAGCCCCCAGAGCTCAGGGGTGAGAAGCATCCCCTGGGTGGGCCTCACTCGCATCCACCAGTGTCAGTGGGGCCAACCCTCAGCACACCTCAGCTTTAGCTAGGTTGTGTCCATATGCCCTCACCCACATGAGCAAGGTGAAAAAGGGTGCAAAAGTCACTGCTCTTCAGTGCCTCTGTCCCTGAGGAAATCCCAGCTAATCCCTGCTCTTCTGGCAGAAGCTTTAAGATTAGCAACTGAATCATCTTTACATAAAATCCAGTCACCTTTCAGACTGCTGCCATTGTGCTCGTGCCCAGGACAAGTGAGTCCACGTGCAAACCCCTCCAAAGGAGTGTCTCAGAAACCCCCGGTCCCTAGGGTCCCCTGGATATAAGCCACACTGGTTTCCAAAGCCAGACATTCTTGAGGCCTCATCTTTCTCGTGCAGGCCCGAAGGTTTGTGGTGCCTAATGTGGGGCACAAACCCCCTCATTCCTCAGGGAGAGGCTCCAAAGCTGTGAGATCCTTCCCTGTTTGTGTCACCATTCCAGGGATGGGGATTTTGGTATGACCTTGTCTCTGCTCCTCCCACCCATCTCAATGTGGCCATGCAACAGACGAAGCTATGCAAGTGGGTTTTAATTATTTTTCAGTGGAAATTATTCCACATGTAGTTGTAGACTTGGTGTGACTGTGGGAGGCAGTCAGTTCAGGGTCTTCCTGACTGCCCCCCAAAATGAAGTCCAATGTTGTCTAATGAAATTTTCTGTGATGATGGAAATACTCTATATCTGCTTTGTCCAATACAATAGCCACTAGCCACATATGGCTGTTGGGCACTTGCATTGTGGTTAATACAACTGAATAACTAAATTTTAATTTCATTGAACTTAAATTTAAATATAAATAGCCATATATGGTTAGCGGCTACCATATCGGATAGGACAGTACCAGACTATGAACTCTAGGAGAATAGGCACCACATATGTTTTACTGATGACAGTATCTTCAACATTTAGCACAGTAGCCTAGTATATATTAGACACACAATAATATTTCTGAATGAACAAACACATTTAAAATCTGTGCACATAATTCAGGTAGAAATTTTGTCCCCAAACACCAACCTACTGGAAAACTCACTCAGGTTCTTCTTCATGCTTTGACACTCACCATCACCATCAGGACAATACAGGATAAATAATCAAGGTAATGTTATTTGCTTCTCTCAGTATATGAGGGAAAATTAATCAAATAAACCAATTTTGTGAAGAATGTTTTACGTGTAAATCATTGGTCAACCAGAAGATAAAACTTCATTCTTTTTCTTTTTATCTTTCTCAGCAGGAGAAAACAAACTTACTTGACATGAAGAACCCAGTAAAATTAGAAATTACTTGACCTTTTTCCAAATGTAGTAGAAAACCATGTCTCTTAGTAAAAGTTTCTAAGTATGGCAGTACCCAACCCTGGAATCCAAAGAGAAGCTAAGATGAAGCTTAAGTATTTGGTTAAAGCATCTCCTTAAAAAGAGAAAAATGCAATGTGTAAATTTTTTGCCTACATGATTCCAAAGAGCTAAACTTACCTCCCCAACCCCTTAAAATATATTATATTAATCATTTTATAGTTTTAGAAAAATAATTTTACATTTTACTAAAATAAAATAATGTCCATATCAACATGCAATGTTACTAGGGTGACAACTATTGGTAGCTATTTTTGTTCAAGACAGTTCACAAAGATATTGTAAGAAACTTTATCGTATCTTTCTAAAGCAAGAAGACCGTCTCCTGACACCTTGATCTTTGAGCAAGTTTCTATAAAATTTCCATACTTTAATGAGCATAAAACTACCCAGAAAACTTGCTAAAATGTAAGTTCCATCTGCCACTCACAGAGATTACAATTCAGAAGGTCTTGGGAAGGGCCCAGGATCTACATCTAATCAACCCTTATCATTTTGATTCTTGAACTACCCTTTGAGAAGTACTGAAAATTCTCCTAAGATAACTACTAAGGAAGCAGAGAAACATTTACTTGATGGAATGTCTCCTTTCTCAGGAATGTGCAGAACTGATATGCTGGGGTTATGGCATACACTGTGAGCTGCCCTGCCACATCTCCCCTTTTCTCCTCACTTGTAGTGTTCTACAGTTTGAGGGTCATTGATCCCTTACCCCCAATTCCAGATGTGAGCCCTCAATTGCTAATCAGTTTGAGCCTATTACCATCACAAACACAACTTAAACTGGTCCTATCAGAGTGAAATCCAGAACTTTTGTTTAGATGGGAGAAAGACACTACCTCTCTCTCTGGACCTACGTGAAGAAGAATGCCATCCCAGGAGCTGTTGCAGCCATCTTGCCACCATGTGTGAAGTCAGCCTTCAGATAAAACTAACACCACGGACAAAAGACGGAGTGAAGAGACAGAGACCTTAGGGGCATTCTTGAGCTAGATCAAACCAATCTTGAAGCCTGTCTTACCTCTAGACTTCCCAGTTACGTAAATCAGTAAATTCTCCCATTGTTTTAACAGTTTAAGTTTTCTGTTATATGGAGCATAAAAAGACCTAATTGCTACAGCCTCTTGTTTTAGATTTTATGCACCTATTTCTCTTCTTATCTTTGATCTCTGGTTCTCCAAGATGTTGCTTTGCCATAACTTCTCCAGCACTTCTTGAAGCACTAGGTAAGGGCAAAGTAAATGTCTGAGTTCTCACGGCCCATTCATGCCCATGATACAACAGCTACAATGCCTTTGCTATTGCTCTTCTTCACCGGTCACTTTCTTTTCTCACTGTAACTGAGCCATCAGATATACAAGTACTTCTACCTCTTGGAAAAAGAGAGCTGACTTAATGAAGTCCATATCTTTATAAGAAACTGCCTTTCCAAAGGCTTGATGAATGCATTTGCTCCCTCTCAGAACCCTCTGTGCACTTTTATTCTGGCTCCTCTAGGATTTTAGGTACATTTCAAAAGCATTTAGATATTCTTCACCCTTTGGTTCTTTCACACAGTATCTTTTCATATTTTGTCTCATCACAGTAGAAAAAGATGAAGATGCAGAGAAAACCGTGGTGGATGTCCAACAGAAGTCAGGCCCCTGGCAGGGGCCTCCGGAGCAGTTGAATGGATGAGCCCACCAAAGAAAAACCCCGGGCTATCAACACACCTGTATGAGAGGCAGCAACTGCGGAGTTCTGTGCTCTCTGAAGGAAGAAAGCAGAAAAATCCACCCTTTTTTTTTTCCCCTCCCCACTTAAGGAGATGAGAGCATAGGAATTAAATTAAATAGTCAGTAGTAGAAACTGAATCCAGGAAGTTTGGAAGATAGAAAAAATGTCAAAGAGAAATTCAAACAATTTTTTTCACAGTTTTGGGAATATAGATGGAAGAACCTTTACAAAAAGCCTCCCTCTGATTACTTCATGGGCCAAAGTGGGATTGAAACAACTAAGGACTGTAGAATATTTTCATTAATCTCTTATTTCCAAAGGAAAGACCAAAGACATCAAAAGTTCATGTAGAGAAACATTATCACTAAACTTATTTGTTTGTCTATTGATTTAGTTGTTGCTGTCTGTTTTATCACTTATATAATGTTAACATTCTTTTAAAATGGGCAGAGGGACTTTATTCAAGTTCTGACAGTAACTCTTTGTTATTGGTACAAATGGCTTCAGAGGTATTTAATTACCATTGGTAGTCGTCCGTTTGCTCCTAGCTGGTGATATTCAGAATAGTAAGCAGGCAGCATTCTTTGTGTCCAGTGAGTTCATAGAAAGTTAAACCTACTTTTGACTTAGCTACCATTAACCCCTCTTCAGTTACTGGATGATGTGTTTGAACAGTATGAATGATTAATGAAGGCTAAATAGTCCAGCTTCTATCTTAAAACCTTTTTGTTAACTGCCATAGAAGTGAGTGACTGGCAAGGTGAGCTCAGCTCAAGCAATATTCATGCAATCATTGCTTGTACTCTGAAAAAAAATTTATTTGTCAACTATTTATTCTCAAGAGATGTAATAAATGAATAACTCTCACCTTGATGCTTTTTTCCTTTCACAAACCAATACCAGGGACCACGATTTTTGCCAGCTAGGCACCAGAAAGCAAATTTTGCTTGTATGTCTAAGTGCCTGATTGTTTCCTTTCAAGGAAACCAAGATAAAATGTTGTCAACTGGTAGCACCCCATTACAATGCTCCTAAAAGTAGCCGATGCATTTTCCTGCAGCAAATTCTAGGATGGTTCTTAGGGAAAGGGCAGCGTATCATCCATTAAGTTGAGAAAACCACTTACATCTGGCAGCTTGTAATAGATAGGTAGATGTGTAAAGATGCCCAGGGCATTTGCTGGTTGATCTGTAAGAGGCATCCCTACAGTTAACTCCTCTGGAGACATCTTTTGCAAAAGAGATTATGGAAGAGGCCGGGCAAAGCTGGAAGCTAGAAGGAGGCAGAGATTAAGAATGCATGCAGAGGACTGAAAAGATGTAGATGACAGCTGACTCCAAGAAAAGCATAATTTGTAAAGAGAGAACATTGTTTGGAAATATGGTTTAAACATGACTTCAAATGCATTTTCAGAGGTTTCTTTGGATATGACTTAAATTTCCTCCTCTTCACCTTTATAACTTTGAATTATTTAGGGCATCACTTATAATATACCTGCCCACCAAACAACCCGGAACTTGAGATGCATAGCAAATGACAGATGCACCTATCCAACAGCCTTTGCTGAAAACAGACAAACAAAAACTCTCCTGTTATTTCTTGTTTTATGTTCTGTTGGGTATGTATCCCTTAATAGTTCCCAAATGAAGTACCTTGGAGTATTTTAAATCAATTAATTCTATGCCACTTATTTTTGTAATGGGCTTTGTCCACCAATTTTTTCAGTTATTGATACAAACTGGCATTTATTCCCCCCCAAAAAAGAAAGTCAAGTGAGATCTGAACTAGTGTTTTCCAAAGAGCATTCACAGGGCCGCCTCACTAATTTGCTGAGTCAGCAAAAGTTGCAGTAGGTGTTTATTACAGGCCAGACAATGTGTGAGGCACTAAGGACACAGAGATGTTCAACATCCTGCCTTTGCCCACAAGGGTCTCACTGCCTATTTGGCAAGACAGACAGATAAAAGTCACAGCAATACAAACGGGACCACGGGGGGGGGCGAAGGAGGGACTTCTAAGCCAACCTGGGGCAGGGACTATGGGTTTGGAGAACACCTTCCAGAGAAAGCAACATTTCTTTAGCAATCACACCCCTAGCTGTGCGTCACAGTGTCCGGGACTCCCTAGGCTGTACCCATTTACCTAGCCATCAGCCTTACCTGGAGGATGGGAGGCCCCTGTTCTGTAGCTGACACAGGCATGGGTCATCAGAGGAAAGCAGGACTCACAGGCAAGCCCAGGGCCCGATGAAACCCTATTCTGATGTCAGGTAATCTTCAAATACCAAGTGTGACAGCAGTGGAAACTAGCAACAGCTGCATGGGTAGGTTAAACAACCTGCAAGAGAGAAAGAGAGACGGAGGAGGGAGGGACAAAAAAAGACAATGAAGTAAAAAATATCAATCTGGAAGGAGTAAAGTGAAAGGGAAAAAGTACGCCACCCGTTTGACCTGAAACAGCAGTCTTGAGCGAAGCTGTAGATGTTAATAATGCTAGGCAGCGCTCAAGGCACGCAGACAGTGACCAGGAACAGCTCATTGTGAATGTGTGGTCGGTTAGAAAGAGGATTTTGCAGAACCAGCAAATCATATAAATTCTCATGAGGGCTTTATTAGTCTTTCTTGCGGGACTCTTCGCCCCGCGTGCATTTGCGGCTGACTGGGACAGCTCACGAGGGAAGCCGGAGGGAAGGCATTCCTGGGGCCGGTCCTCTTAAACCTGGCCCCACACAATGGCTCAGAGCGTGTCTAGATACTCTCCAGACCTCGTGCTGGTCTCCAGCAGGCTCTCCACAGGTCATTCCCAGCCAAGAAGTCCCACTCCGTTCACAACAGCCCGGGAGGGAGAGAGCCAAGCGCGCATGTGTAGCAGGCTGCCCTCAGCCCCCCTCTTGCTTCCGGCTGCTTTATGAGCTGAGACGAGCAGCCATCTTACTTCTGGCTGCTCCAGGATCCTTCAGCAAAAGTGACCAGTCATAAAGGCTGCTGGCTGGAGTTCATCAAGTTTTGGGGTGGAAGCGGGGTTGGTGAGGGGTGGTAGCAAACAGCCCCAGGCTTTTCCCTGACAGCCATTAACTGGAGATGGAGGCAGGAGGGAAAGGAACAAGACAGGCTGTCTGTGAAGTGGTGGGGAGGGTGTGTGGGCCACCCAGAAAGCAAAAACGACACACCCATCCCAACACACTGATGACCTCTAATTGGATAATTTCGCTTTTGGCAGGGGCCTTTGTCTCGATGGCTTCTCCTATTAGAGGCTTCAACATTCCCTTTTAAAATAAATGATGATCTCACCAGAAAAAAAGGAACCCCTTTAAAATCAAAGGAGGCTTAAATCTGTATGCAAAAGTTTACCTAATACTATTAACTTTGGTCTGGGCTGGATTATGAAAAGGAAAAAATTTTAGCAGGAACAAGTGAGTGCTTATGATTAGAATGGGTCAGGGCTCAGAAATCCTACCTGTCAGGCTGGGAGTGAGCTTCGGGAAAGCCGAGTTCCCCTGGGTGGTCACAAGAGAGAGTCTGAGCTGGTGGGACATTCAGCTCTGTGTCCGTGCTGTCCGAGGAGTGCCCAGATGAATACAGTCAGCAACCCTGCGTTCAGCCCCTCCTTTCCATCTCACTAGCTGTGTGACTCAGAAAACTATCTGCCCTCATCTGCAAAATGGGCAAAGGGAAAAAACATCTACCTCTCGAGTTATGAGAATTAACGGAGGTGACCCACTTCAAGTGTTTGAGTATTTGGTATGTGTTTGGAGTAAGCTCATGGTATCTTCAAACCTTACAGCCTCTTGAGACATTGGCACCATTGTCTCCAACAAACAGATGGAAACTGACAGTGAGATGGTCTGGGTAAACTACCAAAGGTCCGGCACCGTACAAGGGCAGAATCAGGGTTTGAACCCATGTCTAAATGGCTGTGTCATTAATTCCCCTGTGCGCTCACTGATTTTTTTTCAGTTCGTCCTCTTGCTTTGTTGATATATAAAAGTGTTTGCATTGTATATACCCTTTATTTCCCAGAAATTCTGCTTTGGTCTACAACCATAGGCTCTATCATGTGTGGCAACTCCACGTTACTCATTTTTTTCTGTGAACACGCCCCGAGCGCCTCCAAAGCAGTGCCCAGGAGTACCCACTTTACTGAAAAAAACTGCAATAACCTGGACCAAAAAGTAAAATGTATTTTCTCACATCACAAGAAGGCTGGAGCCAGGGCAGTCACAGGCCCTTGAATTCAGCAATTCAAATGCATGATCATAAACCCAGGCACTTTCCATCTTTTCTTCCTCTTAATGTCAGCAGGCCCTTTATATCCCTCTTGACTGCAGGTAACAACAGCAGACAAGGGCCAAAAGTATCTTGCTTTTGTGGTTCTGTTTTTAAGAACAAGAAGAATCTTCACAGAAGCCCCCAGAGCAGACTTCCCCTCATTCTTTGTCAGCCAGCTTTGGGTCAGTGTCAGTCCTTAAATCCTTCACTGACCAGAAGTCACAAGCTTAGTCAAGGCTGACCACCTGGGCTGGTAAGAGGGGCGGGTGCTGCTGAAACACTAAGCTGCTCTGTACCTTTGTTCCGTGAACGCAGGACGTGGCGACAGATGCTGGCTAGGAAACCAACAATGTCCACCATGATGTTTGCAGCCATACAGACTTGGGTTTGAATCCAGGCTCACCACTTACAAACTCAGACCATTCCGCCCCTTGAAACTGTGGCATTTTCACTTGCAGAATGGGGTTTAAAATCCCTACTGCAGAGGTGGCTGGTGAGAATGAACAAGGTCATGTTTGTGAAAAGTGCACCATAGAGCGCCGACCAAGGGTTCCTCCTCTCCTGTGGGCTCCTCACCGTCCTCTGTGTGTCCATTCATTCTCCTGCCTCTTCTGGTGACTTCTGGTTTCATGGCACTACTAGTAGTGCTTTTAAGAATGTGGATATTATTTGCTATTAATACTAGTATTGGGATAATTGATAAGTGTGTAGTGTAAAATGTTATTTGCCCCAAGTTCAAATCTGTTGTTGTATTTGACCCTGATAATGTGACCAACTGGGGATGTTCCAATTCAAGGTAATGAACCAATTTCTTTCCTTGTAATTTGTTATGTTTAATAAGTAAGAGCCTTCCATGCACTTTGTCCCGTGAATATGCTCACACATTAATCTCGATCAATTGCCAACAAGTGTTTAATGAGGCCTTTGCTGGCCTGGTTTAAGATGCTCCTTTGCTCTATTTACCATTTGTAGAGAACCTTAAGGAAGGAAAATTCATATATTTTGTCACTAGGTAAGTTTCCTGCTGCCCGGAGAAAGAGCCAAGTGCTCTGTTTGCATAACAAAACACAAAAAGGGCTAATGAGGATGTTTTGGTTTAGATTATTATTAAAAGACACATTTATTTTTAAAAATTGAAGATAATCTCTAATGTGTATGAGTTATAACTGCTCTTAGGTAAATGCTACAGAAAATATTTATTCTGCATTAGAGCAGAGCTGGTGGTCTCTTTTTAACTTAATATTTCTAAATAGTATTTTGATACACAAAAACAAAATTTATTGTTTCTTAGTCAGTCATTTATTGAGTACCTACTATGTGCAGCACTGTGCTGCATGAAGTGGATGACACAGCCAGGAAGACCTGGTCCTGGTTTGTGAGTGTGACAGTCCAGTTAGAGAGAGAAGACACATACCATCAACTTGAACAAGGCAGGGCAGTAATGTGCAGTGGAAGGAGAGCTGGAATGGTGCCTGGCACCGTCACATCTAACTGGTGGCCTTGGGCAAACTACCGAGCTTCCATGGGCCTCAGTTTCCCTCATTTGTAAAATGAGCAACTTGAACCAGAGAATGTCTAGAGACGGTCAAATTCTAAAATTCTGTGCTTTTCAAAGTGGCCCTGAAATCACTAAATGCTGGAGTAATCAGCAAAAAGGAAGAACTAAACGGAAGTGGATCTTGAAGGATGGCGAAGACTGGAATGAGCAGAGGGAATCTGAGAGGGGAAGGAGAACACATCCAGGGCAGCGGGAATTAAAGGAACACGTACTGATTCCAGGGTGCCGAGTGCCATCCTAGCAGGAGGGAGGGAACGTGTTGGACAATTGCCATAGGAAATCCAACTGGACAATGACCATGGAACCAGACATGAGGTCGAACAAGTTGGCCTTGATGTTACTAGTGCCTAAGAGACTTCAGCCTTTTATCTCCTTGCATATTAACCTGTTTTCTCCTCTTTCTCTCTTACCTCTTCTCATCTACTTCCTCTTTCTTATCTTGATATTTTTCCTCCTCTTTTCCTTGTCTTCTCCATGTTTCCTTCCTTCTACTGTAATGGTGTTTAATGGCTTACAAAGCACTTTCCCCTGCATGAAACTTTTTCATCACAAAATAATGCATACCACCTTCAGACTTCTCAGAATTCAGACTCTGGAGCTACAGACTCTGGTTCTGAGTCCCTACTTATGCCATTTACTGGCTGTACTGCCTTTGACAAGTTCCTTAACTCCCTGTACTTTTATGTCCCCATCTGCAAAATGAGGGTAATAATGTTACCCACCTCACAGAGCTGTTGTAAGAATTAAACGAATAACTAAAGCACTTAGAATAGTGCACAGACCTGATAAGTCTGTCTGTGTTAGCTATTATTTGGAAAAGACATATTGGGTCATATTGTTCTGCATATGTGAGTCACAATGTGCATGTTTTTCTAAGTTTTTGTGCCAAATATCCACAGTTTGTGACCTATTGGCAACTTTTACTTGAGTGAGTTGGAGCACCATCTGACTTAATCATTTAAATGCACTAACTAAAATTTCAAGAACATTTTAAAGTCTCCTGAGCAAGGCCATGGCCTGAAGTTGCAGCCATTTTAATTAGTTTCACCTTCTCTGCCCCGTGATCCAGAAATCTCTAATTGCACGGTGGCAGCCTCCTGCTCCCTGTCACAGAGCTGACTTTACCTGCTTCTATTTAAATTTTATGAATCATACTCCCTCTGTTTGATCTCCTGGAACCTCTGAAACCAAATGAATAATTATCAAGATGCAATTGTCACAGTTTATAAAAGATGCTGTAAAAAGATATTTTTCTTTTTCTGTGAACCTTTTTTCCCAGTTGTCTCCAATTTGCAGTGTGAAGAAAATGTCAGCTATGCCTCCAATGAACAGAGAAGGAGATTGTTAGAATCAAGAAACCTGACATCTGATAAGCAAATATCCCCTTCTTCCAGAGGTAGTGGGTGTGTACCATGGCAACCCCTTCTGGGCATTAACTTCAAGGCTTGCCTTAGTGCTGTCCCCCACGCATTGACTCAGTGGGACCCCTGGCTTGAATGCCAATGAGAAAACCCCAGTAACACAGTGGGGCAGTTCCTCAATGCAAAAGCCTCAAGCTCTTAGTAATGAGCCTTTCCTTGAATACCTGAGCATGTTCTGATTCTTTCCACTTGGTCAAATATTAGGTCTAATTCTACAGGTCTAGAGCCATTAGACTTAATAGATAAAAATAATTTTTTTTTAGGAAACATTGAAATAGGAGCAGATCAGTCTTAATCATTTACAATTTTCTCTTCCAATTTTATTTACCATTACTTTTTTTTAATTTCAGAGAGGGACAGTCCACTCCCCACTCATAAAATTCTTACCTTTTCTGATGTCCATAGTCCTAATTTCTTTTTCATTCATCCATTCATTTATTCAAAAATATAAGAGAAGCCTTTCTTACGTGTTGGATATTGGTTCTCATTTACTTTATCTGTAACCTTGGTTTGCCCTTTTCTTCCTACTGTTTAAATATTGATGTTTCCCAAGTAGGTCCCAAGCTTGATGCATTTCTCTTCTTTGTCTTAAAGCTGTGGATGATCTCATCCATCCTATTAAGGCTTTAATTACCCTCTACATTTTCAAGACTTCCTGAAACCGTATCTCTGGTTGCTAAGATACCCTAAATTCTATACCCACATTACCAACTGCCTATTAAACATCATCTCTCCCACATCCTACAAATTAATATGTCCAAAAGGGGACCCCATGTTTTTGCCCCACACCTGTTCTTCCCCTCAGGATTCTGATCTCGATACAGGTCTTCAATGTCCTTCCTTGAAATTCAGTTCTCAGATCTTGTGCTCAGTCCCTGCTTCACCCTCCCCTGTGATCAATACCCATCAGTCTTCTAGAAGTCTCTTGACTATAGAACTGCCTCTGAACCTCACATTCTCAAGCTTGGACTGTTGTCCTTCTCACCCACTCTCAGTTCTGGGTCATCCTCGAGACAGACACTACAACCGGGTTCCCCCAAAATAAGCTCATCATGCTCTCCTTTGCCCAAAACAAAACAAAATGGCATGTAAAGGTGAAAAAAACACAAAAATCTTCTACTATTTTCTGCTGCCTTTAGGATTATCCAAAGTTCATAGCCTGGCCTATTGAGCCCTTCACAGTTCCACCATAGCCCACCTCACCAGCCTCATCTTTACTTCCTCAACCATGTCCACCCTCTGCCACAGCAGATCCTCTCCACCCTAGTCCCCAGAAGGCCCAGCCACTTTCAGGGCCTGGTACACTTGTTCACATATTCCAGCTTCTTCTTCAAACCATTCTTTGCCTATACACCCCAGCCAGCTTACTACTTCCCTGCCTAACTTTCTCTGAACTTCCAGGCAGATGTAATTGATCCTGCACATCTATGTGTGCGCACTCATATCAGTATTTTTAAATCTATCATTTAACTATGAATGATCCATTGACATATCTATCTCCCCTTGTAGTTTGGAACTCTTTGAAGGTTGGGATCATGTCTTAGTTGTCTTTGTACCCACAATGCTCTGCATAGAGCCTGGAGAAGCAAGTTCTCATTAGATGTTCATTGCATAAATGGATAGGTGAATGAGTGAATAGATGATTTCTTTTGCCTCTTTAGTAGGGGTGGGATTTACAATAAAAAGTTTAAATCTTATGTATAAGGCTGGATTGTTTTGACTAGGTGAACAGTGATCCAACTCAAGCTAGCTTAAACAAATAATTGGTTTACATGGCTGAGAAATTCAAGGATGAAGCTGGCTCAGAGACGGCAAGGGACTGAAAAGGTGACGTTGGCTCTTTTTCCCTCACATACATGCATGCATGCGTGCATACACCCACTTCTCTTTTCCTTTCACTTATCTCTGCTTTTTTTCTCTTTCTCGTGATTATTGGCCTCATTCTTTCCTGCAGCTGATGAGCGCCCTTCTGCAACTGGAGCTAAAGAGGTCAGACAACCTCGGGATTACATCACGCACCTTAATGACCCCTGGAGAAAAGGGTGAGCTTCTTTTCCCAGAATTTATCTATAATATCCCTGTGAAGAATTCGAATTGACCATTCAATGTGACCAGTACAATGCAATACACTGATGGGCCAAGCCCAAAACACTTTCTTGCCACTTTGGCCTGGGAAAGAGGAGGAGAGTCCCACAGAACCACATAGGATGAGGCTGAGACAACTCCTCAAAGAGTAGTAATATAATTTTACGAGGGGAAAAGTGATGCTGGGAGGTCAAATGGAACAGATTTCCATCACCCTACAGTTTTTTTTAATATAATTTATTTTGGTATCATTAATCTACAATTACATGTGCAATACTATGGTTATTAAACTACCTCTTCATCAGGTCCCCCCCACCAACCCCATTACACTCACTGTCCATCAGCGTAGTGAGATGCTATAGAATCACTACTTGTCTTCTCTGAGTTGTACAGCCCACCCCGTGTCCCCCCCAACATTATGTCTGCTAATCGTAATGCCCCTTTTTCCCTCTTATCCCTCCCTTCCCACCCATCTTCCCCAGTCCTTTGCCTTTGGTAACTGTTAGTCCGTTCTTGGGTTCTGTGAGTCTGCTGCTGTTTTGTTCCTTCAGTTTTTTTTCTTTGTTCTTATACTCCACATATGAGTGAAATCATTTGATACTTGCCTTTTTCGGCTTGGCTTATTTCACTGAGCATAATTCCCTCTAGCTCCATCCATGTTGTTGCAAATGGTAGGACTTGTTTTCTTCTTATGGCTGAATAATATTCCATTGTGTATATGTACCACATCTTCTTTATCCATTCATCTACTGATGGACACTTAGGTTGCTTCCATATCTTGGCTATTGTAAATAGTGCTATGATAAACATAGGGGTGCATATGTCTTTTTGAATCTGAGATCCTGTATTCTTAGGGTAAATTCCTAGGAGTGGAATTCCTGGGTCAAATGGTATTTCTATTTTGAGTTTTTTGAGGAACCTCCATACTGCTTTCCACATGCTAGAACTAATTTATATTCCCACCAGCAGGGTGGGAGGGTTCCCCTTTCTCCACATCCTTGCTAGCATTTGTTGTTGTTTGTCTTTTGTATATTGGCCATCCTACCTGGTGTGAGGTGATATCTCACTGTGGTTTTAATTTCCATATCTCTGATGATTATCGACATGGAGCATCTTTTCATGTGCCTGTTGGCCATCTGAATTTCTTCTTTGGAGAAGTGTCTGTTCAGATCCTGTGCCCATTTTTTAATTGGGTTATTTGCTTTTTGTTTGTTAAGGTGCATGAGTTCTTTATATATTTTGGATGTCAACCCTTTATCAGATACATCATTTATGAATATATTCTCCCATACTGTAGGATGTCTTTTTGTTCTACTGATGGTGTCCTTTGCTGTACAGAAGCTTTTCAGCTTGATATAGTCCCACTTGTTCATTTTTGCTTTTGTTTCCCTTGCCCAGGGAGATATGTTCATGAAGAAGTTGCTCATGTTTATGTCCAAGAGATTTTTGCATATGTTTTTTTCTAAGAGTTTTATGGTTTCATGACTTACATTCAGGTCTTTGATCCACCTTGAGTTTACCTTTGTGTATGGGGCTAGACAGTAGTCCAGTTTCATTCTGTTACATGTAGCTGTCCAGTTGTTCCAATACCAGTTGCTGAAGAGGCTGTCATCTCCCCATTGTATATCCAAGGCTCCTTTATCAAATATTAATTGACTGTATGTGTTTGGGTTAATGTTTGGATTTTCTATTCTGTTCCACTGGTCTGTGGGTCTGTTTTTGTGCCAATACCAAATTGTCTTGATTACTGTGGCTTTGTAGTAGAGCTTGAAGTCAGAGAGCATAATTCCCCCTGTTTTATTCCTCCTTCTCAGGATTACTTTGGCTATTCGGGGCCTTTTGGGGTTCCATATGAATTTTAGAATTATTTGCTCCAGTTCATTGAAGAAGGCTGTTGGTAGTTTGATAGGGATTGCATTGAATTTGTAGATAGCTTTAGGTAGTATAGCCATTTTGACAATATTTATTCTTCCTAGCCAAGAGCATGGGATGCATTTCCATTTGTTAGTGTCCTCTTTAATTTCTCTTAGGAGTGTCTTGTAGTTTTCAGAGTACAGGTCTTTCACTTCCTTCGTTAGGTTTATTCCTAGGTATTTTATTCTTTTTGATGCAATTGTGAATGGAATTGTTTTTCTGATTTCTCTTTCTGTTAGTTCATCGTTACTGTACAGGAAACCAACAGATTTCTGTGTGTTAATTTTGTATCCTGCAACTTTGCTAAATTCAGATATTAGTTCTAGTAGTTTGGGAGTGGAGTCTTTAGGGTTGTTTATGTACAGTATCATGTCATCTGCAAATAGTGACAATTTGACTTCTTCTTTTCCAATCTGGATGCCTGTTATGTCTTTGTTTTGTCTGATTGCCGTGGCTAGGACCTCCAGAACTATGTTGAATAACAGTGGAGAGAGTGGGCATCCCTGTCTTGTTCCTGATCTTAGATGAAAAGCTTTCAGCTTCTCGCCATCAAGTATGATGTTAGCTGTGGGTTTGTCATATATGGCCTTTATATTGTTGAGGTACTTGGCATCTGTACCCATTTTGTTGAGAGTTTTAATCAGGAATGGATGCTGAATTTTGTCAAATGCTTTTTCAGCATCTATGGAGATGATCATGTGGTTTTTGTTCTTCTTTTTGTTGTTGTGGTGGATGATGTTGATGGATTTTCAAATGATGTACCATCCTTGCATCCCTGGGATGAATCCCACTTGATCATGGTGTATGATCCTCTTGATGTATTTTTGAATTCGGTTTGCTAATATTTTGTTGAGTATTTTTGCATCTACATTTATCAGTGATATTGGTTTGTAATTTTCTTTTTTGGTGAGGTCTTTGCCCAGTTTTGGTATTAGAGTGATGCTGGCTTCATAGAATGAGTTTGGAAGTATTCCCTCCTCTTCTATTTTTTGGAAACCTTTAGGAGAATGGGTGTTATTTCTTCTCTATATGTCTGGTAGAATTCAGAGGTGAATTCATCAGGTCCGGGGGTTTTGTTCTTGGGTAGTTTTTTGATTACTAATTCAATTTCGTTGCTGGTGATTGGTCTGTTTAGTTTTTCTGTTTCTTGCTTGGTCAGTCTTGGAAGGTTGTATTTTTCTAAGAAGTTGTCCATTTCTTCTAGGTTTTCCAGCTTGTTAGCATATAGATTCTCATAATATTCTCTTATAATTCTTTGTATTTCTGTGGGGTCTGTCATTATTTTTCCTTTCTCATTTCTGATTGTGTTTATGTGTGTACATTCTCTTTTTCTCTTAATGAGTCTGGCTAGGGGTTTATCTATTTCGTTTATTTTTTCAAAGAACCAGCTCTTGGTTTCATTGTCTTCTTCTATTGTTTTATTCTTCTCAATTTTATTTATTTCTTCTCTGATCTTTATTATGTCCCTCCTTCTGGTGACTTTGGGCCTCATTTGTTCTTCTTTTTCCAATTTCAGTAATTGCGTCTTTAGACTATTCATTTGGGAATGTTCTTCCTTCTTTAAATAGGCCTGGATTGCAATATACTTTCCTCTTAGAGCTGCCTTTGCTGCGTCCCACAGAAGTTGTGGCTTTGTGTTGCTGTTGTCACTAGTCTCCATATATTCTTTGATTTCTGTTTTGATTTGGTCGTTAACCCATTGATTAATTAGGAGAATGTTGTTAAGTCTCCATGTATTTGTGAGACTTTTTGTTTTCTTTCTAAAGTTTATTTCTAGTTATACCTTTGTGATCTGAGAAGCTGGTTGGTAGAATTTCAATATTTTTGAATTTACTGAGTTTCTTTTTGTGGCCTAGTATGTGGTCTATTCTGGAAAATGTTCCATGTGCACTTGAGAAGAATGTGTATCCTGTTGCTTTTGGGTGTAGAGTTCTGTAATGTCTGTTAGGTCCATCTATTCTAGTGTGTTGTTCAGTGCCTCTGTGTCTTTACTTATTTTCTGTCTGGTTGATCTGTGCTTTGGAGTGAGTGGTGTGTTGAAGTCTCCTAAAATGAATGCATTGCTGTCTATTTCCTCCTTTAATTCTGTTAGTATTTGTTTCACATATGCTGGCGCTCCTGTGTTGGGTGCATATATATTTATAATGGTTATATCTTCTTGTTGGACTGACCCCTTTATCCTTATGTAATCTCCTTCTTTATCTCTTGTTACTTTCTTCGTTTTGAAGTCTATTTTGTCTGATACAAGTACTGCAACACCTGCTTTTTTCTCTGTTGTTTGTATGAAATATCTTTTTCCATCCCTTCTCTTTTAGTCTGTGTATATCTCTGGGTTTGAGGTGAGTCTCTTGTAAGAAGCATATAGATGGGTCTTGCTTTTTTATCCATTCTGTTACTCTGTGTCTTTTGATTGGTGCATTCAGTCCATTTACATTTAGGGTGATTATTGATAGATATGTACTTATTGCCATTGCTGGCTTTAGATTCGTGGTTACCAAAGGTTCAAGGGTAGCTTCTCTACTATCTAATAGTCTAACTCAACTTTCTTGTTAAGTTATTGTAAACACAGTCTGATGATTCTTTATTTCTCTCCCTTCTTATTCTTCCTCCTCCATTCTTTATATACTAGATGTTTTATTCTTTGCCTTTAGTTAGTATTTGGATGGTCTTCTTTGTTTGCTGTGTGTTTATTTTCTCTAGTGACATCTTTTTAGCCTAGGTGTGCTTCCCTCTAAAGCAGTCCATTTAAGATATCCTGTAGTGGTGGTTTATGAGAGGCAAACTCTCTCAACTTTCATTTGTCTGGAAATTGTTTAATCCCTCAGTCATATTTAAATGATAATCGTGCTGGATACAATATTCTTGGTTCAAGGCCCTTCTGTTTCATAACATTAAATATATCATGCCATTCTCTTCTGGCCTGTAAGGTTTCTGTTGAGAAGTCTGATGACAGTCTGATGGGTTTTCCTTTGTAGGTGATCTTTTTTCTCTCTCTAGCTGCCTTTAATACCCTGTCTTCATCTTTGATCTTTGCCATCTTAATTATTATGTGTCTTGGTGTTGTCTTCCTTGGGTCCCTTGTGTTGGGAGATCTGTGGGCTTCGGTGGACTGCGAGACTGTTTCCTTCCCCAGCGAGGGAAAGTTTTCAGCAATTATTTCTTCAAAGACACTTTCTATCCCTTTTTCTCTCTCTTCTTCCCTGGTACTCCTATAATGCGAATATTGTTCCGTTTGGATTGGTCACACAGTTCTCTTAATATTCTTTCATTCCTAGAAATCCTTTTATCTCTCTCTGCCTCAGCTTCTCTGTATTCCTGTTCTCTGATTTCTATTCCATTAACAGTCTCTTGCATCTCATCCATTCTGCTGTTAAGCCCGTCGATCGCTTGTCTGATTCCTGCATTGTCTTTCCTCACTTCCCTCACTTCCTCCCTCAGCTCTTGCACATTCCTCTGTAGGTCCATCAGCATGGTTATGACTTTTATTCTGAATTCTTTTTCAGGAAGACTGTGCATTTCCATCCCTTCAGGCTCCCTCTCTGGGGTTGTCTGGTTGATTTTAGTCTGAACCATATTCCTCTGTCTTTTCATGGCTATAGAAGTGGTCGCTCATAGTTGCCATGTATGTCAGCTGAGCTCTTTAAGACCGCCTCTCGGGGTGTCAGGTGTAGCTGCATGCTGTGAGCTTTCATGTGTATTCTGGTCCCTCTTTTAGGAATAGTTGTATTTGCTGTATTTTCGTAGATAAATATAGTGTTGGGAGGAGATCTCTGTCACCCTGCTCACACCGCCGTCTTCCCGGAAGTCCCCTACAGTTTTTTAATTCAAATAAGTTGCAGCTTAGCACACCTTAAAAATATAGTAAACATGTTTCATTTTTTAAAAATAGGCAATTAAATTATATAAATAAAGGTAAGATGACTTAAGTGTTAGAAAACCTTTTCATTTCTGTTTTCATGTTTAAAGATTATACATTTGAATTCATGTCTTTGTTTTATAATACCTCAAACAGAAGTGTCAAAACAAAGAGAATGTCTCCTGAATTGTCTTTACCTCATCCGAAGTTAAGTAGATCCAGAATTTCACCACGGATCTTGAGCTCTCTGAATCTCACACCTGTTTCTCTATGTGACATGGCATTGGAAACCTGAAATCAGAGCTGCTTCATATCTCCCTCTCAAACTTGGTGGTTTGTAAATCTCATCTTCAAATGCATTGTTTTTCAACTTAATTCACCCATACTACATGCTTGATGGCCCCTCATTTGTTTATTTTTGGCATGGTCTATTTGCCAGAACAATTTTGCTAAGGATCCAGGTTCTTGCCATTCTAAGGCAAGGGGTCCCTGGATCAAAATAGAACAAGTTCCATTTGGCATCATTCAATTAACCTTATCAGCAGAGGCCAGAGATGTTTTTCTCTGAAATCAGGGCTTTCATCAAGACCGTAGAGCACAGATAAATCCTACGATCTGCATTTAAAACCTTTATGACCTGGAAAAGAGCCCTCGGTAGGCGGGAGGACTGACCCTTTTCACCGCTCCAGACCCTTGCCTGATACTTCTTCATTTCCCACAACACTTTCTGACAATGGATTATATTTGCAGCTCTTTGTTGTTCATTCTTAAATCATATCTTCAAAATTAATCCTTAAGTTGCTTTAGGATAAAAACCATGGAATATCTTTCTGTGCCCTGCATGTGTCTGGGATGCTCAAAAATATGTATTGAATGAATTTAGATCTTTCCACTTTCTTTCAGGTCTATCAACCCACATAAGACAATGTGAGAGCAGTACTGTGGGGGAACTTATCCAAGCTATGTTCTTTATCCCAGAACCCTTGAATATAGCTGATGTGGCTCCAGATTAATAGGTACACTGGACAGTTCTTTGGAGCTCTTCCACGAAATTGGACTGTTTTGACTTTGAGATCATGACCCCCTAATAGTAACAGAGCTTGGATAGTGACCTAATTGCTAGAAAGATAGCCCTGTGACATATAGGTAAATGACAGCCCACCATCCTTGAACTGTCTCTGCAGGATTGGTGTCTGCCCTGCCTAATTATTCCCATGAAAGGGGAGTTGTCTTTTTTAAATTTCTGAAATATGGCCTGAGGAATCTCACACACCAGTAGTTAGCACTGAGGCTGCTGGTCAACCGTGCAGATGCATAACGCATATTTAGCTGTATTTTACTGAGGTAATAAAAGGCAATGTTTATTTTCAACCTTTTTATTAATTATATCTTATCAGTCCCTTTCTTAAGATACCAGTAAGGTTCTTGAGTTTAGCCATCCTAACTTTGGTTCATTTTACATTAAATTGGACATTTTTAATGTATAAGCTTTTGGAAATAATTAGAATTCACATGCGGCTTTTTTTTTGTAATCAGAATTTTCAAAATTACACTATATAATTACAATGTACTATAAGAAATTGTCAAGTGGATAACCTTGTTGCACTGAAATGTTTTTGCTGTAAACAAGTCTATCCTTTAATGGAATATTTGTCAATGCATGCATTCAAAGAAGCACTCTCAAGGCATGTGCTCAGAAGTTAGGAAATAATGACATTTCCAAACATAATCTTTTCTAATCATCCTATTTTGTTTTACTTAAAAATAACTTGGGGGTTTCTAAGACAGGAACACTTATCTTTGATCTCAGCTCTGAGGTATCATTCACCCAGAAAAGGATTTGGGGGGAAAAAAAACAAATACACTCATAGGTCTTCTTTTTCTTTCCTTGAAAATCTTCAATCTCAATTCAAGTAAATACACTAGCAAGGAACTGTCAAAATTTAGCCTCTAGCTTTTTAAAGAAAATTAGATGGGAAGCACTGAATCCAGAGTAATATTTAATGATGCAACCACACAGTTTTAAGACATAAGTGATGTTCGACAGTATGTCGACTAGGCTCAGTTTAGTTCAGTAAACTTGTACTGAGCACCCAAATTATGCCAAGAACTCTGCTGAATTTGGGGGCAACAGGGTGAAGATGACAAGGTTCTTGAATGACAGAGCTTACTCTTTGGCAGAGACAAAGAGCAAATAAGAAATTCAATTACAATACAGTGACGTAAGTTATGCCCAAGTTGACATGGGAACACAGAAGAAGTGGGGATGTTGACGGAGTTTTTAAGGGCTTCTGCTGTGCGTAGTGCTGGGCTGATCCTTGAAGTAGTAAGTGTTTTGTAGGTGGGAAAGGTGATGGGGCAAAGGGAACAACAAAGACAGGCTGCCGTATAGGGAACCGCTTGGTGTTTCTGCATTGAAACCTCTTACATTGGGTGCAGCAGGGTCAGTGGATGTCAGGCCCAAGGGACTCCTGTTCCAGTTATATAAGAATCTTGCTTTGCTATGAAGAAGACTTAACCTCTGGCCAGGCCCTGGTCTTCCAGGATGTAACGGCCCTGGGGCCAATCACAAGCTAAATTACTGGGTGTTCCTTAAGAACCCCTTTGTAATGATTCCTCTAGCATGTAGAATCTTTTTCCACACCATGTATAAAATCCTCAGATTTTGCCTAAAAGGGTCAGTCTTCTTGCCACCATTCCCTTTGAGGAAGGATTATCAAATACCTGCCACATTTCAGTTACTGCAGAGACAAGCAATAAACAGTCAGACTGTGGCCTTGAGGACCCCGCAAGCAAGTGTTTATCCCGGGTCCGTCTCCTCAGGATTCTGAGAGCACTTGAGGCAGTTGGCCAAGGCAGCAAAGCCACACAGTGTTAAGGAGAAGATTATTTTCTCAGTCCTTCCCTTTCCAAGTAACATATATACGTTGTCAGCGGGCCACCTAAAGACACTGCCCCTGTCTTCCATATAACCAAGAGAAATACAGTTTTTGACTTATTTATAAATATTTGCATATTAGCTTCTTTCTTTAAAAGCTTTCAAAGTGCTCTAACACTTTTAAAAAAAATCTTCACTTTGGTTCATTTTATACTAAAGTATAATAAGGAAGAGGGATGTACAAAATATGCCACCTTTTGACAAAAGGAAGAACGCCATTCTGTAGGTATGTTATACAAGCAGGAAGGGAAGAAGGGCATTGGCACCAGGAAGCGGGGATAAAGGTTGTTGGTAAAAACTGGCATCATCAGTAAACAATTGCCGTGAATCTCCCAGATGCAGGATTCTGGAGATACAGGGACTCTGGAAAGGGGTGTCTGCCTCTGTCACTGGCAGACAGGGAACCCTGAAGGCAGCAGTGTGGGAGGTCGCGTAGAGAGCTTCCCAGAGAGCTTCCTGGGGTTGGGGTGATTAAAGAAGGCTTAGATGACAAGAGGATTGGCACCTGCAACTGGAGCAGCAGCCCAGGCCTGAGAGGAGTGGATGAACAGGACACTACATCCCCCAGAGAATGACCACACCCACCCTGTTAGCTACAGTGTGAAACTCAAGACCTTTCAGGAACCAGCCATCGCCAAGGAGGTGTGAGTCCTCAGGATAGAGAAATTCTATGTATTCTGTTAGACAGGAGTCACAAGATGCTCTCCACTTGGCTTGCTCTGCTATGAGGAGGGACTTCTGGCTTGATTCAGAGTGAAAAGTTCTTCACGGGGAGGCTGTCATCTGGGGCCAGGCTGCCAAGCTCGCCCTTAAAGCTCAGGATACTTGGAGGCATGGTCTCCAGACCCTGACGATCTCTCCTGACTCAAGCCTGCAAAGTCCTAATCAGCCTCGGTTCGGGTGACCATAGTATTTACTGAGCAAACTGAAGGGAGAAAGGGGACACCATGAAAACTTCACATGGACAGCAGATTTAAGTGGGGGCTTGCCTGGCTTGGAACAGAATCGCCCTCGCTGCTAATCATGGACACCTGTCCTAATGCATGGCCGTGAATGATGACGGCTGCTGTCTTAGCAGATTTCCAGCCATTCCTTTAATAATCAGAGGAATCAGAGAAGTTTAAGGGAATGACTAGAAAACCCTGAGATAGGGAACCCAGAGGGTTGTTGAAAAAATTATCCAAGATATTATTGAATCACTTTCTTTTGGAGATAATCCCGGCTGCAACTCACCCCAGACCACCACACACAGAGCTGAAGCAGGAGCAGCAGCTCCAGGGCGAGGCGCGCTTGCCCGCGGCAGTGCTTCTGTGTGACTTCCGCACCCGGGCCCCATAGGACACCTGCTCATTTCTTTGTCCTCTGTGTTTCCTCTCCCCTTGGTCTCTGCCAGCTGGCAGTCACATAAGCTTTTCCCGGTGCCCCAGTTTCAGTTAATCCAGATAATCACTGCCTACATCTTTCGGGAGCCCCCCCACCCCAAGGTAGATTTCATATAAAATTTCATATTTACTATTAGCCTGAGAAACAAGTCAGATAAGGCCTAACACAGTCTTCAAGTTTTGTAAAAATCTTCCTAGCCATTCTCATCTGATGTGATAATCGATATACAGACTGAAATTTATAGAGATTATTGGGAAGTTAAAAAATTAAAAAAAAAAGACAACTTTCCCTAAAATCACTGATTTGTGAAGAAAATGTTTGCTTTGGGGACAGAGTTTAAATATTAAGAAGTTGAAACTTTACATAGAAGACAGGAACCCCTTTTATTTGAGAGATGACTTAGTATGATAGAAAAACTTAGATTTTGGAGCCTAACAGTTTTGAGTTTGATCTGTGTGACCTTCAAAGTGTTCTTATGTATCAAGGAGAATAAAATATTCTAGGGGAAGAGGAGTGACGTTCTCTACCTATTTGTTTTATACTTACAACAAAAAGATCCTTATAGAAGTATGTGACTTGAGAGCACACATTTTAAACTTATGACATTACTTTAATTGCAAAAGCTTGTTCAGATAAGCTACTCAGAAGATAGTGAGCCCTCTTCACTGCGAGGTGAATTAACACAACCTTCCTCTTGTTACCAAGCTCAACACTTGGTGTTACCCAACAACAAAAATAAGAAATATTCTTAAGTTCCCTGTGCCATGTCACTTCCTGCACGGTGGAACCCATTCACAGACAAGGCAGATACAATGAAGACTGTGAGAGAAGGGAAGGGATGAAAGGAACACATTGTTTCCTCAAGTCTATGGCAGCCACTGAATAATGGCGTTTTCTAATGGGTAAGAATAGGTCTGCTTTCAGAACATTTCTCTGTATTTTCCTTGGATCCAGGACTTGTCAGCAGGACACAGTAAAACCCAAGGATAAGACTCAATCAGCAATAACTCAACACTCATAGGAAGAGTGGTTTTCAAAGACAATTAGGAAGTTGTTTGTAATTTGAGCTTCTAAAACCACTCAGGGAAATTCACCAAGTTTGAGAAAAGCATGAGAGTATGTCCCTCTGTGACCAGGTTGCCTAAGGCTATGGAAGGCCCCACCATGGGAGTGCCTCATTCGAGCTACTTTTCAGTCGGTCCTTATGCTTAAGATCCGGCCTGGTTGCATGCAAAGGACCCCAGAGAGGGTTGTAGTTTATGGACTGACACTCATGAAGCAGATGTCTACACACATGGAATGATTGCAAAACAACCCTCAAATCTTCTCAAAAACCTCCCTTGATGGTTTAGTACCTCTGAACTAAGACTTGGGTCAAGGTCTTTCCCTTGAGCAGAAGTGGTAAATTTTATTACCGCATATCCTGACTTACTACAGTTTAAATTAAACCAAATTTTACGTTAATATTTTAAAGTTAATATAGGCTTTTTGCCAACAACATATGTTCTCACAACAACCTTAAAAGTGATAGAAAGATGTCATTACTATATCAAGTTATTATTGTAAAAGATTTAGATTAGCTTTTTTCACAGAGAGGATAGGAAGATCAATGATGGAACTGAAATTGGAGAGGGACACATAGAAAAAATTCAAAGTAAAAATAAAATTGCTCTTCAACCCAGCCACTATGCTTCTGGGATCATATCTGACATGAGTACTTACCGGATGGATAAGCATATGCACATAATGATGGTCAGTGCTGCAGTGTTTGGGGTAACAAAAGCTGGAAACAAACCAAATAAACTGTGGAACATTGACAACATGGAACAGTATGGAGCAGTGAAAAAAAAATAGGAACTGTAACCTGCAGACTATTGAGCACAGATGTTAAGAATAAATTGTGTCCCTATGTTTATTGCAGCACTATTTACCATAGTCAAGAAATGGAAGCAAACTAAGTATCCATCAGTAGATGAATAGATAAAGAAGATGTGGTATACGGGGAAAACAGTGTAGCACAGAGAAGGCAAACAGTGAATCTGTGTCATCTTACTATACTGACGGATAGTGACTGAATTGGGGTATGAGTGGGGACTTGAAAATATGGGTAAATGTAATAACCACATTGTTTTTTCATGTGAAACCTTCATAAGAGTGTATATCAATAATACTTTAATAAAAAAAGATGTGGTATATATACACAATGGAATATTATTCAGCCATAAGAAGAAAACAAATTCTACCATTTGCAACAACATGGATGGAACTAGAGGGTATTATGCTCAGTGAAATAAGCCAGGTGGAGAAAGACAAGTATCAAATGATTTCACTCGTCTGTGGAGTATAAGAACAAAGAAAAAACTGAAGGAACAAAACAGCAGCAGACTCACAGAACCCAAGAATGGACTAACAGTTACCAAAGGGAAAGGGACTGGGGAGGATGGGTGGGAAGGGAGGGATAAGGGGAAAAAGGACCATTACAATTAGCACACATAATGTAGCCGGGGTGGGGTGGGGTGGGGGGATACGGGGTAGGCAGTATAACACAGAGAAGACAAGTAGTGATTCTACAACATCCTTCTACACTGATGGACAGTGACTGCAATGGGGTATGTGGTGGGACTTGATAATAGGGGGAGTCTAGCAACCATAATGTTGCTCATGTAATTGTATATTAATAATAGCAAAAAACCTGTTAACTCAATGCATTAAACGTAGGAAGACTGAAAAGAAAAGAATAAATTGTGTTTCAGCATGTATAACATGAATGCATATGAGATTATAAAAACAAGGGGAGCTAACTAGCCAACTACATCCTCACATATACCAGGAGAATTTTCAGAGAGCTGCTCTATGATTACCTAGGGAATTGGCCTAGAAGTGCGGAAGCAGAGTGGAAAGATAGAGTTATACTTTTCATTATGGACACATTTAAAAAATGTTACCATATAGTAAAAAATTTACTCTTTTTAAAAAAAAAGGAAACCAACTTTTAAGTGGTGTGTATATAGTCTTATATGGAAGGAAGAGGAGAAGGAAAAATAGTCACGTGTGCAAACATGCTCCTAGGGTAGTTGCATGAAAAAAAACTTAAAGGCGTATCAGAATGGAGCCAATCCAAAGAACAAAGCGGGAAAGAAGGATTAAAGAGGCAGCAATGAGCTTTGCCATGTTTCACAACTCTTCCGTTGTTCCACTCAGGATTCTAAAATGGAAGCAAATACTTTTTTTCTCTCAAGGCTAAATGGTAAAATGGAAAACCAATTTAATGTTGCCCTTGTATTACCTTCAAAATAAAATTAAAGTCACCCTTTTATAGAAATGATTTCCCTTACCAAGGTTAAGAAATAATCGAACAAAATCCTATGAAATTGTTCTTGTCTCTGATTTTTTCTCTTTTGTTCTACAGTTCAGAAAGCCTATTGACTTGTAAGTGACTCTTCATGCTAATATGCACAATATTTATACATCTATAAGTAATACCCACTTGCTTAGCAGCATTCCACACAGAAAAAAAATAGAATTTTATGTATCATTAAGCAGTTTCCAAGGTGTTAGCACTTTCATGCAAAGAATCAGTGTAATGATGAGTAGCACTACTTGCTAAACAGCAGAGTGTTTGGAAATGTTTAAACCACCGTGTTGGATACGCCTAGACTCCCTGATTGAACCAAACTCTCCCTCCCGCATCCACATAGGTTCAGCGAATCTGAGCAGCCCTCAGACCTTTTATATTTTTCTTTAGGGAAGAGGGCCTAGGAAAAGGGTGGGGATCAGAGATTCCTGCAGTCCTAGTGGCTGCCAGCAGAGAGAACCCCTGGCCAGAGCTGGCTGTATATTCATAGGACCCAGTGCAAAAGGAAGAGGTGAGGCCCCTTGCTTAAAAGGCAAGAAAAACGTGCCATTCAATGTATTAGAACAAATCTTTTTCATTTTTTCTCTTTCAATTTGTCATGGTATTTTTTACTTGTTATTTAATGTTTTTCTAAGAAAAAAACAAAATTAAAAATTTAAATTACTGGCATGAATTTTACCATTCATCTTTATATTGTGAATCAGTTTTATAAAAGAGCATTTAAGTCAAATGCAGAATCATGGATATTATACAGTTCATTCTTCATAGCTTATACATGCATATGTATTTTGTTCTTAGCAGACCAGTGGAAATGCACAAAACCAACTCAATAGTTTTTATTTCATTTCTTGATAAGTCCACATTCTATCAATACTTTCTACCTTTGGTCTCCTGAACAGTAAGGAAAGACTAAACTACGGGTTTCCCTACCCTTCCCTGCCCTTCTGTGTCATCATTTGCAGCATGCAGAGATGCCTTATTCAGAGAAGCAACATGAGTAAGAAAGGCCTTGCAGATTCCTTGATCCATCATGGTTCTTAGAACACCATTGCTTTGTTTCTGCATAGAAACAAGTCCTGTACTCAATTTAAATCTTGCTGAAATGCCAAACACCATGGGTCCACCAGAATTCTGTGCTTATGGGGCACTGTGAAGACTACATGTGAATGAGCAGACAAGGATGGCGATAGTCACATTGTGTGTATTTCCTCATGCTCCATTGCCCCACTGAACTTAACCTGGAAAACACAAGTTCGAAGATAGAATTATTGTGAATTTCAAGACAGCAACAGGAGAGAATTAAACCAAGCACAGGGTATTGGCCCTTCTGAGTCAGGAGCAATGTGTGACTACACAGGTCACACATCCATGGACCTGGCCTGCTTATGAATCAGCAAGGCAAGACTATGTTCCTTCCATTGAAGGAGAATATGAAGGGTACTAGCTCTGCAAGGGGAAGGTCAGGGGCAGAGTGAGAGAAAAGCTCTCATCCAGAAAGACGTGCATATTGATACACCAAAAAAGTATTCTAGCCCACTGCTGGCTTAGACAAATTGAGAGTCAAGTTAGCCAGTAGATTACCAGAGCATTCAAATTGCTTTCTGTTCCCTCACAAAATAATAGTTTGTTGTTAATGCTATTTCCAATCAACACATATTTAAATACATTTTTCAAGCACAGGAAAATGTTCTGATTTATTATAACCCTAAGCAGCAATTCTCTGTCCTTGGATGGCAATTACACAGTGCTAAAATGCCAAATGTGTGACACCCTCGACATTGATGAGGGCTACCCAACCCCCCAAGTCTCTGGTTAAAGTCCAAGCTAGAAAATATGGCAATGTTTTTACATGATCCTAGATGTCCCATAAATTATTTTCTGTGCATATCTTCACACCCCAAATGTGTTTTTGTCACTATGTCTATCCCTCATTCACTGAGTATTGTTGCACAGGTAAACAAAATGTATTTTTAATCATTACAGTTACTATTTAGTAGAGAAACATAAAAATGATTCACTTTCACAATGCAGATCTGAAAATCATGTGATTAAATTCTGTGCCTCAGAAATATTGCAAAATACTACATATTCCAAGCCAACTAACTTAAATGACAAGTGTTAAATCTTCAGAGGCCCAGGACGTGCTATCTATATTTCTATGTCAATTAGACCTAAAATGCACACTAACTCTTCCTAAGGAGCTCACAGCAAGTAAAGAATGTTTGCTACTGATAGGATTTCAGGTTTTTATAAAAGTTCTTCTAGAATCTACATTCATTTTAGGCCTGAGAACTGACTCTGTGGGAAACCTAACTGATGCTTACAAACTTTAAAGAAAAAACGTTATTTTAGTACTATCAACTTTTAACTAAGGTAGAGAAAAACCCCATAATAAAGCTATCAGGAAAGTCACAATCACTGTAAATATAAAGATATTCTATATTCTTTAACTTATTTCTTAATTAAGCTGTGATAAGTGAATGAGAGTTGTAGCATCTGCTTTAAGGAGCTTAGGGGGCAGTGGGAAGGATAAACGTTAGGCAATGCACAGCAGGTAGACACACCTACCTGCGTGAGTACATGAGCACGTGCATGTGCATCAGGAGAAGGACGGGAGGTAAAATTAAGGGATGTAAGTGCTGTCAAGGAAGGCCCCCAGGCAAGGCCTAGAAGCAAAGGGAAGGAGTCACAAGGAGGGAGTAGGGAATGAGGAGTTGGAGATTTTTCCAGCTCAAGGTAATAGTGCATGTGAAGTGGTAGTCAGAGACCTTGTAAACCACATGAAGCATGTGGACTTCACACAGGCAGTGGGAACTCAGAAAGGCACCTCAGGGGAGGTGGTACCACTGACACACACTAGGTCTGGCACAATGGTGTTGTAGCAAGTATATGGCAATTGAATAGAATGAACAGGCCGAAGCTCACAAGGCCCAGCCCCTTTCTTAGAGGAGCCTCCCTCACCTCTGTCCCTTGGCACCCAGGCTTCTCTTTTTCCAAAACAGAGCCAATAATGACCGCTTGTTCCTTTTGGAGAACCCTGTGCCACAGTGTTTCATTGCCTTGGAGATATAAAACTGCTTAAACTGAAAGAGAAAGACTTCATCAGAATACATCATAACCAATGTAGAGTTAAACAGCAGTTTAGCTCAGTTAATATTCTCCCAAATAATATACACTAAAACAGACCAAAGAAAGATCAAATGACAAGCCACAGTTCTTAAGATCTTACCTCTTAGTAGCGGGACTGCCCTGGGAGTAAGATCTGGTGGCTGTCACAGAAGATCCATGGTGATGTAACACATCTGCCTCCCAGCAACTTGGGGTGGAATGCCATCATCTTTCACAGGACTTCTTGAGTTCTTTCAGTATATAGTCTTTTCTAGTGCACCTGTTACTCAGTTGCCATTTTCAACCAGGTTCTGACAGTTGCTGATGGAAGGAAGGTGGGCACCAGCTTGCTCAGCTAAAATCATTAGGATCTTTCAGTCATAACATGTGGGCAGGACCACCCTGCTTAGCATGTAATTAGATTCTAAATGCTTTGCTTGTGTTGCTTTAGACTCTTAACCAGATCATTCTCATAACTGCTGTGTGTCTGCACACCTAACTATACCCAGAGTGATATTCAAGGATTAATTTGTAGAGACTCTGCCCAGACCACTTCCTGAGGCAGTCTGCTCACACTGCTTCCTGCTCACGTGGTCATGGAAGGCAAGTGGAACCAGATCAGATTCCATATGTCCAGGTACAGGAGAAATGGGGGATGTATTGCAGTGACCACAACTGTGGGTCTGCAGAAATCATACCCAGCAACAAACCACGGTGGTGGTTTAATCTGTTTCATAGTTGAAAAACATGATTGGTAAATGAACAAATTAATTGACTCTTTAATAGTAGATTCTTACATAAAACTGTGAATTGAGTGAATTCTGTATTTCACACCAAGATGATAAGCTCAATCAACATTATGCTGATATTAGAAGAAGTATGTTTAAATACTGTCTTTCGGATGATCAGTTTGAAAGTCACGATTCAGGCCTTTGCTAATTGTTCTCCCTTGCTACAGTCTTTGCTCTCTATAACAGAGTCAGAAGAAAAGCCTACCCACTTTATTATTTATCATGATTTCCACTAATATCTTTTGCAAATTTTGTTTTCCTAACTGTAGTCTCAGGAGATGCTCTCTGAAAAACAGTTCCATGAAAAAAGAATTCCATGGTCAAGTAAGCTAGGTGAGGATTACAAATTATGTCACTACTTGGACAGTAACCATAGATATCAGCATAGTAAAATCAGTGGGAAGTTCTACAGTGAAGAAACTTGTGTAATTCCATTGCACCCATAGATGCCACAAACTGACCACAAATCCTTGTTTTCAGTCATGACCTATAAACATCCTTCGGAACAGTGGTCCACGGAATGTCCTTTGGAGGGGATGCGGTGGAGCTAGGAGGCATCCAACAAAGGTATTTTCTAACCTTCAACTTTGATACATAAATGCCACACTTCAATTGCATCCATTCAGTTATCTAAACAGCGTTTCATTCTCAAAGTACACATTCTTGACATTCACAGTGTTACATGAAATCCTAGTCAGTAACTGCCCATAGAAGCTTCCAGTATTCTTTGAATGGACAGATATATGTCTGAAAAGATGTGCAGAGAAAGGGCACATGTGATTATGTAAAAATTAGTAGGGCAGAAATAAGCACTGTGGGAGCTGAAAGGCGAAGGGCGACTGAATGCAGGCATCCACTTTTAGAGACAATGCAAAACATACACACCCTTTGCTCCCTTCTGCCTGTCATTTTTGTCTCCCTTTCCCAGAGACACTGAGAATACAAAATATGTTATTTGTTCTTTGCCCACAATGTTGGCAGGTTGGGATCACTACACTGTTAAGCCAAAGATATTCATTATTAGAATATAGACCTTAGAGCCAGGGTAGATGGAAACACTCACCCTCATCTAAACTAACCCTCATACCAGGTTTCCCTGCACTTGCCCCACAGTCCCCTTGCTTAACCTTAACCACCTGACACACACTGTTGCCCAGGCAGCAGCCAGAGTGATCCTTTCAAATGTAAATTTGACCAGGTCTTTTTTGAGAGGCTTCCTATTGCACTTAAGAGTAAAACCCAAAATTTTTATCGCAGTTACAAAGCCCTGCGGTTACTGAGCCACCCTATCTCTCCTGCTGGTCCTCCTACCACTCTCATGGCTTGATGAGCTCCAGCCCCCAGGTGTCCCCGTGCCCCGCCTCCTCAGGGTCTGAGTCCTTGCTGTTCCTTCCCCCCACAGCATCGCCCTTCACTCCATCAGGCATCCGCTCAAGATGCCTTCCCTGGACCACTCGTCTAGAACAGTAGCCTCTGCCCCTGCCTCACTCCTACTACATCCTCCATTCCCCTCACCCGCCTTACTTCCCTTCAATAGGCCCATTGCTATTTTTCTTTTTTTACATTTCTGTATCTATTTGTCTACCTCTGTGAGGATCATTTTGTATTTCTGTTTCTGCTGCACATGTTAGACACTCCATAATTATTTGTTGAACACATTAGTCAATCAATGAATGATTAAATGGTAACTTTACAGTAGAATAAACATGGACAGAATATATGTCACAGAATTAGGAGATATATGCCAGCAGGTGACTAACTCTGGTGGTGGCACAGAAATTTCAAGAACTTGTGCTGGGGAATCTGGCACCGACAGCTGGATGGCCTTGCATAAATAACTCCACTTCTGTGTATCTGTCTCTTGTGTGTAAAAAGGGAATAATAATAACTACCTTACAGGGATGCTGTGAGGATTAAATGGGGTAATGTATGTGAAGCCCATAGGCCAAGTGCCTTCCACATTGGATGGTAACTATTATTAATTCCCAAAAACCCTTTTCATAGAATTTCCTTAAATAGAAAGGTACCCTTTATTGGTTCTAAGTGAAGGTCTTCAAGCCTGCTAATACCTGAGAAAGATAATCAGCTATTCATGAAACATATGGTAAGTACCAAGCAGAGACATTTTTTAGATGATGATTTTGAACTGTCTGACAAAAATCCCCTCAGTATTCTGAGGATATACATACATGATACCTCACCTTTCCACTTTTTTTTTTTACCTCTTGCAAACTTACTAGCTTTCCAGGAGAAAGCTATATGAAAAGCTTTCTTTAATAACTTTGATTTTGAAATAGTTTAATACTCCAAAGAAGTTGCAAAAATGGTACAATTTCCATATAACCTTTACCCAGCTTCCCACCAATGATTATATCATACATAACCATAGCATAGTCTCAAAAACCAAGAAATTAACACTGGTGCAATTCCATTAACTAGATACAGACCTTATTTGAATTTATATGAAGGATTTTTTTAATCTTAGGGTTAGGAGCTAATTAGGATCATATCTTGGCTCCATTAATCAGGCAAATGAGACACACACGTATTAGTGTATGAAAACTGTAAATTACACAATTCCTTTCATTTTCAAAGAATTTTAGAATTTAAAAAGCTATTAGTTCCAGCCTACCTAGAAGTCTGGTCTACTGGTTCTGAAGAAGCCAAACACAAAGCCCTTCACAGTTTCAAAGGGAAATAGACAAGAGAATCCCTGATTTTAATCTCTAAGGTCAAAGCCCTTCTTTCCCTGAAAAACTAATTCCTCCTTTTCTATCAGCTCTGGAGATTGCTGTGCATTAGTACTGCAGGGAAAATAAAGATGAGGGCAGGCCCAGAATTCAAGCCATTTCAACTCCAGTTATACGAGTACTAAGGCAGAGACATATGGGAGAATCAAGCACTGCTGGAAGGTGGCCATCCCTTGGGCCCGAGGGCCTGCGCGTCCTGTGGTCCTGTGTCACGTGTGCTCCCTCTGTGCAGGTGCAGAAGTCACCTGAAGCCAGCTGGTCACACACAAGGGAGCATGTGCCACCTGTCCCTCCCCCAAACCACATTCCCCCAGCCCCACAGCCTCCCTGTCCACCACCTTTGGAAAGGGTGCATTACAGCAGGAGACATCTCCCCACTTTAATGTGAACAAATTAGTATCAAGTTAAATTAGTCAATAAGATGGAGCAGAAAGAGGTACAAAAAGTTCTTTAAAGGAAAAAAAAAATCTAACATACAAACCAAAAGTGTTTCTTCAGAAAGTTCATGAAGTCTGTGGTGTTGTTTTTCTCCTCATGAATGTTCTTTACAAAATGGTTCCCTGGGTCTTGCCACTCTGGCGATCCGGAGGGAAACCTAAAGCAGTGTGCAAGAATTCCATACGTCCTCATGGTAATAAAAAAAATAACCACAGCTTGGTGAGCTAAATTAATTAAATTTACGTGACTGTCATTTATCCTGAGATTATGTCCTTCCTCCACTATTTAGCGTAAAAATCTCCTTTCTCCTATGCAATGATGATGATAGTGGGTGGCAACTGTTTTGTTTGTTTTCAATGTCCTTACTCTACAAAATAAAAAGTTGGTTACCCTATGGCAGGTCCCAATTATTTTTTTAAATTGGACTGACCCCTGACACGCCAGTCTCCGGGAACCCTTGGCCTAAAAGGTTAATTGGAGATGGCAGGGACGGCGGTGGGGAAGCCAGTTCAGCTGCTTCTGCTCTGCTCCCTTCCCCAGAGCCCGCGGGGCCCACTGCCCCACATCCGGGCTGCCGCCAGGCCCTGGCTGTGCAGCCCGCCCCAGCCCCCGCCGGCCCCTCCTCCCTGTCCGCGTCGCTGTCCCAGCCTCTCCTCGCTGGCGTCATCCTTCCAGACACAGCTCCCTAAGTTTGCCATGTGCGGTGACCCTGTGTTGACCCCGGGCCATGATACAAACTGTGGGATTGTGATGAATCTCTAATTACCCGCAGTACCTCCATGTGTCGTCAGCCCTGCTGGTGAGCGATATTTCTCACCAATTTGGTCATCACCAAGCATTCAGAATGCAGACAAACTCTGCGCCCAGAAGCCGGGAGCCCCCACAGTCCATGCCAAATGCGGCTGGCTGGGCAGGCTTCTGGGAAAGACGGGATGATTTCCTCACTTGTTATGAATCAGAGAGGGCGTTTGCACATGAATCATTCAGTTCTGTGTGGGGACTTTGTCCTGACTTTTATTTATCCCACTAGATCAGGCTGAGTGGATGCTTTGGAACTCTCAGAGGATTACCCTGGGGCAGGGGATTGAGAGTGAGGGGTGGGGGGGGTGGGGGGACAGTTAGCATTTTTAATTTCATGCAATCATTATGAAATCCCATATTTTATCAAGCTAGAAAGGGATATGGAAACCTGTCTAGATTTAGTAAAGTGACAAATAGCAGCTCTTGATTTTCTTATCAGAAAATTTATCTTATCAGTTGGGAAAATAGCTTCATAATAATGACAAAAATGATACCCTCCCCCTTGTGCCAGGTATTGTGCTAGAGGCTTTATATAATTATGCCTAATATTGACTTAAACAAAACAAGACAACAAAGAGATTTTACAGACAAGAAAACGGAAACTTGTAGTGGTTAAGTAATGGTTAACTTTCTAACTCCTACAGAGAGGATGCAACAGTGTGTCTTGCTCCAAAGCACATGTTATTTGGGAGTGTTTAATAGTTGGAACTGGAGAAAAATGACTGATCTCAAAGGGTAGATGGACTTTTAATTCACTAGCACATCCCAGGTAAGGAATTACTCCTAGTTATCAAGCTAACTCACAGATTTTATTTTTTAAAGAATAAATGAGACAAGAAATAACAATTGTTGATGAGGATGCGGAGAAAAGGGAATCTTTGTGCACTATTGGTGGGAACTGAATTGATGCAACCACTATAAAAAACAGTATGGAGTTTCCTCAACAAAAATAAAAATATAACTACCATATGATCCATCAATACCACTTCTGGGTACTTATCAAAAAAAACAAAAACACTAATTCCAAAAGACATATGCACTCCTGTTTATCACAGCATTATTTATGATAGCCAAGATATAGAAGCAACTTAAGTGTACATAAATAGATGAAGGAATAAAGATGTGAGATATATATGTATATATACACACAATTGAATATTAGCCATAAAAAAAGAAAGAAATCTTGCCATTTGCAACAACATGCATCAATCTAGAGGGTGTTATACTAAGTGAAATTAGTCAGACAGAGAAAGACAAATGCCATGTGATTTCACTTACATGTGGAATCTAAAAGCAAAACAAATAATACAAACAAAACAAAATAAAACAGAGTCATAAATACAGAGAACAAACTGATGGTTGCCAAAGGGGATGGGGTCTGAAATCATTAGGTGAAGGGGATTAAGACGTATAATCTTCCAGTTATAAAGTAAATCAGACACAGGGATGTAATGTATGTAGGGAACATAGTCAATAACATTGTAAAAGCTTTGTATGATGACAGATGGTAACTAGACTTACCCTGGCGATCATTTCATGATGTATAAAAGTATCAAATCACTACATTGTACAGTATTGTATGTCAATTATAAAAAATTAAATAATAAAAAATTAAATTAAAAAATTAAATGAGATAATTTTCATGAAAATACTGACTTGAGAAAAATTAGTGAAATACTTGAGAAAATGCCGTACAAATCAAGAAATTAATTCAATTCAAATATCTCTGGCACAAATATTAAATATCCTCTTCAATATTTAAATATCCTGTTGCCTAATGCAGGTGCTAGGGAAATAAAGATGAATAAGACAGTCCTGCCTTCAAGGAGCTCAGAGAACATTGTTGTTATTGTACTAACTTCCTACTTAATATGATGTTTAAGTTATATTTATAAAGTACGATATTCAAAAATTTTTAGAGGTGGTTACTAATATTTCTCTGGCTTTCTAAATGCAAGACTTGATGGAGAATATAGCCAATGGTTCTGTAACATCTTCCTGTGTTGACAGTTACTGCACTAGTTGGGGTGAGGATTTAATAATATGGGTAAATGTTAAACCACTATGTTATATACTTGAAACTAATATAAGATTGTATATTGACTATATTTCAAAAATAAATAAATAAATACAGCATGAATGATGTCCCTCTGTTTAATTTGTGTGGGTGGAGAATGCTTATTGCCACTTGAGACCCAGATTATGCCCACACAGTGTAAAAAATTTTTCCAAGAAATAAATGTAATTGTTCAGTGTTGCATCTTAAAACAGAAATGGATGGGCCATAGGAAATGGTCATACGTGTGTTTCTGAAACCAGCCTGTTTTCCCATCTTCAGGTGGTGTTTTTTGTCTATAGACATTTTGCAGTCCAATTAATTCCTTGAATTTTCAGGTAATTTGTACTTTTGTTGTACAACAAAGCTTTGTGGTTAAGATAGTAATACTTAGTTCTTGAGACGTACAGCCTTCTCTTACCTCCTAGAATAGATAATAGAAAGTAACTTTCTTCTTAGGGAGCAATTTCAAAGTTAAAATCCATAGTTCCTAAACCCAGAGTCTCTGAATCATGCCATCTCTCACCTCATCAGTAAACTAAATAGGAACTTTGAGCTGGAAGGGAATTTGGAGATTAGGTAGCACTGTCATTTTACAGATTAAAAAAAAATGATGCACAGAGAAGTGACTTCAAGGGCACACTGGTCTACAGGATGCTAATGTGATATGAACATTCTATTTGGGGCAAGGAATTTTCAATACCCTATTTTTTGAAGGTTTGTTCCTGGTGTGGTGTTTCCTTTATGTCTCTGCAAAGTTGATGTCAGTTTCATCTATCTCTATCTAAAGGAGAGCATTTCCCAGGAAGTTTGTCGACATTTTGGAAATACAGGGTCCAAGCAACAGAATAATTCAAGATATGGCTGCATGGATTGAATATAACGTAGGGATCCTAAGACCTTTTGAACATTACAGTTAACAACAATTGCTAACATTTGTTGAGTGCCTTTTATACATCCTGCAACATATATACTGTATCATCCATCTGCACAAAATCCAGAATGTACTATGAATCCTATTTTACAAATAAGCAAGTAATGTGCCAACAGTCACAAAGCTTATAAGTAACATCAGTTTCCATCTGCCTCTAAAGCCGGGCTACCCCTTACATATGTGAACCCAAGTGCCAAATGAGAAGGGGGACAGTAGGCTGTCCCATTTTCAAAACATAATTAAATGCTTGTATCATGAGTTTAAGGCTGAGAGGAAGTTTAAACAAAAAAAATCCTTAATTAAAGGTTATCACCCTGGATCACAGTTCCATCTGACTCACCACAGCCACCGAGTTAAAAAACCCATTCCTCTCCAGCTGAAGGAGGATAAACACATGAGTGATACCTTCAATCCCACTTCCAGATCAGCCTTAAAGGAATAAGTGGGAAGCACTGAGTAGAGGTTATCTCTCCAGGCAAGTATTTTCCTTTAGTAATATTCTCTGGTTGCTATTATTATGTTTCTACTTGACAGTTGGAGCCTAACTTCAGAAAGTACCTATTAAAATTCACACATACAGCAAAGGGAGTTAAAAAGGATTGGCTGTTCCATTTTTAGTCCCTCCAGCACTCACCTGGAGCTGAAGAAGAGACAATGGGCCTTCCTACCACTCTGCTGGAAAAAAAAAAGAACACAACTGCATTGTTGAAGAGGTCAGGTAACTGCCTAAAACAAGGCAGTAGGCAGGAGTGGGCCAATAGAATAGAGGTGAGTGTATTTTGTCCCAGCCACACAGTTGTGAGGCAAGTTTTTAAAGACTTCTGTGGATTTCCCCTGGGAAGTCCAGTATCTCACACTCATCCTTAAATAACTTTTAAAGGAGAAATGGATAGGTAAGGGAGGTCTTTTTGTGATACGAACTATAATGGTGATAACCAAGATGTGCATAAAATTTGCATGCTTAAAAGCTTTCCTAGACAATACAGTGGCTTGCTTAAGCTTCTGGGATCCAGACCCAGCCTCTGGAGGCTGGAATCCCAGCTCCATCACTTCCAACTGTGTGACTGTGGGTCCGTCTCTGACAAAACCTGACAAGGACATTACACAACACACAAAAATACCAGGCAAATGTATCCCATAAATAAAGAAGCAAAAATCCTCAACAAAATAACAGCAGAACAAATTCAGTAACAGTTAAAAGAAATAATACATTGTAACCAAGTGAAATTTATCCCAGAAATGCAAGGTAGATTTAATATTTAAAATCTATCAATATAATATGGCACATTAACAGAATAAATAAAAAATGATATGAGCATTCCAAATAGATGTAGAAAACTATTTGATAAAATTCAACATTCCTTCATAATGCAGACTCTCAGTAAACTAGAAATAGAATGTAACTTTCTCAATCTAATAAAGGGTATCTATGAAAAACCTTCAGCTAATACCATACTTAAGCATAACATTTTGAGGGCTACTTCCTCAAATCAAGAACAAAGAAAATACACCCATTCTCACCACTTACATTAACATTCTAGTGGAGATCCTGGAATTGTAAGGCAAGGGAAAAATAGGCAAAAGAAGGAAAAGCTAAGAAAGAAAGGAAGTTGCCTTTATTTGCATACAGCATGATTTTGTGTATAGAAATTCCAAATAAAAAAGAAATCACTGGGACAAAGTGAGTTTAGCAAGGTTGTAGGATCCAAGTCAGTATGCTAAAGCAATTATATTTTTATGCTCTAGAAACAAAAAAATTGGAAACAAAATTTCAAAAACTACACCAAAATTATAATATATTTAGGAATAAATGTAATAAAATATGGAAAACCTTTACAATTAATACTATAACATTTTGCTGAGAAAACCCCTAACTGGAGATACCATGCTCAAGGATTAGAAGCCCAATATAGCCCAATGACAACAGCAGTCATTGTCCCGGTAGCCTTGGGTGGAAACATGAAAAACCAGACTATCCACAACAATAATAAAAACAGAACAACAAAATTTGAAGACTTACTATGATTTAAGTGATTAAGAGATGTGTGAGTGGCATAAGGATAGACATAATTCGGTGGAACAGAATCGAAAGAGCCCCATTAAACGTGGTCAATTGATTTTGAGCAAAGACAACAAGGTAATTCAATAGGGAAAGGAAAGTCTATTTAACAAGTAGTGCTGGAAAAACATGATCTCCATGTGGGGAAAAAATGAAACTTGATCTTGTATCTCACACCATGAAAAAAAATTAATTCAAGGTGAGTCATAAATCTAAATGTACAAGCCAAAATTATAAATCTGATGGAACACATAGGAAAATATCCTGACAGTATTGGAGTAGATGCAAGGATTTCATAGACCCAAAAAGGACTAATTCCAAAAATTTGATAAACTATACATCACCAAAATTCAAAACTTCTGTACATAAAAAGGCACAATTAAGAAAATAAAAAGACAAGCCACAAGTTGGGAGACTATGTTTGCCATTTGTATTTGTTACCAATACAAATTTGTATTTGGATTTCTGTATCCAGAAAATATAAAGAATTACAAATCAATAAAAAAAAAACAGCAACTATATTTAAAAAATTGGCCAAAAACTTTGAAAGGCACTTCATAAAAGAGATATGTGAATGATAACTATGAGCATGAAAGATGATTGAACCATCATTCATTAAGGAGATACAAGTTAAAACTACAATGAAATATCACTACACACCTACTTGAATGGCTAGATTGAAAAGCCCGACAATACCAAATAATAGCAAAAAGGTGATATGCTAGAACTCTGCTATGTTGCTGGTGGAATGTAAAATACTAAAACCACTTTGGAAAATGGGATGAAAGTTTCTTATCAAGTTTATCATTCACCTAGCCTATGACCCAGAAATTCTACCCTCAGCTGTTTAGCCAAGAAAAATGAAAAGGTATATCCACAAAGAGACTTGCACAAGAGTGTTCAGAGCAGCTCGCTTGTAATAGCCAAAGTGGAAACAATGAAAATGTCAATTAAGAGGAGAATGGAGAAACTGTGGAATATTCATACAATGGAATATTACTCAGCAATAAAAAGTAACAAACTGGATACATACAGCAACATGAAGAAATCTCAAAAAAATATTTGAAAGAATTCATGCTCAAAAGAATTATTATATCATTCCATTTACATAAAATTCAAGAATAAATAAAATGAATTTATGATAGAAATCAGAAAAGAAAATGTTTCTTAGAGGTATAGGGCAGGATTCTCTGCAGTCATGAAAATACTATGTCTTTATGGAAGTTCTTCCAACTGTCTGTGCATTTACTATATATAAATCATACCTCTGTACAAAATAGTCAAGCTGTTTTTGCCTGTTTGTTTTAAACATTCTGTTAATATAAAGCTACATGTTCTGACTCTACATTCATTAAGCAATCTCTTATTTCCTAAGTGGACCTGCCTATAGGAAAAGAATATAACAATCACTTAAGTTTTGACTATTTCTGATTTCTGAGCGTAATTTCTGGATAAATAAAAAAACTAGCTTCTGCTTATGATTAAGCTTTTTGTATACTTTGACTGTAGGAAGAGAAATTTGTGCCAACCTGAATGATGGTTTATATTTCTCACTGAATTAATAAAATAGGCATTCTGACTTATAGGACTCTTACATGCCCCTGAGTTGGCATGAGTTCCTCCCTCCAGGGCTGATCATCCTGGGCTGATTCACAAGCATGATTTCCAGGTCTTTACAGAGTCCAGATCCAGTTGTTTTCATGTTAGGTGACATCATTATCTCACATCCATTTTCCAACCCTTTATATTGATTCCTGCACTGGTAACATCATTGTTCAACTAGAAATGAAAATTAAAAGTTACAAGTTAAAACTATAATATATGAAGTCATCCCTGAAATTCCACAAATGTTGGAAAGTCAATCGGTTCTATTTTGTAAATATATTCAAAAAATAATATGAAAAATTGCTGAACCCAACATAAGCATGTGTGCACATCAAAGCTTGTGTTTTGAAGTCAGTTTTATAAGCAAGGTAAGATTTTTTGGGAAAGTTTAAAACCTAACGAAGATAGGCAGATCATGATCAAGCACTGACCAGCAAGTGAGCCAGCTACATGCAGCCACAGCCATCTACTTAGTGATTTTCTTAGGAGACAGTGTGTGGCAACGTAAATAGTCATACAAAACCAGCTGAACCCATTAGGACTTGAATATGATAAGCATGTTTCTCAACAACCATGCCTCACTCCCCCTTTGGTTGACCTTTTTTTTCACTTGACTTTTTTTACCTGTCAACAAATAATGCCCACTCAGTGCTGCCTCTGGCCCATTAATTCTGCTTGGCTCTCTTTGAAATTTTGAACAACGTGCTTCTCAGGTGATTGCAATATGAGTCAAGTAGAAAAAGACGCTGTAGACAGTCCCAGTGAGATCCTAAGCCTTGGCAGTGGGTTTCATGCAAGCGTGGAGCTGTCACCACATCAGTCAGCCTTGGAGCACGCTCTTAGTATCACAACCAGTCATTGCCCACCTCAGTCTCAACAGGAGAGAGGAGAGCCTCTCCACAACTGACTGCGAGCAGCTTGACCCCGTTAACCTTGGGAAGTCCTGGAATGTCACAGACGGGAGTGTCCCTGTGGCTCACCTCTATGTCCCTTCCTCCCACTGCACTTCCTCTCCCTCCCCCAAGTCTTCATCTTCTCACAGTGGAGGTCAGTCATGAATGAGACTGTGAGCACAAGGATTTGGCTTAAAGCCAAAAGGACAAACTGCGAGTACCACAGAGGTGAAGGAAAGGTATAATTTTCAACAGAGGCAAAGAGAATGCAAAATCCAGAGGCAGAGGCTTTGATCTCTGGGAGCACCTGGCAGGCCTCTTATGAAAGCTGATCTCCAGCTTCAACTAGGGGTCCTCCCTAGGACCGGTCTCAGGGCAAAATAATGAAGAAAAGAAAAGTTTTATCATCTTGGTTTGCCACTTCCAGTTCCTGCTCTTTTCCCCTATCCTCTTTAAAAGGACCTTTCCTGGGAATCAAACTGGCCCTTGATTCATGTCCTTGTTGGAAAGAATCACCCAGGTTATAATTCACACAAATGTTTAAGGGACTGCTGTATTTTACTGTGGTGCTTTTTCTAGAGGACTTGTGTATGAGTGAGGAAGGACATGTCAATTCAGGGTAATAAGGCTTGATTAGTGAATGCCTGCTCCTCTGTCTCCATCCAGGCTCAACTGCTGCTTAGTCAGTCTAGAATTAGATGTCATTTTCTCATATATTGGTGAGGAGAACACATGGACTAAGCATATTTAAAGCTAATCACTACCACAGACACAGCTACCTATTAAGTGCCTACTTATTTCACTTAGCAGATGCTATAGATGAGACTGAGTCATCGCAAAAGCAATATTAAATGGATGTTATTATTTCTATTTTATGGATAAAGAAACCAATTACTTCCATGTAATCAGTTACTTCTAAGAAGACCAAGTATTAGAATAAATCTCTGTTTCATTCTTTCTTGAAAAAAAGTTATATTCTTAGACCTGGGCCAACCTCAATGCAATCTAACAGGCAGAAATAATACAAGCAACATTATCTTATGAAAGTGCAATAAAAGTAAAGTTAACAACAAACTCAAAAACTGTAAAGGATCTTCCTTCCACCTAGAAATTAAAATACATGCTGTTAAATAATACTTGAGTCAAAAACATCATATTGAGTGAAAGAAGCCAGGCACTAAAAACATATCCTGTTTGATTTCATTTATATGTAATTTAACAAGTAAAACTAATCCACGGTGATAAAGATGAAAACAGTGGTTACCTCTGAGTATCGGCTGGGTATGAGCACAAAGGAACTTCTTGGTGGATGAAGATTCAGGTTTCCCTCGCTCCAAAAGTCCACTTTATGACACTTCACTTTTATGAAGGACCTACATTAGCACCTGTTTTTGCTAGACAAAAGAAAGTCAGAGAGGATTTTCACTTTAGCAAAATGGTATTTGCTCCTTTGCTTTGTATCATTTTGGCTTACAAAAGGTCCTTCCTTATACTGTAGTTTCAGATAGCTGGGGAAACCTGTAGTCCAAATCTTGATCTAAATGGTAGTTACATGGGTCTTTACATATGCAAAAATTCATCATGCTGTACACTTGAGATTTGTACATTTTACTGTATTAAAATAAAGCAATAAACATAACTCACCATATTAAAAATTAAAATAAAAGTTACATTTTCACTCTGTAGTTACAGAAAAAGAATTTGATAAAATTCATCACCTGTTCACTAAAAAATAATAAGCTGTTGGGAAACTAGGAACAGTAATAAACTTCTTTAATCTGATGAAAAGTGTCCAAAAAAATCCTACTTTAAACCTACTACTTAACGTTGAATTACAAAACTTTCCTCTAAGATCAGAAATGGAGTAAAAAATGCCTGTTACCACCACTTTTTTTTTTCTTTCACTCATTTAACACCCCCCTCCCCCATCTCTGGCAACCACCAATCCATTCTCTATGTTGTTTTGTTGTTGTTTTAGATTTCACATATAAGAAATAATACAGTATTTATCTTTCTTTGACTTACTTCACTTAGCATAATGCCTACCCATGTTGTTGCAAATGGCAGGATTTTCTCTTTTTTTATGGCTAAATAATATCCCATTGTGTGTGTGTGTGTGTGTGTGTGTGTGTACTACATTCTTTATCTATTCATCCATCAATGAACACTTCAGTTGTTTCTATGCTTTGGCTCTTGTACATATGCTGCAGTGAACATGGGGTGCAGATATCTTTTCAGGTTAGTGTTCTCATTTGCTTCAAGTAATTACCCAGAAATGGAATTGCTAGATCATATGGTAGTTCTATCAGCACAGTTATTTAACATGGTACTGGAGGTGCTAGCCAAAATAATTTAGAGAAAAAAATATGACATTTAATAAATGAATTTAACAAGGTCTGACCATCTAATCAATTTAAAAAAATCAATTGTATTTTTATAAATAAAACTATTATAAAAATATAATTTACAATAGAATTTACTTTAAATACCTTAGAATGTATCTATTAAAATACACAGAAAACTTTAAAATATTATTGAAAGAAATTGTAAAATCCCTAAATAGATAGAGATATACTTTATTGTCCATACATTAGAAGACTCGGTGTTTTAAACATATCAGTTCTCCCAAAATCAATTGATATACTCAATACAACGACAATCAAAATCCCAGCAAGATTTCTGGAGGGGAGTGGGATTGCCAAGTTTCTAAATTTTACTTTAAAAAAAAATGCAAAGAACCAACACCATACAACATAGATTTGCAGAACCTACACCACTGGATTTCAAGCTACATTAATTAAGACAGTGTGACACCAGTTTGAGCTTTTGCAAATGCATCAATGAAACAAAAGAGGGAGTCCAGAAATAGACCTTGACATGGACACCTGATTTGTGGCAGAAGTCACATTACAGAGTCACAAGTAGAGAACTGTCAACAAATTGTTGTGGGTCAGTTGGGTATCCACACAGAAAAAAATTAATCTTGATTCCCACATTACACTGTGTAAACATTTTAGATGGATTGTAGATTTAAAAGTGAAAAGTAAAATAATTACACTTTTAGAATATGATCTTCATGATCTTGTCATAGGCAAAGATTTCCCAAATAGGATTTTAAAAAAGCACTAATCATAAAGGGAAAAATAAGTTGAACTACATAAAAATTAAAAACTTCTCCTCATCAAAAGACTCATTTAGAGACTTAAAAGGTAAATAGGAATCCGTATTTGTAATGCTTATATCTGACATAGATTATGTATCCAGAATATAGTCATTAAGAACTTTTTAAATAAAAAAGACAGACATTTAAACAGACATTTGTGCAAAAGACTTGAACCAGCATTTCATATATGATCACATCCAAATGGATAAAAAACATATGACAAGGTGTTCATTGGTCATTAGGGAAATGAAAATCCAAAACCAGAATAGTTAAATTTAAGAAGACTGATGATACAAAGATTAATCAGGATGTGGAGCAACTGGAACTCTTATGTACTATTTTTGGGAGTGTAAATTGGAACAACCATTTTGAAAATCTTTTTGGTAGTATTTAGCAAAGCTGTACATGAGGCATAATTCATGATCCAGCAAATTACCTCATAGGGAAATACTATTTAAATACCTTTGCTTATATGTGTACCAGAAGACATATATACATAGTAGCATTATTCTTAATTATTATTGGCTGGAAACAATCCATGTTAATCAATAGTAGAATAGAAGTTAAATTGTGCTGTATTAGTAAACAGAATTTTATTCAGCAATTAAAGTGAATAAACTATTGCTCCATGCAGCAACTTGGAAGAATCTCACAAATGTAATGTTGAGTGAAAAAGGCTAGACCCAAAAGAGAAGCAAGACTCTATAATTCCATTTATGTAGAGTTGACAAAAGAGGGAAAATGAATCTGTAGTTTTGGAAGTCAGTGGTTACGTACCAGAGGAGTAGGGAAGTGACTGGAAAGGGACACAGTGGGATTCTGGGTGTTCTACTTCCATTACTGTTCCATTCCTTGATATGGATGTGAGCTACTCAGGTATGGTCACTGTGAAAATTAATTGAGATCCAACCTTAAGGTTTATTCCCTTTTTGTATATTTAGTACTTCAGTGAATACAAATTATTAAAAAAAGAAAATATTGAGACAGCACAAGTACAGAAAATGAAACATGACAAGTGGAGATTATCAGAATGAAGGAAACTTTAACAAAAAAACATGAGACTTCTTTGCACAACTCAATGCAAATAAATTTAAAAACCTAGATAAAATGTGATTTTTCTAGGAAAATACAATATACCCTATAGAGACAGAAAATCTGAAGACTCCAGTAACTATAAAAGAAATAAGTAGTTAAAAGGAAAGATACAGTTATATATATATATATATATGTAAAATGCAAAATAACAAATGAAAAAGCTTCTTGGAACAAAACAGAATTTAGTAAAGTAGCAGTTTATAAAATCATCATGCAAAAACCAATAGCCTTCATCCATATGAACAAAATAGTTAGAATATATAATAGGAGACCCCTTATATAACAACAGAAAAAGAAAATAAATACCTAGGAGTAAAGTTAACTAGAAATATCCAAAATGTATGTGAGTAAACCTATAAAATGCCCTGAGAAACAAACAAAACAAAAAAAGACTTGTACAACTGAAAAGACACACTGTGTTTTGAGATTGTAAAACTCAATATTCTAAAGATGTCAATTCTCTCTCAGTTCAATATTTCAATGCAATGCAATCTTGATAAAAATACCATCAGGCCTTTTTTCTGGAATTAGACAAAATGATTATAAACTCCATATGAAAAAACAATAGCCAAGAAAATCCTGAACAAGAAAAGCAATGTGGTTGGGGAAGGGAAGCAGGAGCAGAAGTCTAGCCTCAGTGGATATTAAAATACAGTTACAGCTTCTATAAGTTAACCAATGTGGTATGCTCAGACAGAACAAGCAATGAAACAGAATAGACTGTCCAGAAATAAATCCGCATTTGGAAATGAAGTATATGAGAAGAGCAGCATCCCAAATCAATAGGGTAAAGACTCATTTTCTAATATAAAGTGCAAGGATAGCAGATATGTAGGAAAGATGAACCCGAAAAAGGATAAAACTGGGTCTATTCTTCATACCACATGCAAAGTAAACTCAAATGTAGCACACTTGAATATTAAAGGCCTAATGAAACCAAAAAAGTCTTAGGAATATGATTTGGAAAAACACAGAAGAATTTCTCTTTAACTTTGGAAGGAGCTCCTCCTTTGCAATCTATGCCTCAGTCTAGGAGAGAAAAGGGGGAAAGTGAACATACAATAAATAATACACAGATTTTGAAAATCAAATAGCAAAAATAAACACATAAAACAAAGTATAAAGCCAAACGGCAAACTGGTTAAAATAGTTGCATCTTTTATCATAAAGAATTAATAGTCAAATAAATAAAATGCTTTTAAAAACTGAGAGGCACAAAATGCTATAGAAAAATGGACTAGAGATAAGAGCAGACACTTCTATCAAAAAGAAATACAAGTGACCCTTAATCATATGAAAAAATGTTCAGCTACCTTTATAATAGGAGAAATGTCAATTATATTTACTCTGAGATGTTTGACAACATAATCTTTGTTTGAGGCTGTGATAAGTCACTTTGAGTACTTTACTTATGGAAATGAAAATGGTGCAAACCTTATGGAAAGGAGTTTGACAAAAATATTCTAATACATTTACTCTTTGACACAAAAATCCTGTTTATAAAAATCTATTACAAATATACACTAACAAAATATGAAAAGACATTCAAATACATGAATTGCACAAAACCATTCATTAATCACTATTTATCAAGGCAAATGCTGTAAGTAATCCAGGTCAATAGAGACTAAATAAATCTGGCAGATCCACAGTGGAGTACCACACTGCTGAGAAAAAGGATGTGGCATATCTCTATTCGCTGCTGTGCTATGCTAGGCAAAAAGTGGAAAGACAGATGTGTAGTAATATAATTATGTGAGTCATGTATTTTTCTAGCTGTGTACCTAGTTTGTCAGCATAACCACTCAGAAGGGAGATATGCCAAGTAACTTTAAAATGCAGTATTTTGAATATTCATCCTTAGTGAAATATATTCTCAGCACCAAAGAACTGCAAACCAAACTGAAACTGTTTTCAGTGATCATATTGTTGGTGGTAGTCATAATATTATTATTCTGATTGTTATGTTTATTGTGGAATAAAGCAAATGAGTAATTATTTTATTGCCTGTCAGAATCAGAAATTTTGTTGTGGAACAGAGGACTGTAGACGTAAGAAGAGTTTAAGTAAAAATCCCATAGTTCTGAATTTGAATTGGAAGTATCAGTGTGACATTATTATGTATTTTGCCTTAAAAAATAGGTATTTCTTAACTCTGAAAAAGTCCTGGAAGCAATGACCAATCCAGAAGCACTAGCATTCTCGCCAACTAGATGGTGATCTTTAGATACTACTTCCTATTGAAAGAAACCAGGGATCCTTGGAAAAATATCTGATTCTAGGTGTGGGGCAGGTAATGTACAACTTATCATACCAGAAAGTAAGAAAAATATTATTAGGGATGTTAGGATTTTGACAAATGGATTCAGCAGCCAACTTGAAAAGGCCTCCACTGGCTAAAGTAGAATCCTTTGACCAGCAATAAAAATAATATCTCAAATAAATGGAAACATATCAAGTACGTTTAAACTTATGAGTTTATAATGATATTTTGAAAAATTTATTGGTTACTTTTGGAAAATGTTAGAGACCAAACTCATTATTTTGAAAACTGGTTAATACAGGAAAAGGAGTGTTTTCTGCCTTTATTATATGAGTGGTACCTCAAAGTAAATGAACAGATGATAAAGAATACTTCTTCACAGAATTATTCAAGCTAGTAAATGAAAATGAAGAAGAAATAATAGAATAGTGAATTTTGCAGCTCTTGATGAACTAATGGATCTACGTAATGATCATTAATGGCTGTTAACATCTCAAAAAGAGAGACAACCAGACATTATATGCCTCCTGATGGATGTACACAATACCGCTTATGAACTATTCTAGCTAAAAAAAAGTCAAACTTGAATCTGATCATGCTTTTATATCAAGCTACCAATTTATGGGAAAGAGTGGGACAAGAAATACCCTTAGTAATATCAAGGGTATATGAACAGCAAAATCCACAGATGGAAAACTCCATAGGGCTAACAACCTCAACGGAAAGCTGTAAGAAGAAAAAAGATGGAGGAGAACATATAGATTATTAAATGAGCCTTAGAGTTAAATTCATCAATTTCAACTTAGACCTGTTACTTGGATCCTAATTTAAACAAATTATATATGTGCAAAATAGCCAGGAACTCTTTAACTGATCAGATATCAAGAATACTATTAATTTTTGGTATGATGTGGTTATATTAAAAAAAAAGAGTCCTTATTTTATAAGAAATACATATTAAAATAGTTATCAATGAAATTGTATGACATCTGAATTTGCTTTGAAAGAACCAAGCAAGGGACAAAACAAGTGAAAATGAAACAACATTGGCCATAAATAGATCAGTGTTGCATCTGGGTGACCGGTCCATGGGAGTGAAGTATTCTCTCAATGTGCTCATGCTTGAAATTTCTATGAGAATTTTTAAGAGTTCAAAACAACATCACTTATTTTCATTCACTCACAATTTATTTGGGAACCACTAATATTTGGAAAAAACAACAACAAATGAAGCAAATCTGAATTTATATAGACCTAGAGGAAATGGTGAGTGTGAAATAAAAAAATAAGGGCAGAATCCTTTCCAAGAAAGATGTTCTCTTCTTCCAGGTCACTATAAAAACATTCTGTTTTATCAGAGTTTTGAAATTGCCCTCTCCTCATTAAAGAAAAAAAAACAAAACTACTCTAGAAAGTGAACCTCACCCTACACCTGGGTAAATTTATGACGTAAATGAGCTGGTTTTCATTAGTCTCAGAATACCTTTTCCAGGGCCTTTTCTTTACCTTCATGCAGGTGGCTTTCAACCCTACTGCAGTCCTACGCTCTCCCATTTGGTAAACTTGCCTGGCAGTGGAATGTGCTGCCTTTATAGGTTCATTTGATTAAGGCACACAATGCACTATATTAAATGCTGTTATGTATTCAAGATATGTATTTTGAAATACGCATAGCTATGTGATTTCTATGCGAAATACCAATTACTGTGGTTTTTTAATTAAAATTCTTTCTAGAGCATCTGATATAATTAGAGATGCTCTGACCAACATTTCGATTAATCCTAGTCATGATTTATCTTTTGTAATATATTCTAAAAGAATAAGTTACTTCTCTCCAAAAAACTCATCTTGAATTAATCATTCATATATCATCTCACATTTATTGTTCTTCTTTTTTTTTTCTTTAATGACCACCAGATCAGGAAAGCAAGGTACACATTGAAGAAGACTTGGATTTTAGACATTTCCGATGAAGAAGAGAAAATAATGAAACCTAGGTCAAATTTCATGAAGAAAGGACAGGATGAGTCTTTCATGAACAAAAGAATAGAATTACACACTTAGGTAAGGTGTCTCTGGTCTGCTTTACATGACAGAAAATGGTCTGTAGAACAGACACCAAGTGTGAAATGTATCAAGTGTAGAATTAGGTAACAAGAAAGCAATATGTGTACTTACATGTACAAATGTATAATAGATATGTATATAAATTTATACATACAGATATCAATGAATAGAGCATGGGGAATATTTTGAAGTAGGTTCTTTGATTATTAGCATTGGGGGCTGGGGAGGTCGGTGGGTATATGTTCCAAATTCACTGGATGGTCCATTGGCCAGCATGGAGCAGGAATGACTATGCAATCCAGCTGAAGCACAAATAACAGGCCAGTATATAAAAGCAGAAGGAAAGGCTCTTAGCATATATGTTAAAAATAGATGAGTGAAGAGTTTTATAGTAAATTATGAAATATTTACTGCAGATGTTCCCAGATTGTTGGGTCTCAGAGACACATAAGAAAATGTTTTAAACAATGACATTGGCATAGAGTTACCAACTTTCTCTTTTCCCAAGTAAACATGTTTTAAATTACCATCTGCTATCTCTATCATTTTATTCAAAATGATAGCTTAGTGAAAAAGCTGGAAAGACATAATTTCAAAAAGAAAAAAATAGTCCCTTCTCAAATCACATCGACAGATGAATGACAGTTATCAGTCTGGATACCATTTTAGCAGAGCTGGATTCTCTTTTATTAAACTCTTTTAAAACTAAAATTACATAAATAACTTATATGCACAATGGAGATCTTGAAAAAGTACAGATAATCACTAAGAAAAAAAGTTTGATTCTCCCCAGCCAAAGATAACCACAACTTGGTGTGTGCATATTTAGCATTTTTAATAGGTAATTGAAAATTTTCGCTAAGTAAAAGCCATTATTCTCTACATACTATTCCTGTTTTTTTATTTAGCATTTTTCATGGATATTTCTCAAGAAAATGTATGTTCTTCCACATGATTTTTAACTGCACAATATTATATTTGTATGAGCACAGAATAATTTTAACCAATCCTCTAATTGTTTAACTTTTCTTTATTTTTCCTCTAGAGTAAGGAGTACTTGAATTTCCTCAGGTCTCTTCAGCCTGAGTACAGACAGGTCTACTTAACAGGATAATGTACCTTTCATCATCTCTTTTGCTCCCCATTCATGCAGAATCTCTGCCTAGAACATTCATAGGAAGAAGCTTCACATGACTTTACTAACAGTTTGGCTCCTGCAGGAGTAATTAATGACTCTTGTGAATATTCTCTGGGCATATGGGTACCCTCTGGAAACCACTCCTGGCTTCCATTAGCTTTACATTTCCACATTCTGCTTCATATTGGGGAGTAAGCCTAATTCCCGTCTTATCGTTTGTGTTGTTTTGTGTGAGAGGGATTAAGACCACACTTTGTTGCTTAGCCCATGAGGCCCTCCACGGAGACAGTTCCTTCAGCGCCTGCCTGCAGGTCCTCTTTCTACAGGCCTAGGACTCGACTGCCTGACTGGTCAGAGGGCAGACAGAATGTGGTTCTCGGGTGCCCTCGTCCCTGGGCTCACCAGACAAAGGTTTGGCTGCCTTTCAGCATAGGCAGGACTCCTGCTGTGAGGAACACTTTGTGCATGTCTCTCACTTCCCCTGGAATGAATTCCTAGAAGTAAATTCCTATGTGTGCTTTATGTTGTTATAGGCTGAACTGTGTCTCCCCAAATTCATAGATTGAAGCCTTAACCCCCAGTACATCAGAATGTGACTGTATTTGGAGATCGGGCCATTACAGAGGTGATTAAGTTAAAACAAGATCATCAGGGTGGGCTCTAACCCAATATGACTGGCATCCTTAGAGGAAAGGTTGGACACACGGAGACGGCAGTGAACCCACAGGAAAAAGTCATGTAGTAACACAGCAAGAAGGTGGCCACCTGCCAGCCACCGAGAGAGGCCTCAGGAGAAAGCAAACCTGCTGCTGTCAGGATCTCAGACTTCAAACCTCCAGAACGGAGAAGTAAGCTTCCACTGCTGAAGTCCCTCAGTCCAGTGATTTGCTATGGCAGCCCTAGCAAGCTGACACAAATGTGTTCTCTAGAATTAGGCAAATTTCCTTCCACTTCCCATACCATTTTCTTCTTCACTGTTAGCATGAAGTGGCAGAATGTAAGATTAGGAAGGACTTGGAGATTCCATCCAGGAGTGCTGAGGATAAGCAGTTATCACCAGCCTGATCACAGGGCCTTTTACCAAAAAGGGCTGAAGCCATCCCAGACTTCCAAACTGCGCTCCGTGAATGGGGCCCAAATTTGTGTATTTACAAAACTCTTCCCCAGTATTTTACAGAGTCGTCCAACTATAAAAGCCACTGACAGCTCTCACCAAGTAAGAACAGAGGAAAACAGTATCCTCCCTAGTTAGCGACTGCTGTGCCGCACGGCCCGGTGAGGACTCTCTCCAGTAAACAGCATCGCCCCCTTCTCTACCTAACATGAGGTGCTAGCTCCTGCCTCCAGCTCACATCAGGAGGGTTTCTCATCAATCCACCTAAGATGTTGTTTGCCCTGCCGTGACAGTTACAATAACGAAGATGTTGATAATGACTAATAGGTGCTTCCATTTATTGAGCACTTTCATGCTAAGCACTCTGAAAAGGGATTTGCATAAATCAATTCATTTACCTTATTATAGCCCAGAGATGGGTTATTACTCCCACTTTTCAGATGAGGAAATGAAGGCTCAGACTTAAGTGTTTATGACATAGCATCTGAAACAAAGTACAAACCCTGACTTAGAACCCAATCGAAATGACTCCAAAAAGAGAAACTTAAGTCTTCTAAGATGGTCATATTTCAAAGCACAGTGGCCATGTCTTTATTGTGCACATGGAAAGAGGCTGACAGTGGAAGACCAGCAATAGATTCAGGCTCACTCACCGAAGAGTGAAATACTAAGGTGGGTCTTGAGAGGCCTCCCAGGCCACAGGGAACCCATGGTACCCGGGGCGCTTGACAGCAGATGACAGAGGGCAGTCCTGGCAGGCTGCAGCAGGTGGGCCACCAAGAGTAATAAGGAGACTCTACAAGTCAAGAGAACCTGGAAGTGATATTTGGAAGTCTGTTACCACCAGTATAGCACAGGTGAAGAATTTGGGGGAAGTAACACAGAAGGGGAACGTACAGAGCTGTGTTTGAATTTTCATTCCATTCTTTTCAGCTACATAGCTTTGGATAAGTTCCTGAGCTCTGCTGAGCCCTGGTTTTCTACTTTGAAAAATGAAGAGCATAGCATCAGCCTCGCAAGTGGTTGGGAAAATTAGAAACAGTGCAGGTGAAGCTGGTAAATGGAGAGTACAAACAGACAAAGTAATGCCGACTCTCGTTCTGGAAAATCCATGGAACAGACAGATTGTCAGCACTGGAATTTTAGGGAAAAGGACAGAAGTCAGGAGGCCATCACCCAATGCACAAGATAAAACTAGTCAGGCTGCAAGAATGGTCTGTCACAGCATCACTAAATGCTTGGACCAGGACTGCTTGAAATCTCTCCTTAGAGAGTCTTCAGATGAGTGTGTGTGTGTGTGTGTGTGTGTAAGGGGGAAGAAGGAGGGGCTGACTGTATAGGATGAAAAAGAAAAGGACAAGAACATGACCTATCAAATCCATAGCACCCCACCATTTCCAGCTGGGGCGTATTTAGCTACAGGAGCTCACTGATTAAGCAATCCCAGGATCATCACACTGGGTCCAAAAGCACTGCTTTTGGAATCAGACAGAGCCAAGTGTGAATTCTAGATCTTTCACTTCCTAGCTTTGGGATTCCCACAAGTTATTTAACCAGGTTCAGGCATATAACATTTAGTTAAATGCTTTAACAAAACACTGTCTAATTTGATTAAAGCATTATTTAAGTGGAAGCATTTTTTTAAATCAGTTGGTGATTAAATCTTTATAAAGTTAATATTCTGTCAAAAAAATATCTTCAGTTTTGACTGTTAGGTAGACTAAGTCCTGCATGCACTGAGAAAATGGAAGCTTAATCTGTTTTGTCTTCCAGATGTTCCATCTATTAAATTCAATCAATATTTCCTAGTTCCTACAACGTACTGCTCATTGCATGAGGTACTGAGTATAGAGTTAAAGACTCTCCAGTCACAGTACATATGTATATATTACAAATGACATTGTGAGAAATATACATTTAAGTATATTTTACAATTGAATCTATCTGGGAAGTCAGGGAAGGCTTCTTGAGGGAAGCAACATTTGGTATTTTACATTAAAATATGTTCGAGGGAGACCATTCATTTATTCCTTTACAAGTTCTGCCTTTCTTAGGCTGAGACCATCATCATCATCAGAGCCCAGGATTTATAGGATTCTGTTGTTTCACTTTGGGCTTTCACCAAAACACACTCTTTTTTTTCTTCCTAATTAAAAATATTCATAGTTTTATTGCCAGCATTTCACTTTTGCAAGCTTCTCATTAGTAAGAGTACCTGTGGTATGATGGGAACCCAAGAAAGAATGTATTGGGATGGACATATGAATCAGTGCACAATCAGATGAATGTAGCATCAATCACCCTCCACATATGGATCTCAGCCCTGGATGTGAAGGGTTATACTTAGGTCTTCTTTGAACATTTTGAAATCTACTCCCTAAACTCTAGTGTTTATTTGGCATTCCTGAGCCTAACTAGAGGACTATGCTCTACCCCTTTCTCCCAAAGTTCCTGTCCTTTCCATTCCAACTCTCTCCCTCTTGCTTCCCTCATCTTCTCATCTCACTTAAGAAGAGTTGGCCTGGAGAAGGTTAGGAATGGATTCCATTCCTTATAATTATAAAAAAAAATCACTTTACAGATTTTTTAAAAAGATACATTAGAGAAAGCATTATTATTTTGGGATTAAATGACTATGTTGTCTATTTCTGACACAGAATTCTAAGGAATTGCCAGTTTGGGAATAAAATATAGCTAGTCACAGGAAAATACTCAAGAGTATCACACTGCACCCATAACACTGGGCAAGCACTGAGGCTACTCTAATCCTAACTTCCTCATAATATCGCTCCAATAAATTTGTTGTCATCATAGGCAGTCTTTTATGCAATTCATATTTCTGTACGTAACACATTAGAATGAAACAAAGACCAGCCAAATGCCATAAACCACCCAGAAGCCTCTTTGCTCCTGTTCTTACTGGTATTCCTGTTAAACCCTTAGCAATACTGGTTAGTCTTCCATGGCCATTTAAAAGACTTTTATATGGTTTTTGAAATGCTCTCCAGCCATATTGCTTTTATCTTTTTTTTCTTTATTGATTTTTCTCCTTAAGACTTTAATTCACTCTTCTAAGGTTGCTACAGTCAAGAGAGAAATTCTGCAGATCACATAGAGATAACATTCTAACTCAGACTGGGTCACATGAATCTCACATAAGAACACCAGCTTCCTGCAGATAACTGGTCCTTTCCTGCGTTCCAAGCCCTTTCGGATTCTCTTTTCATTTTTTTTCTGTCCCTTAGTATTTGAGACTTAATCTTTCTTCAGTCTTATTCTTCATGCTGAGCTCATCTGAAATGTACCAATAATTGCTACCAGCTAAATCTGGTTTCATCATTCTGAAAATTCCTCACTGAAACCAGTCCTGTAAAACACAAATCTGATCATTTCTGCAGGTTAAAGTGACATTTGGGGTGTAGCTTTTCCAGTACACTAATTCCTGGGTGAATTTGATTCTATTTCTAAGAGGTTCAGGCATATAACATTTAGTTAAATGCTTTAACAAAACACTGTCTAATTTGATTAAAGCATTATTTAAGTGGAAGCATTTTTTTAAATCAGTTGGTGATTAAATCTTTATAAAGTTAATATGCTGTCAAAAAAATATCTTCAGTTTTGACTGTTAGGTAGACTAAGTCCTGCATGCACTGGGAAAATGGAAGCTTAATCTGTTTTGTCTTCCAGATGTTCCATCTATTAAATTCAATCAATATTTCCTAGTTCCTACAATGTACTGCTCATTGCATGAGGTACTGAGTATAGAGTTAAAGACTCTCCAGTCACAGTACATATGTATATATTACAAATGACATTGTGAGAAATATACATTTAAGTATATTTTACAATTGAATCTATCTGGGAAGTCAGGGAAGGCTTCTTGAGGGAAGCAACATTTGGTATTTTACATTAAAATATGTTCGAGGGAGACCATTCATTTATTCCTTTACAAGTTCTGCCTTTCTTAGGCTGAGACCATCATCATCATCAGTGCCACATTCAACCACTTTATAGTCCTGTCATTTAGAAGGTATTGATGACATTTCACAACTTATTCCAACTGTGCTTCCAATATCACTGAATATTAGAGGAAAGAGGGGACACAAGCATGTCTGCAAAGAAAGTGAAGTTGGTTTGAGGGCTTACTTTCCTTCTGCCTGTTAACTTATTTCTTCCCCTAGACCACTGGCATCGACCCCTCTGGCTGAACCTGGTTACACTCTGTAAGTGCTACTTGCTAAGTAAAGGACTAAGTTCTATCTTTCCACATGTTTACACATTTTAGTTGTATGATAGGAAAATAAAATGCTTGGGAAATGCAGAACAGTAAAGCTATAATGGTGGAATGATTAGCAATCGGGCTGACATTTGGAGAATAAAGAGCCATTGGAGCCACTTCTATAGATTAAATAATGTAGGAAGTCATGGCACAGTATACTCATAAGATTTGTAATGGGATAAACATCTCTATTCCAGTTTAATGAGTATATTTATTTTTCTCAAGGTCATGAACAAAAAAGAGAATTGATAGGAATCTAAGTCTCTTAACTTTTCTGTTCTCCTAGTTCTTCCATTAGACCATCCTACATTACCCCTTAATACGTATTAACTAATTTTATTAATTTAAATAGTTCAATTAATAATGGTATTCACTTAAGTAGTTATTTATAATTTATACTCTTCTCATGTTATTTAATTTAATCCCAAAACAACTAATTGAGGAAACTGAGGCACTGAAGGGTTAGGGACTTGCCCAAGATCACATGGCTGGTGACAGAGTTAGCACTGGTCTGGTATGTGCAGTCCCAGGGTCTGTCACTGTCACCTCGCCTCTGCCAGGGTGAATGTTGCTGATCTGTTTGGCTTCAACATACTCCTACCACTGTCTACTTCATCCTCAATTGAAGAAACCAATCTCCCACAAAAAGGCAGGTTTTCTGTGGTCAAGGATATAAAAATTGTTGTATTCTGAGACCAGAACTTTCCTCCAAATACTCTAAAGGTCTGTTTAAAGAACATAACATTTCTAAAGCCCAGGCATTCAAACTTGTATAATATTTGTATTTATTTTTTGTTTAGAGAGAGCATACGGAACACTTTGCATATTCATGATGCCAAAGTAGAAAGCACGAAATACCCACTCCAACCAGTAAGTTCCAAGGCACAAAGGCCCCAGCAACCCTGGATACAACCAATCCTCACCCTGCCATCCCTTCCTGAGTGGTATTACTGGACTTCCTGTGTGATTCTGAGGTGGAGTCAGCTGAAGTCGTAAGAGTTGGCAACCAGCTCCTCTCCATAGATGGCATTCATTTAGAAAGCATGACTGGTGGCTTCATAGGAGTGGAGAAAAGGGGGAGGGGGAGCCGAAGAGAGGAGGAGGAGCCCTCGGCAGAATTCCAAGTTCCGTGGCCCTGGCCCCACGGAACTTTGGAAACAAGAATCAGGCTTGGGCTGCACAGGTTCCAAGTCACAGGGCTTCCATGGCTGGCAAGCGTCGAGCCGGAAATTCAGTTGAATAGAGCTCTAAATGTTTTTTTGTTTGACATTCATGCTTAACAGAAAATGATGAATCCATTAGCGACTCCTTCCGTTGCCAAAAGAAACAGACTTGCACTTGTAGATTGCTTTCATTCTGCGCTATCAAGCCACTGCATGCGCCGCTTTCACAAAGCTGACAGTCATCTATCATTTTTAAATGGGTTTAGAGGTACAGTCGTCTTTGTCTGAAGTGTGTGGATGTGTCAGCGTGAATGCGACTCATTAAAACAGACTGACCCAAACAGTTTAAATAGGATTCACAGTAGGGGGAAAATGTTTTATTTGAGGTTTGTTTGGAATTATTTTGAAGTTTGTCACTAATTTTGAAAAACAATGGGCTCATTTTCCCAACTTCTTTTTCTTCCCTGAGATGTGTTCAAGAGAACAAATAGCTATATTATACACTGTCCCAGAAACATGCTCTTTTGGAAATGAAGAAAGATTCTATGATTATGAAATTGCAAGAGTTCCCTTGTGCTCTAGAACATTTCACACATAAATGATTTCATGAAACTTCCCCACGTCTCTCTATCTCTCCTCAGTCCCAGACCCCAATCCATAAATTATATCTTTAAATAAAAATCTTTAGGCCCATTTTTCATCATTTCCATTACACTCTCAAGGAATACCTTTTGAAGTCAATGATTTAACATATGAATTAAATCTTCCATAAAATGAGTTTAAATATTAAGAGAAATGCGGCTGGCCATATGCATCTGAGTTCCATAGGACATTGTTTTGTTTTTAAATGCTTCAAGATGCTCAATAAAATTGAATATAGCCAAACTCATCCCCAGTGTGAGCTTGTAAGCCTTCAACTTGTTTTCCAATGGCTTTATTCTCTCTCTCTCTTCTCTCATCCCATGCTGATATTAAGCTTCTAAAGCAATAATAGAAGTACAAATTGCAGAAATTAAGATCCAAGAAGATCTGCACATATCAGTGAAGAAGAAAGTAATTTGTCAAGCATTTCAGTACTAGTCTAGTTGAATTTTTGCCTTTTATACATGGTTACAGAGGGAGATATGCAAATATTTAACATCTGTCTGGGCACAGCCAATCACAACAGTCACCAGAGCGAGTCCTAGAAGCCCCTTTCTAAGACAAGTGTTAACCCTTAGGTTGCTGAGTGCAGGAGATTCAAGGAGTCCCAGTTTTGACATCAGGAAAGTTGGGGTAATGGGTGAGGGTAGGTAGGCCTGAGGGTAGCTGTTATTTATGAGCCAATAGAAAATTATTTCAACATTTTAATGGACTGCTATCCCAGTGCATATTGATTGAATTCAGCCCTGTTTTTACTATATCTTGTTTTTCATTGCATAGACTCCTAGCACTTATAAAAACAGAAACAGAAATACCCATTATTTTGGCATTGCTCTACAATCTACCACTTCTTTCTGTGTACCCCCAAATCCCTGTGTACCTGCTAAGGCACCAAGCCCTGTTCAAGCTGCTCCCACAGGAATGAATGGCTGTTGAAAGTGTGGGATGAGGATTAAACCTTAAGAAAAAGGTCAAATAGCAATTATGATATGATAGAAAAGATTTTAGAATTAATTTCTTAATTTTCATCCTATACTACCCAAAAGACCTGTAGATTTTTAGCACTGCAAGACCCATTGTAGAATAAAAATATATAGAATATGTATTTAACTTATGTCACATGTTTCCTTTAAGGAGCTAAAATGATTTGACATAAATTAACCAGTCATTTCTCACCACAACCATTCCCCAAAGAGACAAATGCAAGGTAAATATTATGATACCCATTTTGCAGGTGAAGAAATTAAAGCAATTTTCAAGACAACGGTTTAAACCAACCAAGGAGTAGCTCAAGTCAAGTCTCTTATATCCAAGACTGTTTTGATCAAGTCACCAAGTGGTCTGACAAGTAACATTCATGCAGGAAGAGCAATGTGACAATTCTGAGACCTCATTCTTTACAGAAGTATAATTGGATCCCTAGTGTAACTTAAGACACTTCAGAGCTTGAAAAACACATCAAATATAAGGAGGAAATGAGGAATGAATTGCTTTTATAGAAAAAGCACTGACAAAAAAAAAGTGTCTACTTGAACACATACAAATATAATTAAAAGCATCTGACAGAGAAAGAAAGCACAGAAAGACCAAAAGAGAAGGACAGAAAGTTACATTCCTTCTAAAGTTGCTGTGAGCCGAAATGCGGCAGCTCACCTCCAATTTCCCCAGGCCAACATGAGCTCTAGCAGATTGTGTTTCTGACCAAAACCTCAATACTCAAGTCCAGAATATATTATTTCAACTATCAATTTATATGCTACATATAATAATAAACTCAGTAATGTTTACATAAACAAATAGATACTTTATAAAGATGCAAAAGGGTTGAAGGCTTAGATATTGGCTTTGGAACCAGACTGTTTGTGTTCCAGAGTTACTACTCTGTGGCTGTGTAACCCTGGACAAATGACTCCCACTGGCCCCAGCATATAAAATGGAGATATTATGTGAGGATTAAATGAGATGTGTTTGTCAAGTTCCAACAGAATGACTGGCAGAGAGCAGATATTTGGGGGCCACCCTCTCACTGACAAACCTTCCTCTTTTTCAGTGAACATCTCCCTTTAGCCATCAAAGACACTAATGATTGAACTGCTGGCCTTTTTGCTGCAAGGTGGGAGTTTCCTCTAACACAACACTAGTGCAGATTTAGGGATGCCTGGACCCAGCTCCCAGGCCAAACCACTCTTAAGTCTTTCTCCATCCTAACTGTGGACTTCCCCCTGTCAGATTTTCTGGTAGCCTTAGAACATGGGCCACCACTTCACAGCACACTGCTGCCACCCCCTTGATCACCTGGGTTCTCTTTCAGGTGGAGGAGATGTACCCAGGTCCTCTCTAGAAGCACGTATAAGCTACGAAAATCTCCCCCTTTGTTCTTGTTTCTCTAGAAAGTGCAACATGTCTTTGAGTCTACAGTGAGCAACTAAAAGGAGAGACAAAGAATAAAATTATGAAATAAGGGAAAATTTCATAAATTATTTATAAAATCCCATCATTAAGAGTCGATTCTGTTGTTAACTAAATTGCAAATAGGAGTAAAGTCTTTCTTGGTTCCCATATTATATATTTCTTCTTTTCTAGTTAAGGCTTTGATCATCCCTGGCTTTATTAAATTTATTCAGCAAATATGTACTGGGTACCTACTATGTGTCAAGTGCATATAGTAATTTAGATACAGTTCCTGACCGTGAGATACTTCAAGTCTAGTCTTTCTGGCTCCATTCTACTGGATCTCAAACTTTAGCATGAAACAGAATCATCTGGAGCGTTTGTTAAACCACCAATAACTGGACTATTTCCTCAGGTCCTGATTCAGTAGGTCTGGGAATTCGCATTTCTAACCTACAAGTGCTGGTCCAGGAAATACTTTGAGACCACTGCTCTAGGCTGTGCTCTCATCCATTGTCTTCACCATCACCTGTAAACTTCCTAAAATATAATCAGTCACTCTACAGAACAAAAAATCCTACTGTCTCTTCAATAGAACCTTCAAGATCTGCCATTCAAGGCTATTATTTTTCCAGCCTTTATCTGGAAGTACTCTGCACTGTACGCTGACTTCCCTAGTTAAGTTGAATTCTATTCCTACCAAAGACTGTATAGGTCCTTCAGAATAATGAGTTTCTTTGGAAACCAAAAGTGTTGGACTTGCCACTTACTAAAAAAGAGAGAGAGGAGTAGTCTACCTTTTATAAGTACATGGGCTTATTGGGCATACAAATCAGGCCTTCAAAGAGTAAAAGAAAGTAATGATGCTGTGGAATGGAACCATGGAGGCCCAAACATTGAAAAAAGTTGTTTTAAAAACTAAGTTTGAAGATTTATCTGATGACAACAATCACTTTAAAGTACTTATTAATAGACTATTGTTTCTACAATTAGGTGTCTAAGACAGTAACAGGAAAAGAGACATCATTGTGTAAACATTAATATAACACACAACTGCATCAAATAGAAAAGGGGAACACTAACTTTCATTTTCATTCAGTGAGATTAACCTAAAATAACTAACTTGTAGTTTGGATTGAATTTATCAGGCAAAGGTTCAGTATGCGCTAATTCCTAGTGAGCAGCCTTAGCAGTATTATCCCCCTTTTTGCTGGGGCACAACATTTCTGTATTGATACCCATATGAGAAATGTTTTTCTGGATTACAAATATGCACCAAAATAAAGCATTTCTGAAAGACTTGAATAAATGCTCAGTTGTCGCAGTTATGTTACTGGGTTGATAAAGCATCTGATTTGAAGAACTGAAAGTAGAAAAGAGAGAGAGAGGGAATTATAGGTAGACAAGGCCATGAATAATTATTGCCATTTTCTTCCTGTCTCTGAAACTGTTGTGTTCATAGCTGTTATTTGTAAAAAAAAATCTTGACTATGGACAAGTTTCTAGTTTAACACTGTAGAGAGGTGGAAGAAAATATGTCAATAAAGAAGACAAACTTAATAAATAAAAGTGCCCTAGAGTGTGTGTGTGTAGAGGAGGCTGGGTGTGCAGGAAAGCCTGAGTTACTGCTGTCCCACTTGGAGGTCCAATGTGGTATACCTGCATTTTTTTTTTTAACCATGTTTCAGTGTTTGTAACTAAAGAGTCATCTGATAGTTGGGTAGTTTTCCATTTACCCAATAATGGACCATACTTAGCCTATCCAGCTTGGGTGAGGTCTTGTTCAGGCTCAGGAATGGAAGCGGGGTATCTAGAAGATTTGTGACCTACTGCAATCAAATAGCACATTTGTACGATTCATAAACAAATCCCACTGAATGACCTTGGATGGCCACTGTGTCTTCAAACCATAGGAAGGACAGCTTGAGAAGACGAGCCTGGAGTTAAACTTTTTATCACTATCCATATTAAACATATACATACAAAACAGAAACCAAACCAAAGGCCTTTTAGTAGTAGGCTAGTGTGTGCGAAGAACACTGGATTTGAACCAGGATCACTTGATCCCCAGACTGGGCTGTGACCTTAGTCTTGTTCCCCTCTTTTGCTGATTGTAAAATAAAGATAAGGTTGTCTTATGAGGGATTAAGTGTGCAAAGATATACAAAGCCTCTAGAACAGTGTCCGGCACACAGTAGGCACGCAGTAACAGGCTGCTTAATACATATGTGCCATATAAAGGAATAAATAAATGAGAAAGAACTAACCATGCTTCCTTGAAGATTATCAGAGTGAAAGAATGAAAGATTTCCCGACAGTCACCATACCAGACATAGCCTACTAAGTGCAAGGCACTGTTCTTAGAACAGGGAAGGGTAAATAAGAATGATCTTAGCCTTCAAAGGAAAATGGTTTAATCTTCTCAATTGTGGCTGCAAATAGAATCACCTAGGAAGATTACAAAAATCTGGACGCCCAGGCTGTATCTCATGCCAATCAAATCAGATCTCTTGGGCTGGGATTCATGCAGTGTTTTTTATATCTCCCTTGGAAATTCCAAGGCAGAGCCAAGATTCAGTGGTCCAGGAGATTGGAGACAACATAAATAGAGGTAAGTAACTGCAATGTGACATTGAAAAAAGGGATATTTGTGAAAAATAAGTGTTATGGGAATTGGAAACCATCTAGCTGAAGTATATACACAGAGGTTTCAGAGAGGTGTCGGTGTTTGAGCAAAATATTCAGAAATGCCACATTCATACAGTCAGAACATAGACAGGTATGAGGCCCGTTGCAGAGGGATGGCTATAAGTCATGTGAAAAACTGGAGTTGCAGCTGGTGTTTCGTGTACATCAAGAATAATGGTGCCTTCGACGCTTTTTTTCATAAACTTACACTTCAACACAACAATCCTCCCCTCATTTGACTTTCTTTGGTTTCACTACTATTTGCACAATCCTAGTGGCCCAAATTTCTAGATTTACCTTTACATCTTAAGGTCAGAGCACATAAGATGTTATTTCAACAACTCTTAGATATTTTGTTTGTAGAAATTAGACTCTTTATATTCTCACAAAGGACTTGAGGTGACTTACAATTTTATAGCACTTGCAAGGTAGCAATGTTTTTTAAGGTGGAAGAGAAATCACCTAGGAAAAAAGACATTTGTGCCAGGAAGCTAGAATTACCTTGTTCCTGAAACTGAGTACTAAATAGAGCCCAGAGATTCCTAACAGTCAGTGCAACAAGGGAAATGTGACATTTCACTGTCTGATGAAAGAAGGTATATAGTTTATTTGAAAGGGCAAACACTGCTTCATTGCTAAAGTCTGGGAGGAATTCCCAGAATAGAAATACGTTACATCACATATAGTAAAAAATGCGTTTAACTCATTTGTTTATTGACAGGGTTGTCCTTGTCTACTTGGAGAACTTTGCTGACTACAACTCATCCGGGACAGTCTTCCTGCCATTTTTAATTCACCTCTGTTTGCTAAGATTAGTCAGAGCGAATTGATGTGCTCATTCTATTTAAAAAAATACATTCTTTCTCCAGTCACTCAACAGACAAGAAAATGCCTGTGCTGGTCTTTCTGCTTTCTAGCTCTGTTGATGTATTAGCATATACGATCTGTGAACCTTGTATTTTAATTCTTCCTCGGTGCCAAACATAATGCTTAAAGAATCATTTGCCCACCTATATTGTTCCAAATGCATCACGTTCTTAAAAGGAAACATGGGTAATAAAACCCTCTTGAATTTAGGGCATTTGAAGGAGTTATATTCTTAAAGCATCAAGTCACTATATTAAGGAATATAAGCAAATCCTCATAAGCTTTCACACGCCCAATTTGGCAAGGGATCATCCATATGAATAGCCCTTTGTTTTCACTCCCAAGATATGTACAGGTTTTTACAGAACTCAAATTGATTCTAGCAATTATTTAAAATTCCTCAGGAATACCTTAAACCCCATATCTTCATTTGTGAGCAGGGACAATGCCAAAATGCCAACAACTGAGTACTTTTAGATTAAAAGCAACATCCATTTTGACAGCCTTTAACACAGACACAAGCCAATGGCAATTCATATAAATCACACACCTAGCATTTTACTTTATGTCTCTTGATGGGGGAATCCTGTGGTTGACTAATCTAAGATGTGAACCTGGGCCATAATTTCTTGAGACTGATTTAAAGCCAGTCCTACGCAAAACCATGTTATACTCAACAGATCATGTTTTAAATGGAGAGTGGTACATTTAGGTCTATTATTGCATTGCCTTGCAAGATCATGTATCAACTCTTTTGTCACCTTTAATTACAGCTATAGCAGCAAATTATCTCATACCAATCTAAATGTCTACAGTTAGCATTAGCATTGCCCTTTATTTGAGAGATGCTGATGACAAATATAACTGAGCTACTTTCTAAGACTGAACCTTATGCTAAACCTTCCTCCCTTATTGTCTCCTCAGACTAGCAGTTTGTCTTGCAAAATATATGGATGGCTTCAAGGTTTAGACACTGAACATGAACAGAAAACTATGGCAACAATTTCTCATGAAATTGCTAGTCAGAATCAACTTCCCATTGAATTTTCTAGGACAAGGGTGGCAAACACAGTTACATATGCTAATGCTCCTTTATTGAAAGTCGACTGACTAATTGATTAGGAACATTTCTCCTGAAGAGCTTGGACATGGTCTCAGAATTCTTTTAAGCCAAGGGTATTATGTAGATATCATTAATTGATCAAAGGGGCACTTTGTTGAAACTTATTTACTATCCCTCTTGTAGGACCTCACAACTGGCACTGACTTTGAAGGTAACCTCATTCAATTCAACATCTTAAACCCTCTCTCAAACATCTCAAGCAAGTGACCTTTCAGTTCCTTGAACACTCATCAACAGGCTGAATGAGCCAGCCCAGTGCAAAAGGGCCCACAAACTCATCTGCAAGAAGACTGAACAATTAATTGATTCATAAATAAGTAAAAATAGCTAGGGAGTTCATGAACTGTCTTCTAGTTGATCTTCTACTGCCATGCCTACTATTCCCTTTTATCACGGTTCTTTGAAAATGAAGGGAAAAAAATTATTTTTGTGCTTTGTTTCCAAAGGAAAGCATTTCATACCCAGGAGTGCACTCTCAACTCTCTGGCATATTGGAGACCTTTCATTCCAGGGAAGAGTTTATAGAGCTCTCCAAGAATAGGGCGGTCTGAAAATTCTCATAATAAAGGAAAAGGAAATGAGTTGGAGAGGGTCCAGGAATATAAGAGTCTGGGAAAGGGGCAGGTGTCTGATCCCTTGTGGCCCAGATCTCATCATCATTGTTCTTGACCATTCGTCCCCCTTACCTAATTTCCATGCAATCATAATATCTGCTCCCTCTCTAACCCATTAGAATACTTAGTCTGGTTGAGCTAATTAAAGAAATTTACACCAAAGTGGAACTAGGCCTTGTGGAAAACATTTTAATCCAAAAGAAAGACTTGTTAGTGTGAATGAATCTCTATTTCTTGAAGCTACTTATCATATAGATTATTATTCCTTACTTCCACCCCTTAAATCAATTAGAGTCCCAGGCAATAAAATCCATGTTATTGTCATCATTTCATATATCACAGCCAAATGACAGACTTCTCTCAAACTTTAAACGTTACTGTACTTCTCAGCATTCAGTGCTCAAGAACACCTGAAAACCTTTAAAATGCTTATATTAAAATATTCTACCCAAGTAACTGGAAATTCCAACAAATCATTAGCCCTAGCAGAGGACAAAGGAAAATAGCAACTTGCTATGTGAGATTTCTAACTATTTTTCATTCACTATAGAGCCTAACCAAAGGTTAGTCTTTAACTGCAACATTTGTACGTGCAAAAGCAAACATACAATACAAAAGCTATGATGTAATTCTAAGACCTAAATGATATCAGACATCATTTTAATTATAGTGTGGGCCAAAAAAACCACTGTGGCAGCATCCAGTGTGAACTTTATCAGCTGAAACACACTTTTTGTAGCCACACGTTTGGGATATTTAGAAATTGTTGCTGAGAAGATATACTAAAGGTTTTCATAAATGTCTCATCTGGTAGCTGTTTCACATATTTATAAGGGCATCCCTTTCTTTAAGTGATTCATTGAGACATAATCATTGATGTTCTTTAAGAGTAATATAATGCAGGCAAAATGGAACAAAAGTTAAATCATACACCAAATATCAAATCTGGAGTTGATCTGTTTTACGCCTAGGATTTCACTCAGCTCCTTAGATCGATAATAATAATTAATGGAATGCCTCAAAAGATGAGAAATCCAGCTCATCTGCATCTCAAATAATCCAAGTCTTACAGAAGTACAAAGCATGAACAGGTAATTTTCATCATGAAAATATTCATATTTTTCTTTTGCACAAAAGTGAAATTATCATATTTCATGTTGAGTTGATTAGAACATATCAATCTCTGATCAGCTAGGACTTTCAGAGCAGATTCTAGAGGACTTGTACATTCAACAAGTTTGTATGCATGGTGTAATTTATAATTTATTTTCTCCCTGAACCCTGGGACAAAATGTCATTTTCTGCTACTATGCTAATTCAGAAGTAAGAGGTAGATCTTTGTCCCTATGGTAACACAGGTTCAGAGGCTCGTTTTACCCTTAGCCCATTCCCAACCTGTTACTAAATTACTATGCACTGGAGTGATGCATCAAAGAGCACAGGGAGATGCTGTTAATGTAATGAAACCAAACCCCATCTATTTAAAACATGTGTCAGCTTGGAAATGGGTAAGTCCCTTACTTTCCATTCCCACCCTTATAGCTGACCACCTCACAACTGTTCCATTTTCTAAGTTACAAAACCAGGACTCACTCCACACAACAAAAATTACTTCTGGGAGGCACAACTGACTTTCTTCTATAGCTCTTGTGGTTTAGGCATAGGAATATTTTTTAAATTATGCTCAAAAACATGAATTTGATTTATTCCCATCTCCATTACTCTACATTAATGACTACAGACAACTAGACATACTTTCTTTGGAAGCAGTTTAAAGTGTCTATTAGTTGTCAAAAAGCAATTACATTTTTTTAGAGCATCCAAGAGTCCAGGAAGCCAAGAACAAGATTTTCCTTCAGTCAAGGTTTTCAAAGGGTCGGCCAAGAGAATTGGGACAGGTTGTCTTCCACACAAATGGTACCCTATGACACTCTTCTAATATCCTGCTGAGACGAATCTTTTACTTAGAAATGTAAGGTCTTCTCTGACAGAACCCATGCCTCCAGGAGCCTCAGTTCATCTGCTCTAGAGGAAGAACACCAAAATCCAATCTGAGGGAATCCAAACCTTTGTTTCCATGGTGAGGCTTCCTAAAAACTACTGGACATTCAATTCTGTCCACTATAGTTACTGGGTGTGGGTATATTTAAGAATCTGCCTATATTTAAGAAGTTAACACAAAGGCACACAAAGCCTCTGTCATTTCTACAACCAGGAACCAGGTCATTGTGGAAAGACATTGTAAGTATTTATCTTGAAAGGCACTGGGATTGTGTGCACCTGTTAACTTGTCTGAAAAATGAGGGGGTTGAATTAGATGATCTCTGGGGTCCGTTTGAGGTCGCACTTTAACTAAGAGGTTAGCTAACTCTGTGACCTTGATCAGGTCGCTTAGCTTCAATGTATGAGTTTCCTTCCATTTCTAAAACAAGTCCGTGAATCCTTATATAATTTTAGGGATTATATTTTTTCCCTTAAAATTAACAGATAATTTTAGAAATAAGATTATTGTTCTACACATGATCCAGAATTGAGGGGGGAGAGAGTAAGTTTGTGTTCTAAGAATCAATTCTAATGAGCAATCAGATGGGAAATAGCTAATGAAAACAAGTGCTTAAGAATGTAAAGTATGGTAATGAAATCAAAGAATAACAATTGATGAATAGCAATATTTGCCATTAAAACTAATATTAATAGGTCTTCACCTATTTGCCTTTTTCATATCAAAAGTCTCTTCTCCACCAGTCTTAAGTTCTTTAATGAATGTACAACAGGTTTTTTCAAAGCCATCCCTTGAAATGGTTCTTCTACCAAGCTTAAGTAGACTTTAAATATGAGACTTCTTTATCAACTTCAAGATATATTAATTGACCTAAGGTCCATACAGCAAAATAAAACTACTGAAGGCAAGGCAATATGATATAATAAAAAGAATTGGGGACATGGGTCTAGAGGACCCAAACAAAATGAACTTTGTGTCCCATCTCTGCCCCTTTCTAGCTGTGAGGCTGAAAAATACTTTTAATATCTCTGGGCTTCAGTTGTATCATCTGTAAAATCATGGTAATATTAGCTTCTTCAGTTGATAGTCATAAAGACTAGGTGAAATAGTGGGGGGAAGTGGTAAAACCTCAAAAAATGCTTGAACCACCTGTTGGATTTATTCAACTTCAAGTCAATAATTATTTCCCAATGGCCTAATAAGTGCCAGACATTGGGTAAGGTACTATAAATGATGGAAAAGAATCATCCTTACTCTGTAGATACACTTTGAATAGAAACAATCCAATGTGGCCGTTGGAGCTGAAACAACCGACTTGCTGTGAGATTAGAGATCAGAAGCTATGCTCCTCACCTTTTCCATGCAAACTCCTTGAGAAGAAACTGTTGTTAACTAATGAATCATATGATCTTTCAGAGGCATGACATTTTCATTCACTCAGGAAATATTAATCAATCAACTGCTCTGTGTGGAATACAAAAGTCTTAGCTATAGTTTTTCCTAAGATGTGTACAATCATTGGGAGGGAAGGTACAAACCTGTAACAAGTTAAATGTCAAGACAAAGAAGTAATTAAATTCAGAAAGTATCCCCTATGGCCTCAGAATCCTGCTAGGACTTCTGGAGGAGAGAAAAGTAGGAAATATGTATGGCCCCTGCCCTCAAGGGATTCACAGTCTACTGGGGGGAAGAAAACTAAGGGACATAAATTTCTGGTCCAAAATAGTACATGATTGTAGGTGAACTGATTCAACTGAGATGTCCAGGCAGAAGTTCTACTGTAAGACTGTAGGAACTGTGAGTTGCTCTCAAGTTGGTTGAAAGAGAAGGTGGGGTTCAGCTTAACTTTGAAGAATGGGTAGAATTTAACTAGATGGATATGAGAGGGAAGACAGTCCAAATTATGGGAATTTACATTTAAAAGTCTTAGTGTTAAAAGGAAAATGAGCACATGTTCAGGAGTTAAGGAGCAATATAAGATCAGGACAGAAAGACAGGACACCTTGTAATGGTTAAGCATCTATACGGTGTTTTTCTGTGATCTGATAGCACAGGATCAAGAGACCTGCTATCATTTCTTTTCTTTGTCAGTTGTACTCTTAGAACATGGATGATGACTGTTTAAATTTTCTGTTACTGTGCACACAGCTGTAGTCACAACTACTTAGTCCATTAGAGAAGCACCATTACAACTAGCATTTGAGAGTGAGCAAAGTAAGGATATATTCACATGAGGCCCAGAGTGGAAATTGGATAGGGTGCAAGATATCTGGGTCTCTAAAGTGAGGTTGTTGTTATGTGACCATTTCTCATTTCACAGCAGGAAATAGCAGGGAAGTGTTAGAGCCAGGTGAAAGGAAAAAGAGCAAGAGTAGACTTGGGATATGGATGCTTTTCCTGAACACTCCAGCTTAGCTCAGCAAATATTCTACCCCTTAAGAGCTGTGTCTTTATGGATTGCCTTCTTCCCAATACATGCCTTTGCAAGTGACTTGTATGTGTATATTAACTGAAGTATAAACTTTTCTAAAAAGAATTAGTGATACATGGATGAATGAATGAATGCAGCTTGAATTGCAGATATATTCATGTATTTATTGATTATTGAGTCAGGAAGGAACTTCACATTCTTCTAGAATGGTGACAAAGACCCAAGACTCTTGGCACGTACCTCAATATAATAAAGGCCATATATGACAAACCCACAGCCAACATCATTCTTAATAGTGAGAAGCTGAAAGCTTTTCCTCTAAGACTGGGAACAAGACAAGGATGTGCACTGTTATTCAACATAGTACTGGAGGTCTTAGCCATGGCAATCCAACAACACAAAGAGATGAAATGCATCCAAATTGGTAAGGAAGAAGTTAAACTGTCACTATTTGAAGATGGTATGATATTATACATAGAAAACCCTAAAGACTCCACCAAAAAAATATTAGAACTAATAACTGAATTCAGCAAAGTTTCAGGATACAAAATTAATACACAGAAATCTGTTGCATTCCTATATACTAACAACAAACTATCAGAAAAAGAACTCAGGATCTCTCTCCCTCTCTCTCTGTCTCTCTCTCTCTTTCAAAACAGCCATCCTGTCTGTCTGTCTTACAGGGAATAAAACCACGCTGATGGAAAAAAAAAAAAAAGAAAAAGAAATCAGGAAAACAACCTCATTTACAATTGCACCAAAAAGAATAAAATACCTAGGAATAAGCCTAACCAAGGAGGTGAAAGATCTTTACTCTGAAAACTATAAGACACTCATGAGAGAAATTAAAGACTCCAATAAATGGAAATCTATCCCATGCTCATGGATAGAAATAATAAATATTATGAAAATGACCATCCTGCCCAAAGCAATTTACAGATTCAATGCAATCCCTGTTAAAATACCAACAGCATTCTTCAATGAACTAGAATAAATAGTTCTAAAATTGATATGGAACCACAAAAGACCCCAAATAGTCAAAGCTATCCTGAGAAGGAAGAACAAAGCTGGGGGGGGGATTACACTCAACTCACTGACTTCAAGCTTTACTACAAAGCCACAGTAATCAAGACAATTTGGTTCTGGCACAAGAACAGACCCATAGACCAATGGAACAGACTAGAGAGCCCTAATATAAACCCAACCATATATGGTCAAATAATATATGATAAAGGAGCCATGAACATACAATGGGGAAATGACAGCCTCTTCAACAGCTGGTGTTGGCAAAACTGGATAGCTACATGCAAGAGAATGAAACTGGATTATTGTTTAACCCCATACACAAAAGTAAACTCGAAATAGAACAAGGACCTGAATGTAAGTCATGAAACCATAAAACTCTTAGAAGACAACATAGGCAAAAATCTCCTGAATATAAGCATGAGCAACTTCTTCCTGAATGCATCTCCTTGAGCAAGGGAAACAAAAGCAAAAATGAACTCATGAGACTATATCAAACTAAAAGTGTCTGTACGGCAAAGGACACCATCAACAGAACAAAAAGGCATCCTACAGTATGGGAGAATATATTTGTAAATGACATATCCAACAAGGGGTTAACATCTGAAATATATAAAGAACTTACACCCCTCAACACCCAAAAAGCAAATAACCCGATTAAAAAATGGGCAGAGGATATGAAAAGACAGTTCTCCAAAGAAGAAATTCAGATGGCCAACAGACACATGAAAAGATGCTCCACTAATCATCAGGGAAATTCAAAGGGTTTTTTTTTTTTGACTGTGCAGTTCAACTTTTTATTTTAATAAAATCAGAATATGCACAGCACATGCAGTGCATAGCATCTAAACTAATACAATAAGCAATTACTAAAGCTACAGTGACTTGAGGTTCAATGTTTACATTCAGCAAGTTTAAATCCACTCTTACATGATTTTTGAAACCTTATTTAACTGAAAATATTGCTTGCTGATAAAACTTGCTCAAATGCTATTGCTGAATGTACAAGTCACTGATTATGCCAATACAACAAAGATAACCACATGTTTGAGGATTGCAATGTGCCAGACATTCACTGAAAAAAAAAATACACACAACTAAACAAAACTCATGCAACAAGCATCTGAGAATCTGGACACTTTGTATCAGTGTTTTGAAGTGTTTCATTAATTATCTTAAGACAAGTGTATCAAAACCTTGGCATGATTTAATTTCAAGTAGCCAATTTTGTTTTTACTAACATAAGAAAGTTATGGCTACACTGCCAATGCCACAATGAGATATCACCTCACACCAGTAAGGATGCCCAACATCCAAAAGACTAAGAACAACAAATGCTGGCGAGGATGCGGAGAAAGGGGAACTCTCCTATAGTGCTGGTGGGAATGTAAGCTAGTCCAACCATTGTGGAAAGCAATATGGAGGTTCCTCAAAAAACTAAAAATAGAAATACCATTTGACCCGGGAATCCCACTCTTTGGAGTTTACCGAAAGAATATAATTTCTTAGATTCAAAAGACATATGCACCCCTATGTTTATCGCAGCACTTTTCACAATAGCCAAGATATGGAAACCTAAGTGTCCATCAGTAGATGAATGGATAAAGAAGATGTGGTACCTATACACAATGAATATTATTCAGCCATAAGAAAGAAACAAATCCTACCATTTACAACAACATGGATGGAGCTGGAGGATATTATGCTCAGTGAAATAAGCCAGGCAGAGAAAGATGAGTGCCAAATGATTTCCCTCATTTGTGGAGTATAACTACACAGCAACACTGAAGGAACAAAATAGCAGCAGAACTCAGAGATTCCAAGAAGGGACTAGTGGTTACCAAAGGGGAGGGGTGTGGGAGGGCAGGTGGGGAGGGTGGGAGAAGGGGATTGAGGGGTATTATGTTTAGTACACATGGTGTGGGGGGGTCACGGGGAAAACAGTGTAGCACAGAGAGGGCAAATAGTGAATCTGTGGCATCTGACTACACTGATGGACAATGACTGCATTGGGGCATGGGGGGGGACCTGAAAATATGGGTAAATGTAGTAACCACATTGTTTTTTCATGTGAAACCTTCATAAGAGTGTATATTAATAATACCTTAATTAAAAAAAGACTGTATATCAATGATACTTTATTTTTAAAAATCCAAGGCTCTTTTCCTAACTTCTCCACTTCAATTACCTGGAAATACTAGTGATATAGAAATAGAGAATATATAGAAATACTGAGTGTAAATAACACAACTCTTCCCCTGTCTTTCAATGTCTGATTTCAGCAACTTAACTTTTTTGAAGTTGTCACCAGTATGATGACATGGTTTAGGCTCAATTTAATTTAAGAAGTGGGTTCTAATAAATCTATCTATTTTGGAACCCTTAAGCTAAATATTGCCAAAAATGTATGTGTAGAAGAAAACCTTGATTTCTCTGTTTGTTGCAGAATTTTATTATAATTTGAAAGCTGCTCAGGTCTTTTTCTGCAACACAGCTACACATATATACCAGGTTTAAGACCAAAGAAAAGATCATTTTAGCTAGTTAACATATTAGTATTAGGTTTATTCCTACAACTGAAACCCAGAATTTAAATTTTAAATGTAATCCAGTTTTCTCTCCCTCCTGCCCTTCAAATGGCTCTGTTATTTCTAAATAAATCCTTCAGTTGATATTTTAATGTAATCTTACAGGCTGCTTGCCTATAATTCCAATCCATTTGAGCTAGTTCTTCGTAACTGTCATCTTACAGGTGAAAATGTTTTAGCCAGGTAGGTTCTACCATCTTGTTCTTTCAATTGTCAAAAGACTGGGGGAGGAAGGAAGAGCACATGTACTACATTACAAAGGAAGAACAGGTCACATGTAATTTCCTTACTGAAACCTAGATCAGAGAGCTGAACCTATGTCCCAGATGCAGGCTATAGAATGCAGATCCATATTGTTCTAAAGATTTTTAAATTATATCACTGGGATTCTAAATTATAATATAGGTGTTTTGGATTAAAAAGTCCTGCTACATTGGCAATATATAATACTATTAAAGACTGCTTACTTTTGACCCAGCAGTTCTATTCTTTGGTATATTCCCAGAGAAGCTTTAATACCTATGTACCAAGATAAATGTAAAAGATTTTATATTAGTATAAACAATGCTGTGATGAACAATTAGAAACAACATAAATGCTCCTCACTAACAGGAATGGATATATCATCTCATATTCATACAACAGATGAAGGATAATGAATTAACTAGAGCTGTGTGAGCCAGCATAGAAAAAAATTTCACAAATACAATTTGGGAGCAAAAGATAACATTTGTGCAAGGATACATTCAATATATTACCATGTATATAAGCTTTAAAATATATTCAGTGTATTACTATGCATATAAACTTTTAAAAATTTCAAAAACACAACTTGAAGCAAAAGAAATAATATTTGTACAAGGATATATTCAATATATTACCACACATATAAACTTTAAAATCATGCAAACAGTGTTATCTAATGATCACTGATACAAACATGCAGTAAAAGCATAAAATTGCTATAGAGTAGTGAATGCAATAACAGAAGGGTACATGATGGACTTTATTTGTATCTGTAAAAGTCTGTTTCTTAAAAATAATTCAAAGCAAATATGGTAAAATACTGAGAAGGCTAACCAGAGAGTATTTGGATATTAGTCATACTATACTTCTCTACAGGGTGGTAATATTTCATTTAAAAAGAAAATTAAGCAACAACAAAAAAGTTTACTTGCTTCAAGGGAATGGTTTGGGATTTTATTTGTTTAAAAAACAAACCTAAAAGGTTTTGAGAAATTTTGTCTACCACAGTTCTTTCTTTTTTTCTTCTATTCATGTTTTCAGCTCCACAAGGATATGTAGGAGTTTTAGAAGATTCCATGACAATCTTTCAACAAAATTGTTAAGCAGTAAAGTGCAAACAGAAGGATCTTCTACATTTCTAGCCAGATTGTTTTTCTCTGCACTGGAATTTTCAGTGAAAGGTCACATCACAAATGTTGGACCTGGACAATTTTCAGTCTCCCCAAAATATCAGACCTCAGAAGCCTCTGAAACTGTTCCAAGCAGTTGAGAGTGGGTCCCTATTTTCTCAACGATCCCTAGGGACTTGAAATTTTTGAGCTTGGCTAAACTCATTCCAATATTGGATCTCCCATCGGTGCCACTCTGGATCAACATAATATTCTCTTGGGGCACACTGTGGTATTCATTTTTATCTGCATTTATTCTCGAGCACTTTTAGTCATTGTTCTTGAGGCTACAAGGTAAAGTCTGCCATTCTTGAGGGAATACCAATGGCAGCTTACCTCTTTTTACCTGTAAGTTAAGCACAATGAAGGTAAAACAACTTATAAATGGTTTTGATGTTTTCCCCACCATGCAGCTTCCATTTGCAGATGAATATTTTCTACATTATCAGTATAAACTTTGGAAATAATCAAAGTCATCACTGTAGAGATTCCTCTTACTAAATATATATTTTCCATGGTTGTATCCCTCTATTGTCTTATTTTTATTTCTTAGTTCAGAGTCATGTAATCTTTAATAGAACTGAAAATTCTCCAACCAGCAATAATCCAGGAAGACATCAGAAACACCCAGACAGAATAAGGCTAATATTTCCTCACCAGGTGTCTAGGCTCTTAATCTAGTGATAATATCACATTCCAAAGGAAAGGCACCGAGACCCTCCCAACCAGCGCTGTAAGCACGCACTTCTCCACCTAGGATTACCAGTTTGTTGAGCAGCAAACATTCTCACCTGCATCAGAGGTGGGGGCTGATCTCCAGTTGCTGAGAACAGCCGCATTTGAGGAGTAAATAAGAGCTCAGGCAAAACTTTTCTTTAGAAACCAAAACCTGGGAGCAATCTTGCTGGTTTCAGGCACAGGTGCCAAGTGATCCGGAGTTTCATTTATGTTTCCTGAGACTGGGGCCCTTTTTTGGAATCTGGAGTTTAAAAGGTGGTCCTGAAAAGGCCTATTTTTAGGAGGCTGTGTTTTATAGGTATGTTTCAAGCTCAGTGATAAGGAGGACATGGTCCGTGTTCCATGGCAGAAGATAAGCCTGTAGACTCCTCTATGGGTGATTTGACCCTAAATCCTGAGCAGGGTTAAGGGCTCTCTCTGACAGAACGCTTGCTGATGAGAAATGCAAGGAGAGAGTTAAAGCAAAGGACATTTTTTGGATCTGATTTATCGTCCTGTTGCCCTGAACTGAGTTTTCCTGCCGAGAAATGGAACATGGCTGACAAGGAGATCCTTTATAGGTTTCTGAACAATCACACAGAGACTGTCAATATGGAGGAAAGGACACAGGATGAGAATAAGGAAACATGGGTTCAAATCACAGTTCGAGAAAACTAAATTGCTGTCTACAGCATCCTTATCAATACCCTTAGAAGAAGGACCCAAGTCAGGGGTTGGCTACTACACTTTGGAATCACTTGGGAAGTTAAAAAGCAGTAACCTCATCAATGCCCTCCCCTAGACCAGCAGAATCAGAAACTCTGGGAGGTAGGGCTCCCAAGATGATTTATTATAAAGCCAGACTGAGAACTAGAGTAGTGTTTCGCATACTTTAATGTGCAAACAAGTCACCTGGGAGCTTATGAAAAATGCAGATTCTGATTCAGTAGGTCAGGGATGAGGCGTTTCTTACCAGGTCCCTGGTGACGCGATGCTGCTGGTCCAGAGAGCATGCTTTGAGTGGCAGGAAATTAGATGATTTCCAAGAGTGCTACCAGCACTGTGATTTTATGACTCTGTGTTAACTTTCACTTTCAATAAAATCCCCATTCAGGGAATGCCTTTTAGGAGCCCATACTTTATGTTAGGTTCTGTGAAATATTTTAATGTTCTTTAGAAGTTAGGAGATATTTCAGAATCTTAAGGTGCCTGATGCAATACCGTGGCCACTAACGATCACTGAATGGTATGGTAGATGTAAAAACTACAGGGATTTGTGGGGGATTCCCATAAGTAAGGAGACAACTGTGATACGAGACTTGCATAGAGTGAGAGGGTATGTACGGGGCCATCTCACTCAGGAATTTGTGTGCATGGGCATGCCTGAGGTGGCATGCAGACTAGAGATCAGAATGGTTTAGGAAAAGCTTCTTGGAGAAAATTACCTTCAGGCTGAGACCTTAGGATGGGTAAGATTTAGGAGTTGGAAGGGATGTCCAGACAGGGGGAATTTTGGTGTAAGTTCCTACATGTGTGTGAAAGAGGGACTGAGGAAATCAGAGGACTATAACAGCTTCATTTGGCTGGAGCATAAAAAAACATGAGAAATGAGCTGGGGAGTAAGCAGTAGCCAGAGATAGGGCTTGATAAACTGGATCAAGGAGTTGAGTCATTATCCTGATGTAAGAGAAAGCCCTCAAAGCCTTTGAAGCAGGAGAGCACCATGTTTTCTGAAGCAAGTTTCTGTGTGCATGTGGGCAATGGATCACAGAGGCAGGCATGTGTTAGGGGGATGTTTCAGTATGCTAATAATAGTTGAGAGTGAATGAGGCCAGCTATTCCACTTCCAGGAAATTTCTTCTATAGGTACCCACGAGGGTGCACACAAATGTTTGGGCAAGTATGTTCACTGCCCTATTGTTTATATAACAAACTTTACAAACACAGATGATGTCTGGACAAATTGTATAGTTGTATAGTATCATAGCATACATCCATGCTATGAAATATTGTATGGCCATTAAAAAGAATACAGTAGATCTATGTGTTAACATATAAAGATTTCCAAGACATGTTGTAAAGCAAGAAAAACAAGTCACAAAATAATTTATGAAGTATGGACCCCAAGATACAACAACAAAAATATATTCTTTACTTCTGTGTGGCGTTTGTGTATGCACATTAATAGAAAAAGGACTGGAAAGAATACACCTCAGATTGATGGCAATGGCTTCCTTAAGGGGTTTGGAAGACAAAGGGCAACTTTCACTCTAAATGCTTCAGTTTTTAAAATACTTGTAAAGAGAATATTTGCAGGTCACTTATGTAATAGTAAAAAGAAAGAAAGAAATGAATTGCTACATTGCACACCTTTTCTTATTCATCTATAGCATGAGTTTTGTCTTCATCTAGTCTACCTATAATTTCAAATTCAAATTCTTAAAAAAAATCTTTTAAGAATTTAAAATGATAAAAATTTCTCCCTTGTCCCTACAAGGCTACCCTAAGGTCACCTCTCCCCCGCCCCCAACAGCCCCTCTCACTTTAATCTCTTTCCCTTACTTCTCACTGTGCAGCTGTCCTAAACCTAAGATAACTCTGGACACAATCTAAACTTCTAGTGGTTGAAAATCACTCAAAAGATTAAGTAACAAGCAGAAATCAACAGGGTTGGGAAAAAAGAAGTTTTTCTCTTTACCCTTCTGAGCGTTGAGAAATTTCAGTGCTGCCATAATTTTTTTCTAGAAAGATCCTGTGATGACCTCTGAAAACAATCCAGGACCCCCCACAGCTGCTCTTGGATCCCAGTATAACCAATTCAGCCGTGCAGTGAAGGGAAAGTTATAAATTGCTTAGAGGAGGAGGTTACAAAAGGGAGCGACCAGCCTGCCTTTTGTTAGGGTAAATCTGGGCTCCCCAACCTGTTAAGATGCTTTGAAAGAGGTAACAAAATGATCTATAAAGGCGAACCAGTGGGTGTCATTTCTTTGGATAATCAAAAACCTTTTGATTGGGGGATACACAAAAGACTGAGGAAGGTTAGTAACCCTGGGATAAAAGAAAAATTTCCTTCATCAATTAAAAAACAGTTATGGAAAAATGGGGACTAGAACTCCAATTTCCCAAATGGAGAAAGATTAAAATGTTAGCATCGTTCAACATTTATTACATTCAATGCACAGTTGCACGGAGAACTCATGTAAAAAATCAACTATCTAGCATTGATTTAAAGGGTTACAAATAAAAACATGAAATGTAAAAGCAAACTTTTACTTTATAATTAATTAATAAAAGTAACAAATACTTTATTTCCCTTCTAGTACATGCTGTTTGGCATAGGACCCTCAGAAGCATTCACAGCACTGACACAGGGTCACATTCTAATGCTGTGGCCTCTGTTTCTCACCAGTCCTTAACTTTTCTCTTGAGTTTTATTTTAAATACCGTGGAGCCTTTTTCTGATACTTAACCCGGAATGTACTTGCTGTTTTGCCTGATTCAAAGTCACTAGGTATTAGTCTCTTCTAAACAAAGTCAACATAAAAACAATGGCAACACTGCTTATTGATAATAACACTTAGAGCTTACTTTCCTCCAGAGAAACTAAACACTCTTTAAAGATACTTGCCATTTAATAATCATTAAATATAAATGACATGCTGACATGTTACATGTATTAGAGAATAACAAAATCTGTATCACACCAACTTAATCGTACAGTCTCTAGGAGCCCTCCAAGCTGGTGGAGCACCAAGCCACAGAGGACTGTATTGGCACTGGGAGCTTAGAATGATTTGGAGGGCAGAGGAGGACAGAGCAAGAAGATGCCGTGTATAAAAGCAGAGTTGACATAGTGACAGGAAAGCAGCACGTCTGTCTCATCAGCCTTCTCCAAAATGCAAGGGCAGTGAGGTGCAGCCAGCTTCTTGAAGGCCAAGGGCTCTACTTTGAGGCTTTTCATCCTTGCAGAGCAGTCAAGATAGAAAAAAAAAACTGCTCTTCATCTCTATGTCTGAATGATAAATCATCTGCGGACAAGGCTGCCCCAAATGGATCAGGTACAATAAAGTGCTCCTGGAGCAGGGGCTCTCGCACTAACCAGGACAACAATGGCAAGGGCTGGCACTTCTTTGTAGCATATTAAGCACTTGCAGAGGAGTCCAGCAATCTGAGCCTGGTCATGGTTCAGCAGCTGACTTTGCATCCCCTGAGTTCCTCCTATTGAATCCCACATGGTTCTCTAATGCCAGCCCCAGATCAACTCCTGTCTGTGTCCCTGTTTTCACCACTTCCTGGTGAAATACAAAAAATATGGGCCATGAAGTGAGGCATTTTGTTTTCTTAATAAAACCCTTTTTTCATTTATTAATTTTTAATAATCTTACCTTTAGAAATGGTGGTTGTAGGAGGTAGTGGTAGATGTAGTAGTAATATTTGTTGTTTCATTGCTAAAATAAAACATGGGTAATCCTGTGTTTTTTCCCATTAAAAGAATTATTTGTTGAATCTAGAAATCTGGGGACTGCTGCAGCAATGATCAAAAGTTCTGGCTGGAATAAAATAGATTTGGTTCAAGTCTGAGCTCTGTAACTTACTGGCTGTGTGACTTCCTCCAAGCCTCAAAATCCTCATTTGTTGAATAAAAGTAACAGTAGTGCATACCTAATAAGCTGTCAGGAAGACTACAGAGATAATGCAGAAGAAGCTTAGCCCAGACCACAGTACATGGTAATGCTTAAGTGTTAGCTTTCCTAAAAAAAGTACAAAGAAAGTCGCTCATCATCCCTGACCCTCAGTTTGCTCATCTCTCAAAGGAGGCATTTGACCTACAGACTTCTATATTCCCTCTAACTGTGACATCTTACATTCTACCCCAAAGTTCTAGTCCTTGTACTCTTTGCAGGCTATATAAGTCCACAACTGTTCACAGATCCAAGTTAAAAAAACTATGATCCATCTGTACAATGAACCACCATCCAGCCATGGAATGACATCCATATATATTACTTAGTGGGAAAACATAGTTACAAACCGTTATTAATAGCATGTTCCAATTTTTGTAAAACAGAATACATACAAATGATAAATTCTAACTCATCTTCTGAAACCCTCCCCAAGTACTCTAGGCCAGTACTGTCCAAAAGAAATATAATATGAGGTGCAATGTAAGCCATATGAGGAATATTAAATTTCTAGTAGCCACATTAAAAAAACAGATGAAATTTGTTTTAATGATATATTTTATTGAATCTAATATTTAAAAAATATTCTCATTTCCACATGTAATCCTCACAAAAATTATTAATGAGATATTTTACATTGTTTTTTCATATTAGGTCTTTGAAATCCATGTATATTTATGTTACAGTTACAGTACAGCTTGGTGTGGGCCTTGCTGCAACTTGTGGCTACCTTATCACACAGAGCAACTCCAGGCAGTTAGTACCCCTCCTCTCAGAGATTTAGAATTATCAGACTGAAAGGAAACTCATCTTGCTTATCTAATATGCCCATTGCCTAAAACAGTCCCCAATACCTAATACCTATTGGGTACTCGATAAATGTCAGTTTGAATGAATGTACTCAATTCAAAGTATTCTCTGGGGAATTTGCATGTTTAAGTGCCATATTCATCACAGAATAAAAGGCACTGCACCACTCCCAAAGAAAAAGCATAGGAATTTTGGAAAGCATCTCCCCAAAACCACATCTCACAAATAACTTCCTACTTTGTCTAGGGATAAAGCCAGCCATACAGAAATGTAAGATATCCCCTTGAGTTTTCTAAAAAAGATTTATAGAAGTAAAGCTAAAACCAAAATGTATATTATAACATGTTAAAATATAGCAGGGTTGAGAAATGGTGCCTTGCCAAAGGGTTTCAGCCCCAGGCAAGTTCACTACGGGTTCAATGAGACCAAAAACTGACAATGGAATGTTCTTAGGGTGAAAGGATTTATACCCAACTTTATTCCCACGGTGGCAGGTCAGTCACTAGAACTCCGTCCACTCAGAACAAGTCTGTATGCAGCAAGCCGGTCTCTGCCTCTGGGCCCCTCTGCCCCCTTAGCTGTCTCAGCCTCTGTCGTCAGCACTGCCACCACTCCAGCCTCTGCTCTCCTGCAACCGTGCAGCCCAGAGCGCTGGGAGGAGCTCTTTATATAGAGTCAATGACAACGTATTGCCCACACGTGTGTAGTGAGCTAGCCGACCAGGGCCAAGTGAGAATCCTGGCCTCAGGAACCTTCACTTTATCCACAAATGGACAGTAGTAAAAATGTTATTAAGTGTTTGCTATCTTCCAAATACTTTACATCCATCATTTATAATCCTCACTAAAACTCTGTAAGGTAAGGTGGAGGAATAACGACACAGAGGGGGAAAAAACATTGGCTGTAGTATCATTTTTAAAAAAGTCTCTTTAGATTTAAATTCTCTCTGCACATTTCCAGTTCTGTGACCTAAGTTTCTTAGTATATCTGAGCCTCAGTTTTCTCATCTTCAAAATGACAATTCAAGTAATTGCCCTTGATTATTCTGAGGATTAGATTAATTGACACATGAATTCTCAATAAATAACCCTAGTATTATTATAATGGAGTTCAATTAAGATAGGAGTAATCACTGTTACCACCTGTCTTGTCAATGGGTTTCAGCCCCTGCAAGTTCGCTGTGGATTCAAAGAAATTGACAGCAAAACGTTCTTTGGGGTGAAAGGGTTTATTACCCGGCTTGTTCTCCTGGTGGTAGGTGGACCACTAGCATCTCTGCCTCCGCCCAGAGCACTGGGCCCAGCTCGCTATATAGTGCAGTAATAGCTTATTGCCTAAAGGTATGGAAGCAGTAGCCTAGCAACAGGCCAGTCACATCATCAGGTGGTTTAAGTTCAGTGAGGATCCTGGCCATAGGAACCCCAACTTCCCCACACCACCCTTGGTTTACAGAAGGGGAGACAGGTTCAGAGAAATTAAACAGCCTCAATGTCATGCATCAAATCAATTGATGACTCACAGTTTAAACCCAGGTCTGTCCAACTTCACAAGCTCATGCACTTTGTATCACTGCATGCCTGGGAAGGACTCATGACAGAGGCCACTGTATTTGGATACAAAGAAGACATTCTGCAAGGGAACCCACATGCCAAAGAGTACAGTTGGGCACAATTTGAGAAGAAAAGCATCTCACTTAACTGGATCGGATCAGAATAGTGAAGTGGAGGAGCTAATGTGGAGTCAACACAGAGAGTTTGGCTCACGGAAGGCCTTGAGCCAGTTAGAGGAGCTGAGACTTGATTACCTCATAAATCTGTGAAACAGTTAATCTCTGTGCAATTATGAACTCTTCTTTTTATAACTTAATTCTTTACGTGGATAGGAACATTCCTTTATTCAAGTAAAGGCTGAACATATGCTTTTCTACACTCTTCAAATCCTACCCTAAATTTGCCTTAATCCTTTGAGCCTACGTGAGGAGTGGCATTTACGTTCCTATATATTAACTGGGTTGTGAAAGAAAAACCAGCCCGACTCTTATCTGTGGTTAGGGCATTGCAACAACTTTACTCCAGTTAGATCCTCCAGCAGGCCATTAAACCAACACAGCTGCTCACCATTAGTTACCCTCTCATTTGGCTGTTTGCCTGAACCGCCTATCAATGAGCTATGACCCACCACACCTGGCATGCTCACATCCAAGCCGAGTCATGTGAAGAGCATTTTCAAAAACGTTTTTTCAAAAATGAACAAGTGGTATGTATGTGTATTAGAATCTGTATTTAAACATGCATGTTTATATATACATGTGATTAACATGTAGTTAAGAAACACGTGCAACTAGGGACACTTCCAATCGAACGTACAAAAGATTATTTACAAAAAAATTTATCCTAATTATTTTGCTTTTCTAAAGACTGTACTCTCTTAAATATGTCCAGTGTTCTAAATACTTTCCATACATCGTTATTTTCTCAAATTATTTACTCTATGGACGTAGAATGAAACAGACTCTAACTAGCAAAAATGACCAGTAAAAGGAGAGTAGATAAAGTTTTAGGGAAATTGTCATATTATTAAAAACTAATAGTTACTCCCTGGGTTAAGTTCATAGGCAATTATTTCCCACACTTTCCTAAAACAGAAAAAAAACATACACTTACCAGTTTGAAAGAAACTGTACAGAAGATTAAATTCAACATCTTGAAAATCTTTTACAAGTTTCAAATCTTCTCAATAGAACACAAATCAGGAGTTACCAATAAACTGAATCATCGATTGAAAATTGAAGTATTGTAATTACTCAAGACATGTCCTTCCCTGGCCTGTGAGAGTCCTGGTGCTTTCATTATGTGATACTTCTCAGCACTTGACGCTGGTCTGTGGCACAACCTCCCCAAAGAAATATGAAGAGTAATTTTCAAAAGGAACTTTTATTTTTAATACAGATTGATTTTTTTAAAGGCAGCTCCAAGCAGCCCAGTATATCAAACGGGTATCATCATGCCAATCCCAACACATCAAGGGACAGTTTTAGCACGTGCGGTTTGTGGTTTCTAGCAGGTATCCATGTAGCCAGAGAGGTCACCACTCAGCGAGGTGCTTTCTTTCTGGTGTATAAGAAAAGAAATCACCAGGAATAAGGGAGGAAATGGGCTTGGGAAACAGGAGGGGACCTTGTCAATCTCCAAGATGCTAGAAAATGACTGTCAAAGTCTTTTGTTAGGGAATCCTATAATGGTATAGCTGCTCGTCTCTGTGGACATGAACAGTAACTAGCTTAAGATGGTGAGGGTGACAGAGGATTAGACAAATCGTGGAAAGGCCCTGGAAAGGACATTACTGGTGTCTGGAATCATAAAGGCCAAAACTGCATCATTATTTACCTTCAATGGCAGTGTCCTTATAAATAGGATTTCTTGGGGGAAAAAAACGAAGGCACATAGGAAATATTTATTATGAGTGTATATATGTGTATAAATTATTTTACAAACAGGGAAAGGAGAAGTCCCTATGGAACTATACTTATATATTCTTATGGGTCACACACCAATTTTTTTAATGTGAAGAATTTATACTACTTCCAAGAGGGGGACATTAAGCTTGTACCCAATCCTTTTTATTTTAAACATGGATCACTGAGAAGGTTAGCATTGTGCTGGGAATGATTTTGTTGCCTATAACAAAGCTATAAAAGGAACAACGGGAAGAGATGGATAAATTTTTGAGGTTTCAAAGTAGTTCATAGCATTTTAAGATCACGTGGCAGGGTCCCTGGTGTTACCGACTTGGCAGGGTAACAGAAGATTTACTGTATCTTGGATTTTAGGAAACTACATTGTAAAGAGCTGGTTTTCAAACACACAAGTCAATCTCAGTGCCTATCCTTGTCAATCCTTCCATAGATACTTTATTGAAAGGAGAATCTTTTATCAATATTTATGTAAGTGTTAGAATCCAAGTTTTATTTTTTAATAAAGGCAACTGTATTTTTGAGTAAGATCAAACAATATCTCATTAACTAATTGTATCCCTTTTCCCCTGGGTATTTTCTCTAAACAGGATGTTACAGCATTAAAATTTGCAACTTACCAGTAAGTTGATAGTTGTTCCTTCAGATAATCACAGTAAAGACAAAAGCAGTAATGGTTACAGTAAGAGTCATGACTATGTCAGATAATGTAGATGGTCATCCATGATGTGCCAGGCACTGTATTTGAGCCAATGAGAGCCGGGGCAGGGGTGTGGAGGGTGGTTACAGAGAAGAATCAGTTCCCGCCCTCACAGATTCCGGACTCCTGGGGGAGATAAACATGGATGTCAATGATTACAATACAATCAGATAAGTCATCACAGAGTTTGTTGTAAAGGCCCTGGTGACCTGGAATGCTATGCATGCACGCAATGCTTGTTGAGCATTTATTAAATAAACAAAGGGGCCTTTGGCCTGCCCAGCCTGTAGCCTGTATACTATGCTGGCATTCTCTTCCTCTCTTGGGTGAACTCAACTTATAGCTCATTTGAACTGTGGCCTCGGCCAGTTCCGAGACCTAACCCATTCTAGCCACTAATATCCTGTTTTATCAAGGTATCCAGAATTCCCCTAAAGAAAGCCAAACCAAAGCTGTCCCGAATAACAATTTAATATTTCAGAATATGCATCAGCTCTTTTCTAAATGTTGAGAAGCAGTCCAGTCCTACTATTGGACAATTAGAAGAGCCTTAGGCTTGGATTAGGATACCAACTCATAGTATGACTATAGATAAGCTGTTTCATGAAAATCTGCCTGAGATTTATATCACTGCTAAACTTGCTTGGGTTTATAAGGCTCTTTCTTCCCATGCATTTATTTAGGATAAGGAGCCATGAGGTAGGTTCCTGAGCCTCTGTTACAGCCTCATGGTCCAAACAGCTAGACTTCCTACAGTTATAATTCATGAAGAAATATAGATCTCCTGCCCCCATGAAAACAGGAATTTTATTAAAACTGTTAAGTGAAAACATTAAAAATACAGGAACTCTATTTCTAGGAAGGATACATGACAGAACAAAACTTGAAGAAATGACAACACCACAGATTTTCAGAGTTGGAAAACCTCCTTTTCCAAATTCAGGCTCAGAAATGATGGTACAGAGTGGCTTAGTGACTTCACCAAGGCTGCACTGCCAGTCCTGGGAAGAGCTGAGAGCCACCGCCTAACTTGCACTCTCCCTGTTAGAGCTCTTCTGCCATGAACACTTCCAAACTTAACTCTAGTTAGTGACTCTACAGTCCACCCAGGTTTCTCTTTACACTCAAGTAGGATAGTAGGATGCATCCTTAAATTCACTTTGAATCTCTTCACTGTAAGTCTGTACACAGCTTTGGGACTTCTGGGGATTCCAAGCCCTTGCACAGAGAGCCTAGGTTTTAACTTGCTCACAAGACACTCTAAATTTCCTGCTTATAACTCCTTCAGAACCACCCCAGCTGCCTTTATCTGCTCCCTGTTCTAAGTCTTTGTTTCTTTTCTTAGATAGTGCCAAAGTCAAAAAGAAAATAAAAAGACATGTGTAAAATGATTTGTTCATATGACTGCAATGGTCTCAAGCAATTAGGGGAGGTTTTATTTTTTTTTCCACCTCCATTTATTCAGCCCCACTTCTCCATATTCGTCCTTTTTGATACTTTCAAATATAAACTATTGCTGACGTTTACTCATTAAGCACATGTCCCTTGAAGAGAAATATATCAAGTTCCTGTTATGTGCCAAGCAGGGATGCTGGGTACTGGGGATGCAGAAGAAACCCACCCGCTTGCCCTCATGGAGCTGAGAGTCTGAAGGAACTAAGCAAATCACACCAATAAGTATGTACGTCTGTATTGGCTAAGTGATGAAGGACGCAACAGAGGGCAGCAAGAATGAATACAATTTAGATTGACGTGGGAGAAAAATTACAGCTTCATTCATGTGATTTTCTAACTTGCCTTTTGACAAAAATTGGACTTTGTTTAGCAGGGTGATATTTGTTTTCTCAAATAAAACAATGCTTTCAGCAAAAGAAATGTAAAATAATTTCTATTGCCTCAACTTCTTCCTCTACATAATAGGGATCACATGATCCTCACCCTACTTATCTATACAGGCACTTTGGGAGTAAAATAAGATAAAAAATGAGAGATCGTCCACAACATTCCACGTGTTATTTAGAAAAACACTAGAGAGTTTATATTTAAACATACTTTTCAGAAAAAGGTAAGAATGCCAGTAATGCATTTGGAAAAATCTTGACAAACTGAAACTTAAACATTATTTCTCACTACAGATTTTGATAGCAAAAGATGCCCACTTTCTAAAATTATAACAAAACTTATGATTTCCAGATGGGGAGGGAAATATGTTCCTATTAGCTTCTGTGCTGCTATTATAGAAACTGTCTTTAATTTTGCTTAATAATAATACAAGTTTATCATTCAGCCAAATCCCTACAGCAATGTTCTCAAAGATCCTGCATGTGGAAGCCTGCTGCCCTTCAGCTCCCCGTTAAACACCTGTTCTGGGCTCGGGCCCTGCTTCTGGTTTCTCCTTCAGGTGGAAAGTCTTGCTTAAGGGGACAAGCAGGTATTTTTGCTGTCACCAAAGACAGCTCATTTGGGAAGCCTAATCTTGCAAAGGGGCCAAGTTTCAGTTCTCAGAGTGTTGGGTTTAGGGTAGAAGGGACTCCGCCCAGAAATGCAACCTGAATACTTCCCCCTTTGCACCTCTCTTGTCTTTGCAGAGAACCCCCTAAATAACTGACATGTTTTACACATTTCGGGCAACCAGGTCTACAGTGCGTAGCTGCCATTCTTTCCTGTCACCTGGCTAATTTAATACTTTTCTCCTCGATGGCTACAGCAGCTCCTGACAAGCAGTTGCCTTGTGGTTTATTTCAGTTAATTCAAACACGATTATAACTTGAGAAATTAGTTATGGGGATTGAAGAAAGGAGGAATTTTACAGGTGTGCATTCATGGCCATTTCTGTCCCAAATATTTCCAAAGGAATCACGTGCTAAGGAAATAGCCTCTCCCCATTTTCAAAGGCCTCTGCATCTCTTAATGGAAAAAGATGTATTTTACAGGCCATAATTTTGCAGTTTCTTTTAACCCTAAGGATTAATCTTTGCTTGTCCTCTCTTCAAAATCACTACTCTGAAATTAAAAAAAAAACTTTCATTCCATAATTGATCAGATAATAAAGAGCTGGTGATACCAGTCAGTGATTTCCTTTCAAAACTGTGGCTCAAAATGCACAGCAGCTCTGGTGGTTGCTGGTCACCTGAACGCTGGTCAAAAACAAAAGTAGCTACACTCTGTCCCAGAAGCACTTTGATTTTAGAATGGTGAATTCTTTGCCTAGAACATTAACTTGGAGGATTTTGTCATTGAAATTTTGGACAAAGAGCAAATAATTTCTGCTTACTTGATCATATCACCATTTCGCAAATGGGGAAAGGAGGGTCAAGAGGTGACATGTGATTCTTACAGTTCCAAAGAAATTCTGCTGGAGGATTTGCTCTGAGAACAATTACAATTGACAGCATGGTTGGACTCCTGGCTATTAATTCATTCAACCAGTATTCATTGAGCACCTACTATGTTCCAGGAACTCTGGATCATCAGTTAACAAAACAAAGATCCCTGCCCTTAGAGAACCTACATTCTAGGGTTGTCAGGAATCGTGTCTGTATACTTTTGGTTAAGTTTGTCTCCATTAAATGATTCACTGTTTGTTTTGGTTCTGTTCTCCTGGAAGATAAAACGAGCACATCTGAAACTAAAAGAAAACGTGTACGTGAGCATGTTTACAGGAATTGGAGTAAGACTGGGAGTGATAGGGGCCTCCTAAGATTCATCAGGAGAAACCACAGGGTTTGGTGAGCTTTGAGCTTGTTTTAAAGAACAAATGATATGAAAGCACAAGGGAAAGAAGAAAAAAAATGTACTGGGTGGAAAATATTGGGGGAAGGGCACACAGATTGCAAAGAGCATGTAATTCTAAAAGACAAAGGTAACTGTTTATCAATAAGGTCAGAATTCAAAAACAGCCTATGGAGCAAACTACAGTATGGGAGGATATATTCATAAATGATTTATTTATCCCATAAGATGTTAACATCCAAAATATATAAAGAACTCATATGCTTCAACACCAAGAAAACAAATAACCCAATTAAAAAATAGGCAGAGGACCTAGATAGACATTTTCCCAAAGAAGAAATACAAATGGCCAACAGGCACATGAAAAGATGCTCCACATCGCTAATCATGAGGAAGTGCAAATGAAAACCACAAGATACCACCTCCCAACAGGTAGAATGGCCACCATCCAAAAGACAAGAAATAACAAGGGTTAGCAAGGACTTGGAGAAAAGAGAACCCTCCTACACTGTTGGTGGGAACGTAAATTGGTGCAACTGCTGTAGAAAGCAGCATAGAGGTTCCTCAAAAAACTAAAAATAGAAATACCATGTGATCCAGTAACTTCACTCCTAGGAATTTACCAGAAGAAAATAAAATCCCTGATTCGAAAAGATACATGCACCCCTATGTTTATTGCTACATCATTTACAATAGCCCAGATATGGAAGCAAGCAAGGAGGCCATCAATAGATGAATGGATAAAGGATATGTGGTATCTAAAACAATGGAATATTATTTAGCCATAAAAAAGAAAGAAATCCTGACAACATGGGTGGACTTCAAGGGTATTATGCTAAGTGAAATAAGCCAGGCAGAGAAAGACAAATACCATATGGTTTTCCTTATTTGTGGAATCTAAAACAAAACGAAACAGAAGAACAAAATAGCAGTAGACTAATTGTAGATAAGCAGATAACTGAAAAGTTACTGATGGTTACCGGGGAGGGTTTGGAGTAGGTGGGTGAAATAGGTGAAGGGGATAAAGAGGCACAAAATCTCAATCATAGTATTATTAGTCACACCAATGAAAGTACAGCATAGAGAATATAGTCAGTATTTCTGTTACATATTTCTTTATTGGCAGATAGTAACTACACTAGGTGGGGTGAGGATTTAATAATGCAGATAACTTCTGGATCACTATGCTGTATACTTGAAACCAACGTGATATTGTATATCAACTATACTTCAATAAAAATATATATATATATTAAAAAACCATATGGAGCTTGCTTTATTTACTCTCCCTTTTTTCTTTACAGAAGAATTAATAGAAACAATATGATATAATATAATATATTGACATATTATAAGATGGCACATATAGGTGGAATTTTATATAATGACATATCATAGGATGACTTTTCAAGAAAGAAATGTGCTTTCCAAAGGAGCAGCAATGGATAACACTGTAGGTTAAGGTCTAATGTCAACAAGTCAACAGTCTTTTGTGAAACTAAAGAATCTTTTTTTAAAAAAGTTAGCAAATCTTTGTGTCTTCTCTGGCAATCAGAACTTGTCTTTTGATTGTTTATATCAGGTATTTATTAAGTTGAATAATATTTAATGTGCAGTCTCACAGTTTCTGCACAATCTCATAGAGACCCACATCCCATGGAGGTGGAGGATGGAGGCCTGAGAAAAGACACATTATCTTACCCACATTAGAGCCCCAACAAAAATGCCCAGGACTGTGCATTCCACTCCCAGCCCAGATTTTCAGGCTAGTGATATTCTTTAGTTTTGCCTTAACCAAGACTTCCTTCTTCTAAGAAAAATTAATGAAAAATACCATAGACACCTCAGGCTCTCACACAACAACTGCCTTGAACATGTAGGTTGAATTTTCCTTAAAATACACAGGGGTTTTACAATCATGTGGAAAATTCCCCCACAAAATGTATTTTGAGTTTAAATTATTTGCCATGGTCCAAACATTTGAAACAAAGCAAAGGTCTCAAAACACAGTTTAAAACTTTCAAGAAACTCAAAACTGGACTTGGTTCTGGCATTCTGGTATTACTAATTCTGCTACCATGCTACGCCATGACACTGAAGTGGCATTCAAAAGAGTCTTGTTATAATTTCAGGTAGTTTAATTCATTCATTCATTTAACAAACATTTACTGCTCTCCTACTATAGGTCAGATACTGTACTAAGATTTTTCTTTCCAGATCTTTGAGATAACATTGAGTTGTAACAGGACTTTGGTATTGAGACTGGCTCTGAAAAGGATGACTCCAAACAATATGCATTAAGAACTGGACTAAATTCCATGGGGGTGGAGGTTGTATTGTTTTGAGAAACTTCCAGCATACTTGGTAAAAATCTACCAGCTCTGTAAAGAAAGCATTAGGTTGGATATAAAGAAATAGCTAGTGCATTTTCTTGCTTCTTAACTGTAATTACTCATGTGAGTTGTGGCAAGTGAACAGGTAACTTTCCTTGGTAAACATAAAATGCACCACTCAGAACCCCCCTCAAGAAAGTGGTCAGTCCCTGGGCGATGCAGGGAGCTGACAGACTGCAGGTGTAGGTTCCTCAGGACCAGCCTCAGTGCTGGTCACATTTTATTCTATGGTCCCTAAGATCCCTTGGCCAAAAACTGAGAAAGCAGTGGTACAAGGGCCTGGACCAGTGGGACACAGGCCAATGCAGGCCTCCACTAATGGACGATCTTTGCTCTAGAGCTCCCCACTAGTCTAGCAGGGACGTTCTCAGGCCAACAGAACAGTCTGTGGGATCCCCTTATCCAGCACTGCTTCTGCTCTTCCTTGTACTGGGTGTTTCTCAGGGTCGGCCTCCGGGGCACCAGCCTGAAGCACTTCCTGACGATGAGGTGCAGATAGTTAAGGTATCTGTTTTCATTCAAGAAACTGCCATTCCCTCACTGCAAGAATTACTTTTCTGTGTTGAAAGTGAACAGCAGATGTCCAGGCATCTGATACCTGTTTGCTGGTCCCTTCCTTTTACATTTCTGTGATGTGAACATTTCAGGACAGGCATTCCAAAAAATTCAACACTAAGCCATTGATAACGACCACATGAGCATCTTAACAGAGCAAAAGAATACAAAAAAAAAACCTCTGTAGTATCTTTCATGTATTATGGTTTATAGGAGAAAGAGAGAAAAAGAAGGGAGGGGATGAGGAGGGAGAGAGAGACAGAGGGGAGACACTGGTGGCCAGGGATACAAGTAAGTTGTATTTTTCTTCTTAATTCAACAGCCGACTACAGCACTTAAGGTACTTTCTCTTTATTGTCATAGTTTGGTAAAAATTATAAAATCTGTACTCTAATTGTAAAATGTAACAATAGAGTTAAACCAATTTGTCCTGCCTGAGACAGGTATGCTACACATGTACGATATTTTATTTAAATAGTAGACATGAGATGAGGCTTTTTTAACCTGCCCTTTAATACCACCTCGAAGTCATGGAACCTATACCAATCACACTCACACATTTCTGTGCTTTTTATTTGAATTCTTAGGTATAAGAGGAGTTTATGGAAGACCCTTTGGTTGATGGGCCCTCAGTGCTTGCTCATCCATGGGAGAATGACAAAGTAAGGATCTGGAATCTCTTATTTGCTCTTTACTTTCCCTTCCATCAGTGATTCTTCTCAACCTTTGCACATTAGATTCACCATTAGGGGAGGGGAGGCATCTTTTTAAAAGACAGGTGCCTAATAGACATTCAAAACACTTGAATGGACATTTCTCCAGAAAAGATAAACAAATGGCCACCAAGCACAAGAAAAGATTCTCATGAGTCATTAGGAAGATGCAGATCCAAACCATAATGAAGAACCACTGTGCAACTTCATATCTGGTAGCATGTCTGTAATCAGAACAGAGAGAGACAGACAGAGAGAGAAAGGAAAGAAAGAGAAAAAGAGAGAAAGAAAGGAAGGAAGGAAGGAAGGGAGGGAGGAAAAAAAGTAAGTGTAAACAAGGAGGTGGAGAAACTGGACCCCTTGTACTTTGCTGGTTGGAATGCAAAATGGTTCAATGCTGTGAAAAATAGTTTGTGGCTTCCTCAAAAAGTTTGACATTAAGTAACCATGTGATTCAGCAATTCCACTCTTAACATGTATATACAAAAGACTTAAAAACAGGTATTCAAACAAATATATGTGCATGCATGTTCATAAAAGCACTAGTCACAATAGCTAAAAGGTAGAAACAGTCCAAATGTCCATAAACAGATACATGGATAAGCAAATTATGGTGTATACATGCAATGGATGATTATTAAGTCATAAAAAGGGAATAAAGTACCAATACATGACACAACACAGATAAACCTCAAAAGCATGCCAAGCAAAACAAGCTGGACACAAAAGACCATAATTTGTGTGATACCATTTATACAAAATATACAGAATAGGCAAATCCATAGAGACAGAACATATATTGATGGTTATCAGGGGCTAAGGAGAAAAGAATGGGGTGCACCTAGTAGATGGGCACAGGGTTCTCTTTTGGGGGTGATAAAAATATTTGGAACTAACACTTGAAGGTGGTAGTTGCCCAACATTATGAATGTACTAAATGCCACTGAACTGTTCACTTCAAAATGGTTAACTTTGTTATATGAATTTCACTTTAAGAAAAAAAAGGTAAAAAAATACATATATCTAAATATATATATATATACCTACTCCCTTCCCTGAATTAAGTGAATAAAAATCTCTAATAGCTCATAATTCAGTACTTTTAAAAGTTCCCCTGGTGATTTTATTGTGCAGGAAGGATTGAATTTGGGCATGCAGCTGTATCCTTATCTGGGTATTCAAAATCTTAGTAATTTGGATTTTGAAAGTCACTTTTTGGGGGTCATTATTCAAAAAATTAACAGCATCTACAATGTGCATTGCACTATCTGGTACTTTGGACGAATGTCTTAAAGAAAGAAAAGAGAGGAAGCTCATTTTATCCAAAGCCATGGAGAGCCCTTATCAAGCACAGAGCTTTACCAAACATTATCTCAAGGACTGCCACAGTAGCTCTGGGATATAGACATTAGATTCTCTGTACCCATCAGGAAAAGGAGGTTCAAAGAAGTCACATAATTTGACTAGGGTCAGCCACCTGGTGAGGGACAAGATAGAGATCCTGTTCAGTCCTCAAGTTCATGTGCAGTTCTGCCATCCTGATGTTCCTCTGGAGGGGGTATGGACCTCGTCAGACAGTCTGGCAAATCCACATGCATAAGAGCAGAATCTTTAAAGCGAGACAGACCTGGATTCAAACCCCAGCTCCGCCACTCCTTTATCAGTCAGTTGACAGGATCTAGGCAAAATATCACAGGTTCCCTAAGCTGTATGATGAGATAGTAATTCCAACCTCCAACAGTTATATTATTATTATTATAATTGTAAGGATTTTATGAGATAATGTCTGCAAATCACTTCACACAGTGCATGCACACCCCATATAAATACTCAAGAAGTGGTACCTCTTATTAGTTCTGTTTTGATTTGATTTGATTTTTTTACTAATATTGTTATTAGTACCATAGGGAAGGATGAACGCTGACCCACCAGCCAGTCCTTTTCCTGTTGGGCAGTAACTGTCCCTAGCCCTGGACGCCATCCATCCCATTTATTCCCCTCTGGACAGTCTGATACTCTCTCTTCTTGTTCTATCTAAATGCTAATTTTTGAAAGACTTAAAAAAATTTAAATAGCAGAATTTACTGGCACAAGTTGATCATAAATTCAACAGACATAGGAACTAAAGAAATGCATCTATTTTAGGGATAAACAAGCTAATTTTAGTCTAATTTTGTTCATTCTTATAAGCACACTTTTTTTTGTGATGTGAACAGAAGAATTTTACTATAGGACTCAATTTTTTTTTTGAGATGTGCTAAAGGACACATTCCAGGAAGCAAGAGTGTAATTATAGATTGAGCATCTCCTGTATGGCCTGACAGAAGTCTACCGTCACTTAAGAAGCCATTACAGCATATACTTAATGTCAGCTTGATAGAAAAAAACACACTTTCATAGGTTCTCTTTGATTGACACATTTGAAATGACATCAGTTTCCAGCTTTAAAACCTACTGTTATTAGGTCTCTGTTGCTATTTATGTTAGAAATATGGGCACGTGTGTCAAAACAATATATCAACTTTGCTGATTGGCTGCATCTAGATTCTGTTGCCAAGGGTAACAGAACAATTGCTTTTAATCTTCCCTAAATTGCTTCTTGTTTTTTATTTTTCTAAATAGTTGGGATTTTCAGGGACTTTTTTTTCACCCCAGAGCAAAAAATAAAGAAATTTTCTCTAGGGGGAAAAAATATACACATTGTCTGTGTGTGTTAAAAGGGAAGTTAAATTCAAAAGGTGTAGAGGGTACCTGTGTTAATTTGTACTGTCGCCTACCAGAGATCCGGTGACAGTACAGATTTTTAAGACTGACTTGGTCAGGAAAAGACCACCCCCACCCCCACAGAGGGGCGTGCACCCACTTGCCCCTTCAGGATCAGAGTATTCTCTGTTTGGGCAGAAGGCCCCCTTCACAGATCTTTCACTGAAGGATAGGAATCATTATCAAAGAAAATAATGCATCTTCAAAACTTTGTACAATTTTTTCCTGACTCACTGGCTGAGCAGAAGTTTATGAGCAAGTCCTTATTAATTATGAATCCCAACTCCAGCCTCTGGACTTTGAAAGACAGAAAACTGATGTACATGCTCACGTATGTACATGGTAAGCCTGTAAGTCAGTCAGGCAGTTTCTTTTGTATGATCTGTCCTATTTTGTTGTGTTAACATCTCTGAACCATGCCTGGAGTACCTGTTAGAAAGGTCCTGGAGGACATTTTTGCAAGATTTTGGTTCCATGGACCTGTGGTTGGACCCAGGGATTTGCAATATCAGGGTGATTCTGAGACAGGCAATCCAAAGTCCATTCATGAAGAAATATTGCTTCGTATGTACATTCCAAACACCACATTCTTCCCCAAAACAGTTGAACAAAGACTCCTATTATGTACAGTCTGTTCTTGAGTAGGTAAGCACCCATTAGTAAGACTCTCCAGGGAAGTACCACATCCTCCAGCCCTTACACATGGTGACAGCAACCAACCAATCGATCACTTAATTAAAAACTAAATGATCCAACGAGTACCTTGCATGATGTCCTCTTCCATCAGTTTTATTAAAATGTAAGAGTTTAAGGGAATATAAGTATTCTTGGGAGGTGTAACACTTGAAGCTCTGATTTATCACACTCTCTTGAATATACAGGAGGTTTTGGTGTGATGAGGAAGGAAGAAAAAAAGAAAAGAAAACTGTGTGTCTGGTGTTTTAGGTTGAACTGCCCCTCCTCCTGAATTCATATGTTAAAGTCCTAATCTAAGTACCTCAGACTGTCACCTTCTATGGAAATGGGGTCACTGCAGATGTAATTAGTTAAGGTGACATGATTAGGGCAGACCTTAATCCAGTAGAACTGGGGTTCTTATGAAGAGGAGAAATTTCCACACAGACACAAGATGGAGGGAGGGCTGGGTGAACACACAGGAAGAACGCAATGTATCAGCCAAGGAGAGAGGCCAGGGCAAATCGCCACTCACAGCCCTCAGAAGGAAACAACCTCACTAATACTGTGATTTTAGACTTTCAGCCTCCAGAGCGGTGATGCAAAAGAACCTTTCTTATGTAAGCTAGCCAGTTTGTGGTACTTTGTCATAGGAGCCCTCGAAAACTAATTCACCTGAGATAGTCAGCCGAGGCAGGGTGCAGCCAAAGATCCGTGTCTCCGTAAACAGCTCTTCCTGTTTATGCTTTTGCCTCTGTCCACAACTGTCTTGCTTCACAGAGTAAAACAAAATCAGTATACCTAATTAAACGTGGTCCTATAATCCTAGAAATGAGGAGGTCTCTAGTTATCTAGATGCAGTTCAAAAGCACAATTTTTACAAATAAGCAGTTCCTTAGAGGCTGACAACTGCTGGCCAATACCACCCAAAGCAGCATGCTGAGTATTGGGAGCCAGGGTCTCATATAAAAAATAAAATAAAACAAGTTGTTGTTGAAGTTTTGGTGAAGGGATGTACTTTGTAAAAGAGAAACAACTGCAAACACTAGTTGGGGGAACCAGCTTCTCGTGGCAAACATTTCATTCCGGCAAACGGTGAAAGAAGCCATTTGGAGCTTTCCTAGGTAGCTCTGCAGGAATCAAAGTTCTCTGAAGCTGGCGTTTGCGTTGCCATGTCTGTCTCTAATGTGGTCTCACCACTGCTTCTACTTTCTCCCCAAAGAGGTTTGTTCTGGTACAATACGTGGCCAAGAGCTAACGAAATCTCAGTTGCCAAGCTCAGACTGCAACCTATCTGCATAAACCTGTGGACAGAGGGTTTCAGGAAAAGTTTACTAGAGGGAGGAAAAAAACAACAAAAACTTGAAAGCAAGCAGTTGAGTTACAGACTTAAAAACAAAAGAGGGTATATAGGTGTGCCGTCACGAATTTCACCTGCAAAAAAATCAATGTGAAGAGCTGGAGAGAAAGTTCTTTATCTATGACAAAGCAACGCAAAGAACTACTGTGGTAGACTTTAAGTGATCTAGCAAAAAGAAGAAACAATATAATCAGATCAATATGCAGAGTGACAATTAAAAATGTAGTAACATCATATTCCTTATTTATATTTGGAGGAGCTGAATAGAGCACCAGCTATATATTCAGAAATGACAAGCTTGGAAGAAAAAGAGAATTTAAATCCCATAAAAAGAAGGAAGTGATGAAAGGTGAGAAATATACTGAAACAGCTGTCTGATTCGGTGACCTTAAAGCAGTTCACAGTCTTTTTATTACACCTGCAGATGTAACTTGGTGTTTGGGGTTCAAGAGAGCGAGTTAGTTTCAATGGCCAACATATTCACACCACCAACTTTTCATGATATAGAGTCCACTCCAGAAAGAGAATGATGAAAATCAGTATTTAATTCTAATGTCCTCTACTGAAATGCAAACAGGTAAAAAGAATTTAGTTAACCCTTTCCCACTACAGAATTAATCCTAACCAAGTGAATAGGTGTTTTATTTTTCCCCCTTTCAGCAATACTCATCTTCATGACGTTAAAAAATGAAAGCAGAAACAAAAAAAGAACACCTGGAGACTCTTCCCATTACAATCAATTTGATTTTGTTGCTCATTATGTCTCATTGCAGAACAAGATCTAAATTACATTTTGTTGAAATAAGAAGCCAGCTCCATTTTTCCAATTTTTTGACTTTATTCCCTTTCTCTACCTGCTGGTTTCTTTTTCTCTATTTCTCTCTCTCTCTCTCTCTCTCATTTGTTCCCCTAATTCACTTCCAGATTTCAAATTTACTCAAGCTTCCAAATGAAGGACATTTTACTCACTCTCTAGATAATATGGCAAAAGGTGGTCATGAGGATTAAAGTAGATGAGCAGGGAAAGCTGCAGCACAATGCTCATACAGCAGTCAGCCCTCAAGAACTATCATTTTTTTTTGACTTATGCTCCTCTAATTTCTTTCCCCCAATTCTCAAGTTCATTGCTTCAGATCCAGGTTTTATTATAACTGCCTGAGGTTTGTTGAGGAGGGATTGGAGTCAGTAATATGGCCAGGTAGGACTGGGTTGAGTTGTCAGGAATCACAAACCTGTAGAAAGGACCAGCCAATCAGGGCCAGTTCAATGATATGTTCAGGAAGGGGGTGGGAAGATAAGCAAAGGTAGGCAAGTGGGACGGGGACCAGCTGTGAAAGCATAAAACAAAACCTGTGCAAGAGTAAGTGCAGGAGAACAGCGGCAGGTGTGCAAGTGAGGAACTAACATCAGGACACACTGGTCAGGAGGAGACCTCAGAGAGTTGGAAGGACTGGGACACGGCCATTCATTGTTGGTGGAGGAGGCAGAGGAGGTAACCACAAGGCTCTTCTGAAGTAAAGGCTGGAGCTTTTCTCAGAAGGGGACTTGTGCCAAAATAGATTGATTCCAAATGCCACCTTTAAAAAGGGTAACCCAGGGCCTCTTGGGGGAACCTGCCATGGACATAGCTGTCTATGCTCATCTTCACGACCTATTGGAGGTCTGCTTCTATAGTGGCAAAGGCTTGGACATTTTCCAGCCTGGTGTTCCTTAACTCTGTGCTAAGGGCTGGCACTAATTCCACAGAATAAAGCAGAGCCTCTGCTGGAGGCAGGTGAAGACTGTATCCCACGTCCAGAGCCTCCCGCCGAATGCCTTGGACCATAACCACTCCCCTCACTAAATGTTCACAGTGTCTGCTCATGCCTGACTTACAAGTGGGTGCTCAATAAATGCTGTTTGAGTGTATGAATGAACATTCATGAGGTGAGCATTACAATAATCCTTTCTCTGTCTATTTCCTCTCCATTCTTTTGACAAAAATCAAACACAACATCCAAAATCTCCTAAGATTCAGCAGGAAGAAAGAAACTCTTTCCAAGTCCCTGAGAGGAAGGCAGTGTGGGCCAGTGGACGGAGCAGACCACTGGTGCATGCTCAAATCCTAGTTCCACTTTTTGCAACTCCTCTGAGCTTTGTGCCTCCTCACTACCAAATCGGGACTAAGGACTTCTAAGAGAGCACTTTGAGGGCTATATGAGATACGTTTAAATTCTTGGTGCTGTCCCTGAACCATAGGAAGTACTCAGTAAACATAACTATCATCCCTTAATAGCTCTGGTATTTAATCATCATTCCTATCTCTCCAATATAAGGACAGCCACCCTTTTTATAGATTAGAAAGTGCAAGAAAAAAGAGATTAATTGTTCAAACTGACACACTTCATGAAAGAGCCTTTGGGAAGTAAAATGGTGAGGTTAACCTGCTGAAGATCATGCCATGTTGTAGAAACAGTCTTACTTAATAGGCTGCACCCCCTGAAAAACGTTACAAGAACAGGAAAACAAACAACAACAACCAAATAGGTTAGTTTAAAACAACTCTAGACACTGACCTTACACCTTTCACAAAAATTATCTCAACGTGAATCACAGACTTACATGTAAAGTGCAAAAAACTATGAAACATTCTGGAAGATAATGTAAGAGAAAATCTAAGTGATTTGGGGCATGAGTTTTTAGGTACAACACAAAAAGCAAACTTGATGAAAGAAAAAATTAATAAGTTAGACTTCATTAAAATTAAAAACTTCTGCTCTGCAAAAGACACTGTTAAGAGAATGAAACAAGCCCCAGACTGGGAGAAAATGTTTTCAGAACACACATCTGATAAAGGATTTATATCCAAAATATACAAAGAACACTCAAAACTCAACAGGAAGAAAACAATCTAATAAAAAGCGGGCAAATTATCTGAACAAACTCCTAACCGAGGAAGACATACAAAAAGCAAGTAGGCAGGTGAAAAGACACTCACACCAGCTGCCACTAGGGGACTACAAGTGAAAACACATAGCTGTTAGGAATGATGAATATCCAAAACATTGACAACCTCAAATGGTGACTTCCTCCAAATTTCTAATACGTATTTGGAAGACAGCTTGGCAGCTTCTTACAGCTAAGCCTAGTCTCATCCTATGATCCAGCAATCTCTCTCCTCTGTATTCATCAACAAGAGTTGAAAACTTACATTAACATAAAAACCTGCACATGGATATATATAGCAGTTTTATGCATAGCTGTCGATAATTGGACATAGATGTCCTTTAGTAGGTGAATCGGTAACATAGATGTCCTTTAGTAGGTGAATGGGTAAAGAAACTAGAGAATATCCATCTGTTAGAATTTTATTCAGCAATAGAAGAAATGAGCTGTCAAGCAATGAACAGGCAATGGGAAACCTTAAGTGCATATCGCTAAGGGAGAGCAGCCAGTCTGAAAAGGCTACATACTGTATGGTTCCACCTATATGACATTCTGGAAAAGGCAAAACTGCAGGGACAATAAAAAATGGTTTCCAGGGGGAAGGGATTAGGTGGAGCACAGGGGATTTCTAGGACACTGACTGTCCTGTGTGATGTTGGAATTTATGTTTTTGGCAAAACCCATAAAACTGTACAACACAAACAGTGAATCCCAAAGTGTCAATATCAGTTCATCAGTTGTAACAAATGTACCACAACACTGCAGGATGTTAATAATAGGGGAAAGTGGCCAGCTTCTATGTGAACTCACTTTCCCCTGTACTTTCTGCTCAGTTTTTCTGTAAACCTAAAACTGTCCTAAAAAATAAAGCCTGTTAATGTAAAAAAAAAAAAGAGAAAACAAAAGCCTATAAAGTCTATTTGTTTATCTGTTTTTTATATCATTTTGATTGCTTGGCATAATTTTCCTCTCTTTGTTTCTCTCTACACAACCCCCCAACCTACACAAATGAGGCCCACACCTTTGTGCACCTCCCCATTGTTTTTTATTTAATACTAATTTATTAAGTAATAACTTTGTAGCAGGCACTATGATAATTATTGAAGGTATGGAAAGAGGAATAGGATCAGACTGAGGATCTCACAGTCTAGCAAGACAGACATGTTAATTACAGTGGAACAAGATATTAAATGCCATAAAGGTAAGAAAAATCTCCTGGAACCACAATAACTCAGTACGTTGAACTCTACAAGGCATTCTGAAGCCATGTTAAAGTCCCATTGTCTGCCTTTCCTTAGTGCTCCCTTATCTTGCTTTTGCCAGTATCTCATATTTAAATTTTATTTTAAGCCTTTTCCCCTATTCATATTCTTCAGCCTTTTCTTCTTCCTCCAAATTTCTGATACGTGTTGATTTTCCAGTTCATTCAAACTTCTAGGCCAACGTATGTGCATTTATCCAACTAATCACTGTGATTCTTCCACCTGCAGAAATAGAAGAAACAAACTTTACTCCAGTACCGTGCTATTAAGCAGAGGAGATTCCCAACATGCAATCTCAAGGCCATATTCCAAAAAGGGGGGTGGTGTGGTCAGAAGTAAAATGATGCTATAGAGTCTAGACGAAGGAGCCAGCCATTCCTTTCCCACAGATCAGCCCTGTCTCAGGGACGGAGCTCCAGGGTAGACTAAGGAGGCTGGGGGAGAGCCTTGACCAGTGAGCATCTGGTCACAGCCCACATGCCAGGTCTTCCCTCCAGTCGATGAGAGGGAGAACCAGGTGCCGACAGCTTCATGTTTTCCACGTGGCCAAGGACAGGCCTTGTCTTAACCTATTGCCAGGTGTCTCCCACTAAGCCCTTGCTTACCTCTCTGTGTTCATCTCCTGCCGCTGCCCAGATTCCCACTTTGCATTTGTGACATCACGTGAGGGGACTCTCCTCACAGCCACACTGTGGTTCCTAATTTTCTGCCTCAACTCAGTGACTTTCCTCACCTCCTGAAATCACCTGTCTTAGCTTCTCATTCAGCCTTCATCTAGCCAGGCTCCTATCTTGAGAGTTCTTTCCTCAACCAGTCTCTGTCTCCTTGTATGCTTCCTCAATATTCTCTTTGTATTGAATTAACCTGTTTTCAATTCTGACTCTCTATTAGACTGGGCAACTTAAAGTCAGGGGAATTACAGTGACTGGAATTTTGCAGGCAACAATGTTTGCACCTCTGTCTCTCTCTTTTATTGTGAAAATATATGTCACGTAGCATACGGTCAAACATGAACAACTGGGAGCTACCCTGCCTAGGTTTGAATCCTGGTTTCTGCCATTTACTAGCCATAGACTCTGAATGTGGGGGCTGCACTTAGTGTCACTGTCCCTCAGTTTCCTCAGGTGTGAGACAGAAGTAATAATACTTACCTTTTAAGTTTGTTGTGAGATTTGAGTGAGTAGATAGATGACAGGTGATAGATAGATCAATGATAGAGTTTTGAATGATCCTTGACACTTAGTAAGTGCTGGTTAAGTGGTCACTATTATCTCTACCCCCATCATTATCATTATCATCCTCAGGTCCAGGGTCTGGACAGTAAGTGCTTGGTTCCCTATAGTGCCACCATAGTATTTGCTTAGGTTTATCTCATTTCCAGATTATTCAGATTAAATGGTTAATACTGATCCTTTGTGTCCAGGTCTACTGACACAGCTCTACCCCAGAGGGAGTGCTGGTGATTTAAATAAATAGAGCTGTTCAATAGCCCCCTAGACAAAACCCACAAACTTTTCCCTCAAAGCACTTGTTTTTTAAGAACTAGTTATAAGCGGAAAAAAGTCCACCAAGAAAAAAAAAGATGGAAGGGGAGAAAACCGTGGTATTACTGGTAATGACCTTAGGAAGATAACAAATGTTTCCTACAAGAATTAGTGAGGCTGTTAATTTTAGGAGATTGTATTTCAAATGCTGAGTTTCCTTGGAATGACACATTTGCTGAGAAGAAAAGCGCTAAGAGGAAGAAAAAAAACTTATTTAAAAAAAATTATCCAGGGAACTGCAAGAAACTCAAGCCAATATGTAGCTTGCATCTGCTGGCAATACCCTCATCAAAGAAGGAAATTAAATACAAAACTGAAATTGCTATTCAAAGACACTTGATAAACAAAATAATCCATTCAATATAACAGATGGCTGTACAATAGTGTGTGCCATGACTAATGAATCTGACCCACCCACCTCCCCACCGGTACTGCTACCAAAAACATCAGTTTAAACTGGGCAACCTGAAATGTACCAAATAAAACTGGCTATAACTACAGTGTCAGCAAAATATATTCATACTGAAAAGACTGAAAATATTCAAATGCATCATCTAAAAAATGTACTTCCAAATGCTACATTCTCTCTGCTTTGGCCTAGGTATATAGTCTGTCCTTGGAACATTTTAATCTTTAGTTCAGTTAATCAGTTCTGTAATTCTAATGAGATAATTGAAGCTATACTTGATCTAGTCACCTCAGGAGATACATTTATGTTACCTCTACTGTGTTCCAGGCCCTGCGGTAGTTGCTAGGGATATAAGGTGAGACATAGCCCCAAATCTTGAAGTTTATACTCCAGTGCTATTAATCTTCTTGGCAGTAAACCAAAGCATCACTTTGGTTATATATGAGACTCTTTAAATCTGGAATCATTAAATGAATGGTTCATGTTGAATGGTTCATGGTGATCTGTTTGATGAAAAATTAGTTGGAACTTTCTGGACTACCGTTCTTCTTTTAAGAACATGCATGTTGCCTAGTTTAAAGTTGTCATTATTGACTGGTCTAAAAGGTTTGGCATAAGGCAAAAGAAATTTTTTTCATTTTATAACCCAAATTTGACCAACAAGAAAGTTATTATTTTAAGTGTTTCCATGTATAAAACAATGTTTGGGCAATGGCTTCTTATTCTCAGAGCGCCTTTCTGGATACCGTGAATACTACCAGGATGCAGGCATGTTGTGCTTCAGGAAAAACAAAACCCGAAGCACAAATGAAAAGTGTAAAAAAAAATAATCACCGTATTTCCCTGTTGCCCAATTTCCTGATTAACTTCTGCTGCTGAGGTAATGAATAAAAACGCTCAAACAGGACTTTAAAAGGAGGTGAACTTGTTCCTGAGCAAAGCAACTGGTGTCTCAGAGGACTCATTCAACATCCATTCGAATCATGGAGAAAGAGCCCAGTTTGGAAAATGTTTTTCTGGAGTACAGAGGGGGACTTTGATCCTAGCTCAGATAACAGCTGTCCTTCATGAGAGGGTTTTCTGGTTGCGCTATCCCTCAGGCCAGGTAAGTCTCAAGGGAGGTGTCTAGTTGACCTCAAAGCTAAGCCAAGCAACTGATACCTGAGGGAGGGTCTTTGAGTGGGCAAGGGAGCCTGGCATCAGGTGTTATCATTCTGTCAGTCTCTCTCCTGGCTAGACACAGAGCACATAGGAAAGAGACTCCTAAGAGGAATCAAGTCTCACCTTGATTTTTCCCCATTGTAAAATTAAAGGAAGGCTGGAAGCCAAAATGCCGTAACAGATTTTAGCCTTTACCATTGTGTTTTCTCACTGTTTTGGAATTTGTAACAAAGTATTTCCTTTGAAATTCCTGACCCCTAGGTTTTAAATACAAAAGCAAAGGTGAATATCATGATTAATATCTTAGAAGAAAATAAAATGTCTCATATAGTTAATAAGTAAGCATGGAAGAATACAAGGCCACATAACTTTGTAGGAAGCCATTTTTCTTTTAGAATGAGGGGAATAGGGGAAAGAGTTGTAGTGTCCCCTTTAAGATGTAAGAGATTAAATTTTGACACTGTAAGGTAAAACTTATGTCTCTGTCACTGTTGTATTTATGATATGGAATTTGAAGGGAATCATTGAAGTTACAAAGACATAAAAAATCATTTTAATGGTAATTTTAAAAGGTGATTATCAAATGTATCTCTCTCTAGCCATCCAAAATTTTCCTTCCATTCATAATTAAATAAGCTTTCCTTTATCTTTCATCCATGCACTCATTTAATAAATATTTACTGAGCATTTATTATGTGCAAGGCATTATTTTATCACTGTAGGGAATGGAGGTATCTATAATACTCCCTATACCTAATGAGGGGATTAAGACTAAAGATGGTGGGAAACATGCCACAGAGGTGACATGACCGAGAAGACTTAACAGAGCTCTCAATGCCACCAGACCCAGGAGCAGTTTTGGTTCCAACTACTAACTCAATTAAAAGGTAATTTCAGGATGGCAGGATATTTAGCCAATCTCCTCCCCTATCACAAAGGGGAACATGGGCTGCTATCAGCCCACAGAAAGAGGATGGCATCCCTCCACAGACTTATGAAGACCCGTGAAAGCAGTTTGCCTGCCTCTCAGCACTCTCTCTCTTCTTCCAACCCTCATCCTCAGATGTGAAGTGTGGCATTGGCTGCAGTAAAGATAGCTGAGACAAGAAAAGAAAAGAGTGTTTCTCCAGTCTTCTTCAAGCCATCTTGCTTTCTTGGGCAGACCTCCCGGGCTCACCTGGCAATGTGTGTGCAAGGACCTATGCCTGAAGGGAAGTCTGGTATTACCAAGGCCATCTTCAGCTGAGGCTCTACAGCCCTCAAGAACCAGGGGCTTGATGAGGGGAAGAGAGGAGATATTTGTCCTTTAACTCAACGAAGACACTTTCCTTTGAGTGCTCCAAAGCTTGTTATTAGTAAGAACTACTCACAAGCATTCAGCAGTAATGTGTGTATGATATACAAACTCCACCTGACGGGGTCTGTGTTATAATCCATTAAGCCAAGGAGACATGCCACAGTGTATGCGGGCACCGATTCAATAATTCTGTTTTCTGTAAAGGAGATTTTTAATACTTAAAATAACAAGACCAAGAGAAGAGACACAAGTCTCACTCCAGCATTTATGCCAGTTATACCCAGATGTGTCAGTTCTTTGTTTTTCCTTTTCTCTTTAACACTTCAGGGGCACGTGATAGGATTCAGTTAGGAAATCTACTTTCTGCCGTGACTTGTTCATCCCTGTGACTTCACTGGATTCTTAACCTTTCTTATTTTTATGCTTTTATGAGAGTTTTACATATTTTCTCCCTTGATACTACCTTTCTGGAGACTTTCGGTATGAATGTCCTTTAAAACCGTTTCTATATCAAAGTGCTTTTTTCATACATCCATCTGTCATCACCTACATATGCATACACATTGACATAGACCTGGAATAGGCAAAGACATAGAAATGGAAACTCACCTGTCATGCTAGGGGTCAATATCAACACAGCCTTGTATTCTGTAGGGACTGCTCCTTTATACAGCCAACCAGAACATCCTTGATTGTTTTCAAGATGCACCTTTGTCTTTTCCTTGTTTTTCTTTCCTGCTTTACCTCATTAAATTATTTTTCTCTCCTCTTCATTATTACCATTGTCAAGTTCAACTCTATTATCAGACCTCAGCATGAGATCACCTTTTCTTAATTTGTCATTAGTTAATACACAATAAACAATTACAGTGTTTCAAGAAGTAACTATTTCTGAAAGATTTCGAGTGGACAATAATAAAAGTTTCCCTGACCTAACCTCTGATATTGTTCAAGACCTCTGACAATAAACAGAATCAGCCCCTTGGAAATGCCCCTGCTTGTTAGTTGACAAATATGGTCCATCCCACAGGCGTCTCTGCAGTATGACTTTGCCCACCGGCCCATCAGGACGTGGGGTCTCTTTCCCTTGCTTTTGCATATGGGCTGGCTAAGTGACAGGCTTTGACCACTAGAAGGCAATGGAAACGTCTCTGTGCAGGCTTCGGGACCTCAGCGTCAAGAGGCCTGGCAAGTCCTATTCATGTTCTCTTGGAGCCCTGCAGCCACCATGCTGTGGAGATGCCCTGAAATGAACAATCACCTGGAGGAAGTAGCCAACCATCCCAGTCATTCCCCCAAGTGACGAGTGACCCTCCAAATGTGTGAGTAAGACCCTCTAACCATCAACCCCAACTGAACCCTGAGCTGAGTGCAGCCACAAGAATGAGACCAGTTGAAACCAGCAGAACTGCCCAGTCAACTCACAGAATACTGAGAAAAAACAGACTGCTGTTGAGCTAAGTAATGCAGTTTCTGGAGGTTTGTTACTCAGCAACAGATAATGAAGAGAGCCTCCACTGCACCTAATACCCTATCAGTTCACAGTAGGCGCTCAAATACAAGACTGAAAATAAGTATGCCAGACAGGCCAATAGACCTAGTCATAATCACTTAATATTTATTGATACACATAAGTATTGATATCTAATGGGGTATCTATATGAATATGTATTTATATAATCAATAATATATGATACAAATATAATATAAAATACACATAATTGCATACATACATACATATATAGATTCAGGCCCAATCTTCAGCACTGGGGTACAAGATAAATAGAATTATGTTTTCATCATTAGAAGCCTCATTATCTAGTCAGACATGGTACAGATGATTTATCTGTCACATGGACAATTTTGGAGAGTGCTACAGGAACACAAAGAAAGGAGTGATTCATCTTGAAAATGAAGTGACTGACCTGTGAAAAGCGAAGTGTGGATGAGGAAAATTGAGGTGGAAAATAATCAGAGAGTAGTTAGTTACTGAGTTAGAAGTGGAAATAGTGACAACAGCAAGGTGCTCAGAACCACACTGGGGGTGGCAAAACGGACCTCCAAATGCCATCTTATGCCAGGAGCTGGACTATTTGAACAAGACATCACCTGAAATTCTTCCGTGTGATATTTCCACCCTCTCTTCCCTTTCCTGTTTCAAAAATTTTTTAAGCACTATTTGATCAGCTTCTAATATTTGCCAGATAAATCTTGCTGTTGGTTAGCTATTTCAACATTAATTTTTCATGACATAACATACATCTGGTTAGCCAACTAGTGTACTAGCTACATATGCATTAAGCACCCGATTAGCCTATGAGGATCTCAAACCTAACATGTCCCAGATTGACCTGTTCTCTGAGGATTGTTCTCCGTTTCGTATCACAGTGAAGGGCACCCTATCCACCTAATCACTCCAGCCATGAACCTGTAGTCGTTTTTAACTCTTCTCCCCTGAGGTTCCCTCATGAGTTCCATCCCCATGTACCCTCTGAAATCTAGTCAGTCATCAAGTCCTGTTGCTTCTAATCCCCTACATATCTCTGAAATCCACCTATCCTTTTATTCCCACTTCCGGAATTCAAGATTCAGGATTCCCTTCTTGGACTGTTGCTATTGCTCCATTATCCGTCATTCTGCTTCTGCTCTTGTTTCCTTCATTCCATCCACATGCTACCGTAAGGGGCATCTTTGGAAAATACAGATCTCATAATATAAGTTCCCCGATTAAAGCCTTTCGTGACTCTGCCTGCTTCAAAACTGAAAGGCAAAATTCCAGCCACCGCATTTAGGGCCCTTCATTACAAATCCACTTTTATGGTCTCATTTCTCTGCTCTTCCACCCCTAACATATACGACCTACCTTCCAGCCACTGCAGGTTTTTTGTAGTTCTCTGTGCTACCTGAACAGTGGCTCAAACCACCACTTTGTCCTCTAAATTGACCACGGCAGGCTCTGAATACCATTTATAGACTGATCTGACTCAATTACAGCAACCCACTGTGTAAGGCATGTCTTACTTCCTTTGGAAGCCTGTCCCCACATCTGTGTTCCCCTTCCTCGGGCCCCAGTGTGGAATGGATCATTTCTGCCTTTGTGCCCCCAATTATGCTCTGAACATACTTGTATCATAGTTCACACTACATTTTATTCTCTTTATTTTTGTCCCTCCCTCCTCCCAATCTGCCATCAGCAGGCTGACATCTTTATAGACCCAAAACATCCTTCATTCCTTTGGGATTTCCATCACACCACACATTGCTTGGTTCATAGTAGAAATTCCATAATGAAGATGAATAATTTTCAAATAATTTGAATGCCATAAATTCATAATAAAAGTTTTAATCAAGCATTTCTTAAATTTGCTTTCTTGACTTGTGATTTTGTTAGCCTTATTCTAGTCTGAGTTATTAAACTGTTTAAATTTGGATAAGTGAGAATTTACTGTGTCTCTTATTTGATATAATAACCAAATCTTTATAATAAACAATTCAGTGTTTCTGTGGAATAGTAGATTTGCAAGCCACTCATTTTGAGTATTCAGAAACCAGATATCTGGCACAAATGAGAACCTTTGGCCAGTGAGTAACAAAATGTCTCAAAATTCTTGAACTGAAACAACACATAGGAAAAACCATCCCTTAGAACTCTGTGCTCCAAACCTGCAACAGATTACAAACAGAAAATTTAAATGAGAGAGAAAAACTGCCACAGGCAAGCCTATAAGCCAGAGCAAGAAATGACAGCTGTTACCTAGAGAGAAGATACGCAATTAAGAGAAGCAGATCTAAGACCTCAAACAGGGAAATTATTCAGAGCCAGTAAAAGTACAAAAAAAGAAAGTAATCTGTACCTTAACTAGCCTGTGGACATCACTGAATTATTTCATATACTATAGTAATTGCTTATATCAATAAACCATACTTTTTCAATGAAACTTATGTTCAGTATATTCTGAAAAAAAGTAACAGTATAAGCATTTTAGATTTTTTCAAAATTGTTAATTTAAAAACTGTTTAAATCTTGTTTATCTAAGATATCCAGAGTAACCTGTCCTTAAGTCTTCATTCAGTTTGAATAAATGCTAAATAAAAGTATCACTTATTCAATACCTAAATGCTATGCATGCTGCACTTTACACTAGAGCCTATAGGATGAGGATAATTATCTCCACTTCACAGATGCGGGAACAAAGGCCGAGAAAGGTGAAGTAAATCACTCAAGGTCACAAAGCTAGTAAAAAGCTAAGTAGAGATTTGATATGAGATGCTTTCATTCTTGTCGTCACTGACATTTGAATGAGAGTTCATAAGATTATTTATTAATAAATCGATCTGTAAGTGTTCAACCTAAGTACTTGCCTTCAATTCACAAATGTGTATCACAACTGAGTTTTTCCCAGTGAAAAATCATCTAAAATAGTTGCTTCACCAAGATAACTTCAGCAGAAGCAGAAATCATCCAGGATGAAATGTTTCTTGCATAACGCCATGCAAATTTGCTAATAGAGGTCTCAGCATTTACTGAAGTAAACTGTTAGGAAAAAGCACGTGAAGGTTATTTCTCACAGTCAAGACTTGAGCAGTCTTTTAGTTAAGATCTCATAGTTACCACTGTCTACAAACAATAATGGTCCTAAACAAAGACTTACAAAACACACCAGCAAGAAACTTAAAAGTCACAACAAATGCTGGATCTGATATCTTAAGGAAAAAATTTAAAACAAGAACAAAAATTTGGAGGCAATTTTAATTTTAAAGAGTAGATTGATGTTAACCTTTTAAACAATTAGTGGAATAGTTAAAAACCCAAGTTATTTATTTAAGGGTTTTGTTCCTAAAAGTCATTACATTATTCCAATAAAGACTACAGAGGTTATTTTCTCTAAATTATTTAGGTGTAAGAGTTAGCCTTCCACCAGGTGTTCTGTTTATGCAGATGGCAAAATAAATTATTCAGAAATAGAGACAGGTAAAGCAGATGGAAAAGCTGAGTAAACCAAGAAAGCCGTGGGCAGCTGCTTAACAGGCCCCCAATAAAACACCCATTTTACCTCTTGGTCCAAGTTACCAGTTAGGAAGAGCTCTAGATATACACACTGCTTCCACTTCTCAAAAACACCTTTGGGGCCTTGCTCTCACTTCAGTGATATTGCATTTAAAATATGTCATCTAAAATTCTTAATGGAAACAAATATCTTAACCTCAACTGTAAAATATTCTTGAGGGCCGTTTTCCTATTTGTCAGAGAGTGAATTGTATTTCCAAATCACTTGAGGCTCTTTAAAAAAATGATTCTTATATTCAACAAGAACCACATTAGGCTTCTTCCTAGCACATTCCACAAATTGATAGAGTAGCCTATTAAGACCCTCTTTCAACAGCAGAGATCTGTCTTCTTACTTCACTTATTCACTGATTCAACCCCTAAGGTTCAGGGTTCCAGAAAGACCTACTTTTTGGTAAGTTCTCTACTAGAAGAATATTATAGTGGCATGCCATCATATAACATGGTGATCTGCTAAAGAAATTCTGAGATTTAACCTGCTTACAGAAATGGACAATTGGGGAAAAAAGTGCTCAGAGCTCTACCTATGCATACCTACCTTAGTTCAACTCATTTAATAAGGCAAACAAATTAAATACTACCTACTTAAAGAAGGTGGTCAGTTCGAGCACAGGAATTACAGGGACAGGAAGCCTCAGCTCTACCTTAATCTAACCTTAAAGTCAACTATGTTAACTTCTCCCAAATCCAGTGTTTTTATTGACTGACTGAGAAGGTCAGACCATCACCAAGATCCCTTAAACTCTTCTACTTTGCAAGTCAATATGAGTTTGGGTATGGGAAAAAAGAACAGTGAAATCAAACGAAATCCAAGGCCATACAGACCTAATGAAAACCCATTAAAAAGCATCTTGTCTTCATCTTCTGTGTTCATTTATAATCTGATTTATATAATTTAGAGTTATTATTTCAGAGAGCAACAATTTAGAGATCAAAAGACAGAGGCTATGACATAAGCTAAAGATTCAATTTTCAGAAAGGTGTCTTTGATTTGGATGTTTGGCACTGTGGAAGTTAACCACACAAATAATTCACTGAATTTTCCACTTTTTACTGAAACCTTTTGGTATTATGTAGACTGCTTAAAAACTTGTTTTTAATCAGTTCCTGAAACACACTTCTAAATGTTCGCTGAAGCACTGCAGAGGTTGCATAATCAAGATGAGGTTTTTGTTGACATTGGCATTTGTCTAAACATCTTCCTAGCAAGTACCAGTAACCCAATGCCTTATCTTGGCACTACCCAAAATGAATTTGTCAGACTTCATTCACCCAAAAAATCGTTTACTTGACCCACGTGGTCAGCACTGAGAAGGGGCCATCTGTGCTCTAGAGCAACTTGTGGCCGAGTAAGAGAGACACAGATGGCAGCAACAGGTCAACAGCGATGACTGCCATGCAGGCTTCTCCAGTTGGTCTTAAACCATTTCACCTACATTGTTCTTTATATACTATTCTTTCTTTCAATGAACTCTCTGTGTGACCTAAGATGCTTATGTCAAAAGGACAGTTTATGTCATCTCTATAGGAAAATTGGTAACCCTTGTCAATAACAGACAGCAACCCATAAAATATAAATATATAACCACTAATGTAAATATATTTGTTGCATATATTTGTTACCTAAAATTCTTCATGTATACCATCAGTGGAATGCATAGTAAAGAAGTGGTAGTTTTATTGGTCATGCTAGGGATTCTGTCTTAAAGGATTCATTTTTTCTTTCATTTAACAAGTATGTATTGAATTCCTTTTACATGTCAGGCGCTATTCTCTCATGGTGATAATCTATTTAGGCACTTTAAATAGTACAATGATAGAAACAGTTTTGCACTTTAGAAAGTTTAGTTTTCAGTTTGGGTTGAAAGATTAACTGCAAGGGCATTGAGACTACGAGAGTGGGGGTTAAGACCCAAATGATGACAGTAATGGTTGACAACGAGATGGAGAGAATCATTTCAACATTTGGGCAGGATGTCAAGTCATTAGGACTTGGAGATTATTTGGTTGTGGGGAGTAAAGGAGAGGAAGGTGTCAAGAACAAGGGCCAGCTTTCTGTACCGGGTGACTGAGTGCAGCTAGGTATCACATTCCTGAATTCATCTGGTACCTGGCATGTTAGTGGATCATTAAAGGTCCTTATCTCCACCTTAGAGATTTACTGATGAGATATTATGGCATTAGTTTCACTGTGCACTACTATAAGGTAAATTGATGAAAATAACTGTAGAGATATTGGCATTTTGGTTCAGGGAGGTAAACTGAACCAGTTGATTTAAGACATGAAGTAAACCCCAGACTGCATTTGCCCTTCTGAAAGATTGAATTCACTCAAAGGTTTTGCATGGAGGCAATCTAGGATGGCCTCCAGGTCAAGTCTAAGCTCACTTGACTGGCTAAAGAAAAACAAAGACTGAAGAAGTAATGTGGTCCTCCACCTTCTCATTTCCCTTTAAAACAAAACAAAACAACAACAAAACCAAGAATACGGCAAATGACGAGAAACAGAAGCAAAACTGCTGACACCAGATAACGTCACTGGAAGCATGTCCCCATCGTCCAGGTGTGGCCTCCACTGCTGCTCCCTCAGTCATAATAGATGTCCCTGATGAAGCAAGCAAATGTACAAAGACCCCCGATTATTACTCAGAGCAGAGATGTCAGTCAGCCCCGCAAGAACAGCCATGTAGACCTTCTGGCAGCAGGAAGAGGATCCCGCTCCCGACGTTCTTTGCTGCATGATCCGACAGGTTATTATGCAGCCAATCTTTAGAGTAAAAGCAAGCAAGTCAAATACAGAGTCGCTTTCAGTGAACTGATATATAAATGATGGGACCCCCTATGCATACTCAAGGTAATTACTTTCATCATTACAAAACCATCATTTAATTCCGTAGGCAGGGCATATTGAAAGTTGGAGATTTGTAGATATGATTAATAGAACGGATTGGAGGGTCAGAAACCCAAAAATACTAAGGTTGTTCAAATGTTTAAGATCTTGGACTTTTTAAAAATACTTTCTCTATAGAGTCGAGATCCAAAAAATAAATAAATAAATGACAGGCATGACTAGGAAGTGGCAAGAGTTGGGAGAAAAAATACACAAGACTTGCTGATTTCTAATCTATTCTACACTTACTAGAAGCAGTTTTCTTGAATGTCTCCCAGGCATGCAACCAGCCCTTAGCAATTAAATTCAAACGTACATCTACTCTTCAGGAAGACCAGAGCCTATATCCCAGCCACAGGCAGTCACCTTTCATATGCGGCTCTAATGCTGTTGAGGAAGCAGCTCAAAATGCCAAAGACATTGATGCAAGGTCCGAAGCATCATCCTTATGCAGGAAGGACAAGGCAGTAGATTTTTTTTAAGGTATCTATTAATTTTCAACAATGAGTTCTTAGAATTTCACTGAAACAAAATAGACACTTCCCCATTAATGAAAGAATGATTTTCGAGCAAATCTTTGATCCAGGAAAATCATTCTGGTTCTGTGAAAGAGCTAGCGTGCATACGTTTACAAAAATGACGCTACCACTTAAACACTTTTCACAGAATCTCACTTGAGAAAGGGTGGCTCATAATGGCTAATCAAAAATTTTTTTCTCTCAGAATTGCTTTTTAAAGAAAGCGAAGCACAGATCCCACCGACTTTTTAGTGCTGACATTCAGAAGCTTTCTTCTGCGGGAGACTGGAGGCTCTAGCTCTACAGCGCCTGGAGCTGAGGGGCAGGAGCTGGGAAATGAGCGTTATTCAGTCATCTCTATCTGAGCAAGAAGAGAAACACCCTGAAGTACTCAACTGCTTTTTTTTTTAATCCTTGAAAAAAAAATGTATGGTATGTACAGTATAACGGTGTCAAAGTTAATATCACAGTCCTTATGACATTCCTTGATTAGGTTAGACAGCTACAAAAGCTATACTGGATTTTGTCAGTTTGTTCTGTTTAATGGAAGTTTAAGAGCCTACTGCGTGCTACCCAGTTCTAAGAGAATGAGTGGAGCGTGAAAGGAAAAAATATAGAAATAAATGCAACAGGGTCACCAACTCCCAAAGACTTTATAAAGCGAAGGATAAAACAGATATAAAAACAAATAGTAGGAAGAGATGCTGAACATTTGAATGAAGTTACTGGCATTCTGTCCTGGAGTTGTGGTAGTGAGTCCTATCTCAGTCTGGAGTAAAGGAGGAACTATTTTTAAATCCCCTCTGTATGTGCTAATGCATTTGCTCCATCATTTAATCATTCATTCGGCAAATATTTATCAAGGATCAACTGTAACAACAAGGCAAAATCTCTGGCCTGACAAAGCTTCATTCCAGTGAAGGGAGACAGACAATAAGCAATAAATAAATGTGTGGGGTTTTCCAATGGTTGGTGTTACCATGGGAAAAAGTTAACTGGGTAAATAGGATAGGGCTTGCAAGGGGGTGAGGTAATAAAAAGGATGAAGGTTGCTCCTACGTAAGTGTGGAAAAGCGACCTTGCAGATGAGACAAAAGCTAAAAGGAGAAGGTATGGAAGGAGCGTGACATGTGGGTATCTAGGGAAACAGTGTTGAAGACAGCAAGTGCAAAGGCCCAGAGACACACAGGGAGGCCTGTGTGGCTGGAGCAAAGTGAGCAGAGAGCAGAGTGATAGAAGATAACATCAAATAACTGAAAGAATAGATGCAGGTCTAGGACCTTCACTAGCAAGAGTCACTAAATTAGTATTAGGCCATATATTTATATGAATCTCTGTTATGTCTAATATGAAAAGAATGGGTGATAAAATCACAGAGGACATGATCAGGTTTCAAAGGAAAAGTCACTGTATTAAAATGAGTATCTTAGTCCCTGACAATCTGGTCACCTAGAAGAGTGGACTGAGGAGCAATGATTAATAAAAATCAAAAGAAAAAGATGAATAAAATGTAATGCCAATTTTCCAGAAATTCAGAGCCCAGTATATTTCGTTAATCCTCACAACAACTTAGTGAATTAAGTATTACTCTCAATTTATAGTCAAAGAAACTGATGACATGATGTGCTCTAAATTCCACGTACGGTGGACAAGCCAGAATTCAACCCCACATTTTTTATCTCTAAATCTTATGCATTTTTACTCTAAAAGTGCTTTCTATGTAAAAATACCACCTTTTCCCTTGACCCTACCTTTGAAGAATTTAACCTAAACCAATTCAATTTGAAAGCAAAGCCATATAAAATAAAACTATTTTATAACAAACAGGCTGCTTCCTTAAGAAAGAGAGAGAACTAAAGGGAGAATGTTTTTAGTGGTGTCTATCAGGTATTAAATATTTATAGTTTGATATTGTAAAAAAAAATTCCCTGTATTACATTCAAAAGCCCCCATATTTTGTTTCAGAGAAGTCTGTCTGACTTGTGATCTAAGAAAAGAAGGGACAGCTCTAATTGTCTAGCATTTTCATTGGTGGTATTGTTTACACAGAACAGACTCTTTTCCAAAAGTTAAAAAACAAACAAAAGAATCCTAGGAGAATCCCATTTTCCCATTAGTTAAAAAAAAAATACCCTAAGAACTTTTTTTTTAATGTAAAGAAAATTTAAATAATTCTTTCACTGATGGGGCAGGGTTGCAAAGATAGTGAAAACAAACCCAACCAAAACCACACCTTATATGTGTCCATTCACACCTGATAAGTTACCAGCTCCTTCCTTAAAGAGCTGAAATTTCCCCTGCAGTTAAAAGGTGTTTCTGTCTTCTTTATCATCCTTTGCAATCAAATAAGTAAGAGAGATCACAAGTGTCATGTCTCAGCCCTGGGGCAGTATCAGACTGAGCAAAAAGCTGTTTTCCTGGCTCTAGCTTGCCAAATGCATTTTCATATCATGAGGTTCTTCACCGCTTGAAAAATTAACACTAGTGAATCCCTAGTTGGCCCTGACTGGCTGAACTCTGGAAAGGCACCAATTATACAATCTTCCTGATTTCCAGGGATTACAGAGTACACATTGTCTGAAAAACAGTCACATTTTACTGTCTGATTTACTTTTAAAGGTGTATACCACTCAGCAATAAAACTTCTCAGAGTATTTTAATTAAGAGATGTTTGAGTCATTAAGCTGTTATGGTTCAGAATGAAAAAATTGGAAGGACACATTAAACAAGAATGGGAAATGTAGAAGCAATACTGTCTGGGAAAGACAAGGCCCAAATTCTGGTTGTCTCACTGTAAAATTGGTGATGGCAATGATAATGTTGAACAATTATCTATCAGGGTTCCTCCAGATCATAGATTCCAAAAGATAGCTAGCCACTGGTGAACTTCTTGCTCAGATGTCCAGGTCTGCCATTCACCTGTGCTTTTCTCATTAAGCAGTGTTTTACTGAATCCCTGTTCCAGTGTTTCTGGAGAATATTCCAGTTAAGTGTCAGCACCACTTATCATAGTAAGTCGCCATTATCTACCTAGAGATTTTTCTTTCATTCAAATGATTTCCTAAGATGGGAATGTGCTTCTCCCTAACTTTGGGGAAAGGAATATATAAGAATAAGCCTAATAGTCTAATGTTTCATTCCTCCAAAGGTAAATATAGACATTTATATCTGTAAAATTTTTAAAACCATTTTTATTATTTTGACAATTTAATTTTAATGTGTTTGGCTGCAACTGCTCCAGTTATGACAAAGTTCTCAGTGCCTTATTCTCTGATATTTCACACAAATTAGCCTTATGGAATAAACATGTACAGCCACAAAAAAGGTTGAAGTTTGGCAGTACTCCTTGACACCACAGCTGTCTCCACCAAGCCTTCTGCCCCCACGGCCTTGCAGTGCACCAGGACAGTAAAGGCAACTCTGCAATGCCAGTGAAATGTTGATTTTTTGCTCTTTTCTTTTAAATGACTTGGAAGAAAAGTGTGTAGGTTCTAAGTGGATAGGTCCTTTTTTTTTTTTTGCTTTTCTTATTAGTTTCTTATTTTATTGCTTTGTGTTCAGAGAATATGGACTGAATGATTTCTGCTTTCCACAGTTAGTTGAGATTTTCCTTATAGACTAATCATATGTTTAACTTTCTGTGATATATGTGTCTCACAAGACAGTGTATTCATTTTTGGGGGGGATTTAAAGATGGTAATAGTGTTATTTAAAATGCTAGACCCTTTCTTGTTTTTGTCTAATTGTTCTGTTATTTTCTAGGGAGCTGTCTCCCACTGATTGTAGATTGATCATTTTTCCTTTGTACTTTTAACTGCTTTTGATTTATATACTTTAATATTGTTAGATACATAAGGTTCCAATTATATATTATTGTAGATTTTTCCTTTTCTCAATATGAAATACCCTTCTTTGTCCCTTTTGATGCTTTTTTCTTGGACTCTATTTTGTCTTATGTTAATTTAACAATACTTAAACTTTAACATTAACCTGGTATCTATTTCTTGTCCTTGGTTTTAAATTTATCTAAGTAATTTACTTTAGATATCTCATATAACTAAAATATAACTGGATTTTTTTTAACCCAAGCCGAGAGTCTTTTAGTAGTAGAAATACACTTATTCTGATTACATGTATACTTGAATTTCTTCTTGCCATCAGAATTTACATTTTCTGTTTATTTTGTTACTAACTGTATTTTTCTTCATCCTCTCCTTTTGTTCTATTGACTAAGGGTGGAGTGAAATTATTACATTAATTTGGGAATAGAAAGATTTGTCCTACTTATACATTCTATTTCAATTTTTCCAGTTTTTGTCCTTATATTTCCAACATGTGTATTTTAAGGTATTTTGTCTATCAATGACAAAATTTAATTAGAAATGAGATCCCTTAAAATATTTCCATGATGCTATTCAACTCATCTATTGAATTTTCTATTGTAATGTAAATTTTGAAAAACTATTTTATTTCTTGAGTTAGTCATACACACACATAGAAAAAAATTCACAAAGTGCAAAGAGGAATACAGTCAAATATACAGTCACTCTTCCATCTTTATCCCCTAGCCTTCCAGTTCTCTTCCTCAGAGGCAATTGCTGGTGCTCATTTCTTGGTATCCTGCCAGAGCTAGTTTGTGCACATTCAGCCTTGGAGTCAGGCCTTTTTTTTTTAAGTGCAATGGTGTCATACTCCATACACTATTCTGCTTTTGTGTGTATTTATTTTGCTTTAGTGGTTTTATCTAGCAATATATCTTGGACATCTTTCAGTATAAATACATATGAAGCTATTTCAGGGTTTTTGTCTGATTTTTGTTGCTTTTCTTTGAGAAGTTTTTTAAAAGAGATAATATGGTCATTGAAGAACAATGAATGATAACATTCATACTTTTAATTTCTTTTTTAAATTAAGGCATACAGTGAGAATTCTCTAGCTCTTATTTGCCTTTTGCCCAGGATTTCTGGATTCCAGCACTAAACCTGGGAACCACTATTTTTATTTTCTTGCAATAGTCCAGAGTTTCCCTATACAAGTATAATACAAATATATCTATTTTTCTCCTCCTTATTCACAAAAAAAGCATAATATTTACTCACCTTTTCACTTAACAGTGTACCTGAAAAGAACTTACCCCTAGAGTTTCTACATTCATTTTTACAGTGGAATGGTACTTCATCATTTGAAGTAATATACTTTAGTCAATCCATTATTAAGAGACATTTGGTTTATTTCTAACTTTTTGCACTTTGCAATAAATGCTTCAATAAATAGACTTTTTCTTATATTATTTCATCTGCTTTGCAAGTATATCTGTGCAAGTACAATCACTTATGCAAGACAATTTGTAGGATAAATTGCCAAATATTGAATTGTGCTATCTTTTTAAGTATGGGTTTCCCATGTACGAATATACTATAATTTATAATTAATTAACCAATTTCGTATTGTTACCAATACTGGGCAAGTCCAAAGAAGTCTACAATTAATAACTTCATATTCATACAAATAAAATTTCATTTATGTGATTGCATATCTGTAAGCTTACTTCCTAGAAGAATGATCACTGGATCAAGGGCATTTTAGAATTTGCTATGTATTGCCTACCTGTTCCAACTGCTCTCATATAGATTATGCTGATCTTACTCTCATCAGCAATATGAGAGCTTATTTCTCATGCTTTCACCAAATCATGTGTTATCAAAGCACTCAAACTTTACTAATCTTATAGGTGAAAATATTACTTAATTGTACTTTCAATTTGCATTTTTCTTACCTTGAGTGGAGCTGAACATATTAAAATATTTAAGAATCATTTATATCCCCTTACCCTTGCCCATTTTCCTATTGTATTGTTGGGGTTTTTTGTTGATTTATAAGAACTCATATGTTGAGGATATTTGTTTTTTCTTACAAATATGTAGTTTCCAAAGTCTCTAGTTATTTATTTTTCATCAGGGCAATAATCTCTTGGAATTTGCAGATACTAATAGGGCTTATTTTAAATTCTTCCCCTGTTTGTTCTATTATTCCAAGAATGTGGGCTGATCTTTGAAAATCCCTGTACACCTGCTTGCTGTTTTTAAGCCCGCTTCAGCAATTGTGGGAGAAAGATAGGATAAGACTGTCAAGAGTCTACTTGTATCTTGTGTTCTCAGTGTGGAGGCTCCCCAGCTTCCCTGGGAGGAGAAAAGCAACTGCCTGGGGCAGCATCCTGTCCTTCTGGATCCAGGGCCCTCTCGCTTTAAGCCTGCAGACCAGCCCCGCTGCTGCCCACAGTCTGCGCAGTGGGAGAGAAGGGGGAGCGCTGCTCTGTAGCAACAGCCAGGCCACTCTCCTTTCTTGTCGCCGTGTCTCTGAGCTTGGCCTTGCCCAGAATTGTTCCTGCCCGGATGCAAGTACTCTTTTGTGCATGTCTTGAGCTATATTTTCTGCAGGTTATTTCTTCCATGATCTGATACTATATAATTAGTTTGGTTTTTTGTTGGTTGGTTTTAACATACAGGAATTCCTCAAGATTTCTGGTCTACCGTCAGCCCTCTTTCTTGATGCTCAGCACAGTTAACTATTTTTCAATCTCGAATATTGGTTCTGTCATTCTGTGGCATTTTTGGCAGCAAAACGGGTGAATGCCTTGGACACCATCTTGATCTAATCTCCCCAAATTACATTGAAAACCCACAAAGGAGGAATACCTGCCTTTTAAACTGCACAGGTCTGCTCACTGTGAGCCTCTTGAAGTCAGGCAGATAAAATACGTAACTTGGTACTTGCTTAGCATGGTGCCTGGTTCATAAGAAGAATTCAGTAAGTATAATGGATGAGTGGAAGGAAACAGAAAGGAGTTTTAAGCATTCTTTCTATTAGAGGTAATTCAACATGTTTTAACTAAATATATCACACCATGCCAGGCCCTGCTAGGCACAAATATTACAAGAATGAATAAAGTCCTCTCCTTGTCCCCCTAAAGTGTATGTGTGTACACAAGAGAGACAGAAAAGATTAGAAGCATGTTTCCCAAAGTCCAAGAGATAATATTCTAAGGAAAAAACTAATAGAAATACATTGTAACTACATCTACAGGCTTCATAGGAAAGCAGAGAAGGTAATTACTTGGTAATTTGGTGGACAAATAGAGCTATGTAAGGTGACCAACACTTAGAAGTGGAGAAGAAAGAGGTCCAAACCACATGTTTTATCACATGCACACAAAAGATTTTGCAGATGTATTTCCAGCTCTTCCATATATTCAGTCATAAAAACAAGCAGTAACTGTGTATTTTTAAAAGATGGCCTAAAAGTAAAGTTTCTTGGAAATGCAGATGGTAGATATACGATCACATGCAGAAACCATTTCAAATATTAAAATAAATTACATTTTGAACTGTATTAATTTTGAAGTAAATTTTGTTGTTAGACTACATGAGGCTCGTGCTTTTAGGTAACATACCAATGCACTGAAGTTATGCCAGGGAGTGGCTCAATATAAGCAAGAAAAAGGTTTGCTTCTCTGGTGGGTGCTTCCCTCTGGAAAATGTAACAGCTCACTTCTACCCTCCAGAATGAACAATCCAAGGTGAGCAGCTCTCACCAGCTTAGCCTGATACAAAAAACAGGGGCAGAATCCCCACAGCTTGGGGGAAGGGAGTGGGAGGGAAGGAGGGCAGCAAGGAGGCCCGAGGAACAGAAGTTGCTGTGGTCCCATCTGAGTTTGGCCCTTCACCTGAGAGGTGACATAACACACTAAATTCTGAAAGAATGTTTCCAACATCCTCGGAATTTTGCCTTTTCATATTCCATGGCATGTTAGATTGGGTTATTTCTTATAAATAAGCACACTTAGATGCCCTTCCAGATACTGCAGAGCTCAGAGACGACGTGGCACCAGTCACCCAGCGTGTGGCCATCTCCTCTCAGGATGGTGCGTGATGACAGAAAGGCCCTAATGGCAGGTGCTGGCAAAGGACCAGCACTAGAGACAACTGCTCTCAAGGGTATAAGCAGGCTGCTCGGCCTCTTCTTGCCTCAGCTTCCTTGCCCATGACATGGAGGCAATGATGGTAATTGGCTTTTATGGGTGTGGTCAGGATTAAACAATATCATATACTTAAAACTCTCAGCATAGTTCTTGGAACACAACAAACACTTAAAATAGTTATATTTTTATTTTGATCACTTGCTTCATGCCACCTGGCTGTAATGCTTTAAATCAGCCATTCTTAAATGGATCCCAGGTGATTCTGAAACCCTCTCAGAGGGCCCACAAGGTCAAAACCATTTTCACATAAGTATTGTTTTCATAATGGTAATAAATACATGATTTGATTTGCCTTTTTACTCTCATTTGCTCATGTGCGAAGCAGAGCTTTCCAGAGGCATGTGAGACTGCGATAGATTAAGTGCAGAAGCACAGGAGAATCCAGCTGTCCTCTGTGAAGCCAGATATTCAGAGACTGGCAAAAATGAAGAACAATGCAACTCTTCTTTGTAAATGTCTTTGTTTTGGAAAAACGTAGTAATTTCTTCATAAAAATATGTTAGCATGCAGTGGGTTTATTGGGATTTTAAATAAATTAATACACAGATATGTTATAAATTTCTGTTTCAATTTCTAATACAATAAATATAAATATATAGAACCCACATAAATAAAAGGCTTTTGGATTCCTTAACAATTTTTAAGAGTATATAATGGGGTCCTGAGACCAAAATGTTTCAGAACTGCTGCATTAAGCCACGTGGGTAATAGTTAGGATGATTACTTACTTTTGTCTCTATTTATAATGCTTTTTCATCTTTTTTTTTTAATTTATAAAGGGGGTTGGAAGATTTAGAGTATAAAAATCTTATAATTAAAACATTCCATGAGAGTCACTACTAAAATCTTGACATACATCCATCCAGTGTTCAGGCCATTCATATGTCATGCATATAGAATTAAAATGGGATGATACGGTACATAATATTTTGAAACATTTTTCTTTTACTTAAAATATATCATAACATCCATCCACATCATTAACTACTCTACAATAGCATTTATAAGGACTGCATTATCATTTATTTCTTTAAGTTCCTATTTTTGGACATTTACATTACTTACATTTTTTCATGATCTAAACAGTGCGGTAGTGAACATCCTATTTATACAAACTTGATTATTCCCGGAAGTAGGATTGTTGGGTCAAGGGTATGCGTATTTTTAAGGCAATATGTTGCCAAATTGCTCTTCAGAAATGTTGTGCCAGAATACTTATTAGCAGTTTATATTTGACACCCTTGCCATTAAGCATTATTTCATATCTTTGCCAATCTGATAGCTTGAAAGTGGTATTTCATTGCTATAATTTACATTTCTTTGATTGCTAGTATGTTTGACTATTTTTTCATACATGCCTTGGCTTACGGTATTTCATTTTCTGTTAAAATGCCTCTTAGAATAATAAGTTTTTTATTGAATTTCTGCAACTTCTAAAAGCTGCTCACTTTTCTCAAGTGTTAGTTCATATACTGGTCATATTAGCTCATGAGACACAAGTGATTACATAGCTTATATAGTTTTTAAATATTTATAAGTATCAATGAAGTTCTACTGGGTAAATTAAGTCGCTTTGCAAGCCCTCCCCAGTATGTCTTATCTTTATGCGAACTTAAATTTGATAGAAAGCAATAACAATCATCCACATGATCTAACAATTAGGACTACTTTCAATGGAACTGTGTAAATTACAAAATGCTACTCGAACGTAAGGAAGTATTGTTACTTAGATGTTTTGGTCACAGCTAATTTACCGGGCCTATCAGGATAGTAAAGTTCTAGGGAATGCTACCTTGAGAAGAGGAGCTAGACGTAGGCGGCACAGGAAAGAGAGAGACTTAAGGATGGAAATGAGAGCTCCGCAGGACAGCGTACCATCGGCTAGGCAGAGCCACCTGAGGCCTGGCACACAGTGGCACCCGCTGAGTGGGTGCTGACTAGGCATAGGTGGAAGCAACTGAACTGCCAGGCAGTAAGCCGGTCTGAGGGTAGACTGGGAGCAGCACCGTAATTCCAGGACGTGTACCCTCTTCTTCCCTCTCTCCTCAGCCCGGCCCAGTATCTGGGGCTCAGGTAAGTGAGGTGAGACCCATGAGGAAGATGCTGGGAAGAGCTGAGCAGAGCAACAGCCCCCAGGTAGAGGCTCAGACCAACAAGAAGAGAAACCCATGCTGATTGCACAACTCAACGCAACAGGAGCAAAAGACTTGTGTGGAGCTAGGCTCACATCCCACACCAACTCAACAAACAGCAAGCTCCTAAATCTTCCCTGTCATCATTAAGAAAGGCTAAGGAAACAGGTTAGACCAAGGCAGTAGCTGGGAGGAGCTGGGGATGACATAGACCAAATGAATACCAGCCGCTCCTGATGACTTCTGATGCTACTAATCTCATTCTGCCCCTGAAACCAGGCAGAATCCTGCACACAGGGGGCCTGCGAATATTTGCTGAATGAAAAAGTGAATAAACAAGAAAAAGATGCAATTTGCAAAACCCATGAAACTAAGTAACAAATGGTCAGTATTCTTAAGAATATTTGTTAACTCGTCAAAGTAAAGATTTTTTATAACTAAAAATAATGGGAACAATAAACTCTTTACCTCCAATTTATGTCAATGGTCATTGCATCTATTTTAAGTTTCCTACTGGGAATCCTAATAAATATTTAAGCTGTTCCGATCTACCTTGCCAGTTGGTACTTAGGGGGAATTAAGCAGTGGATTACATAAACGGTTTCTTCAGAAGCTTTGAAGTCTACTGTTTTAGGCTGTATGATCACAGGAATGTCTCATCCACTTCCCTTTCTCCTTTCTTTTCTAATCTTTTGTTAAAGAAAAGTAGCTATAAACACACCAACCTATGTTGCTATAATGATTTTCTTCGTTAACACTGTAGTTAAGGTTACACACAGAGTTTTTCTGTAATCCCACATCTTCCCTTAGTTTCCAAGGTTTTGAACACATCCCTCCAGTCTAAAGCTTCCAAGGCTTTGTTCCTTATTCAGATAAACTTTAAACTCAGTCTGTTCAGCTGCTTCTGAGAAGAGAGGAAACATGAAATGCAATGTTTTCCCATGAGTGATAGAAAGATTGACTTAAAAGTTGACATACTCATCATGGTTGCTTATGACTTAGGAAAGACGTTATCATCCGGGAAAATATCAAGGAATCAAAAGACCAGGGGAGAATGATCAGATTATATATAAAAGCCAATCTAGCTCCTTTGACTGAATCTACTCAGATATCTTCACAATTTCAAAACACCTGAAAAAAATAGCCTTTTAATAGGTGGGTATCCCATATGCCAGAATTTTCTACTCAAAGGATGAACATTGTTAAATGTGAGCTTTTTTTATGCACTTGAGGGTAACTTTTGTGCCCAGATAATACTATTCAGTGGTTTCCTTTGGTTTAAAAGTTAATATTCAATTAATTATGGTTACAAAATCATAGCTTCCTTGAACTTTTAAATTACCACAAAAAACTTGTAAACCTAATACATTTCAGCAAACATTTTCAAAGTCTTTAGATTAGTATTTGGTCCAATTTACAGATTTAATTAAATACCTTAAAATATTCTTAACTGTAGTTGTATAATCAGTATAATCAATTTCCCTTTAAATATAAGTTTTTGATTCAAGAAACCATTCAAAGTTCTTAAAAGTAAATTATCTAAATGTCATGAATTAAACTTTTAACTTAAAAATCTAAAGTCTAAACCAATTATTCAATTCCACATTTGAAATCTGAATCATAAGTCTGACATTTACTCTGGGAAGCTAAATTTTTTTTAATTACAAATGCTTAAAATACCAAACATGCATAGCTTTTTTTATGCTAAAGCATTAATACTATGGATTTGATTTTTATAAACACAATGTATTTAATTCTGTATTGTGGGGGAGTTGCAATTTGTTTATTCACTAAGTAATTATATCATCTCAAGTAAATGTGAAGGCTAACTCCTTAGACCCTCAAGACCCCTGACTGCTTCCATCATGCTAATGATTCTTTTTCCTGACTCACTTTTCTTCATTTTGTCCTTTTTTGAATTGTAGTACCTGTTTGCTACCATCAGAAAATCCAGAATTAATGTTAATTTCTCAATGTAAAGAAATTTGGCCACTGGCTGAACTTCCCCTAATTAGGCCTGTACAAAAAGGCCTTATCTTTCTCATCCCAAAAGTTCTATCAAGCCTAAGAACAACAAAAAAATCCAGTGGCCTCTGAGACATCTGATGCTTTAAGTAATGCCCTTTCCTCCTTTAGAATGCAAAAATAGAGTAAGGTTTTTCTTTTTCTAAATAACATGTGTTTTTCCTTCCAGGTTAATTAAGTGTTAAGCTTCCTCAGGACAAGGGTCAAAAGTTTTACTCTCTTTTTAATTCCACACTTATAATGGTCTTCTAATCATTTTTCTGCCAGTTTGTATGGACCCAGAAATCCTGCTGATCTCCAAGGTGTTATCTTTTGAGAAAACACACAGTGAATTAAGATAGGTGCAAATATTTTGCTACTTATCCCGAGAAGTGGAGTCTGTTTCCCTCCCCCTGAATCTGGCTTGACATTAGTAACTTACTTGACCAATGGAGTATGATAGAGGTAAAGTTGGGCCAGTTCTGGGCCTCGCTTTTAAGGGAACTAGCAGCTTCTGCCTTGCCCTCTTGGAGCCCTGAGCCATCAACTAAGAAGTCTAACTTCCCTGAGGTGATCATAAAATGAGGACACCCAAGGTACGTGAAGTGATCATATGTAGGCACTCTGGCCAACTAGTCACCATCACTACCAGACATTTGAATGAATTATCTTGGACATACAGGTCATTAAAGACTTCAGATGACCCTACCTGGTCTCTAACTGCAGCGCCATGAAAGACTCAAAGCAAGAACCATTCAGTTGAACATGGTCAACCCACAGAAATATGAGAGATAATAATTAACTATTTTTGTAAGCCACTATATTGTGGAGTGATTTTTACTAAGCAGCAATAGATAAATGACATAACAGATAATCACGACTATCATTTTAAGCCTGAGCATTTGGCTTGACATGAGCCAAAAGCCACACCATGCTCAGCTGTAGAAATACATTACAATTTAGTAGTACACTTGGAGAAAGTTTTGGTTTCCAATAGCATCAGGTATGGTGTTCACAGCATGCTGATAGTTGGAGCCTTCTTCTTTGTCTTCATCTTTTGTCTTTGTCTTACCTTTATCTCTTCATCTCTCTTCTGTTCCTCTTCTTTCTTTTTTCCTCCTTCTTTATTCTTTTACATTTTATTCTCTTTTCCCTTCTCCTTCTCTTTCTGCTTCTACATCTCATCCTTCTCCTTTCATTACTCAACATTCCTTTATAGAACTAATTCTAAGAAATGTACTTTGAAAACAGGCAACCATAGTTCTAGCATTAACACTGTAGCTAGCAGGAATTGACAACATACTAAATTCCAGCACGACCTCATTTAATTCCCATTACAACTCCATGAAGTAGGTATAATTAATATTCCCATGTTACAAGAATAAACTGAAGCTCCAACTATCGCCTGGAATCCTGAGGTCCAAGCATTCCACAGACCCATCAGGCATCTGAGGTCCTGCGCTCTGAGTGACAGCTCAGGCTCTACAGCCAGCCAGCTTTGAAAGGTCTCAGCATTCTTCATAGTGTACATTTATACTTTTAAAAGAATTGACTAAAGACCATTTCACAATGAATTACATGGACCAAGTATTCACCTGTCATCATTTCTCCAGTCCCTAAGTGCATACATTTGGCAGCTGTTAGAACCCTTTTACTGGCTCCCTGACGTGTGCAGTAAGAGCTGGCATGGCAAACAAAGCCAAGTGGAAGCTCCTGCAACCATCTGACTAAGATAGTAAATTTGAAGCAATATTATATCCATGGAGGAACTGAAGAGATTAGTGTTATCATAAATGACTTTTAGAAGGTAGGATCAAGAGAATGAGAGAACTAGTCACAGACTGGAAGAAAATATTGCAAAAGACACATCTGATAAAGGACTGCTACCTAAAATATACAAAGAACTTTTAAAACTCAACAATTAAAAACACAACTCAGTTAAGAAATAGGCAAAGACCCAGAAAACTATCTTACCAAAGAATATATACAGATGGCAAATAAACACATGAAAAGATGCTCAACATTATATGTCATTATGGAATTGAAAATTACAACAAGATATCGCTATACCCTATTAGAATGGCAAAAATACAAAACACTGACAACACCAAATGCTGGCAAGGATGTAGAGCAACAGGAATTCTCATTTATTGTTGGTGGGAATGCAATTTGGTACAGCCACTTTGGAAGACAGTTTGGCAGTTTCTTACACACCTAAATAAAATATGCTCCGACTATATGATTCAGCAATAGTACTCCTTGGTAACTACCAAAATAGATTGAAAACTTACATTCACATGGATGTTCACAGAAGCTTTATTCATGATTGCCAAAACTGGGTAGCAACCAAGTTGTCCTTCAGTAGGTGAATAGATAAACAGACTATGGGAAACCCAAACAATGGAATATTATTTAGCACTGAAAAGAAATAAGCTATCAAGCCATAAAAATACATGGAGAAACCGTAAATGCATGTTGTTAAGTGAAATAAACCAATATGAAAAAGGCTACATACCGTATGATTTTATTTTACACTCTGGAAAAAGCAAAACTATGGAGACAGTAAAAATGTCAGTGTTTGTCAAGGAGCAGAGGAAGGGAGGGATGAATAGGAAGAGCACCGAAGATTTTTAGGGCACTGCAACTCATCCGTATGATACTATACAAGTCATTGCATATTTGCCAAAATCCACAGAGGTTCACCAAAAGTGAACCCTATTTTAAATTATGGACTTTGGGAATAATAAAGTGTCAATGTAGGTACATTAATTGTAGCAAATGTACTGCTTTGGTGGGGGTTGTTGATAATGGGGTCAGCTATGTACATGTGGGGGCAAGGGTTATATTGGAAATCTCTGTCTGCTTAATTTTGCTGTGAATCTAAATCTGCTCTAAAAAATAGTCTATTCAAAGATATTTTTTTAAAGGCAGGGGAGGTTAGCCTCTTTATATCCCTAAGAAATTCAACTGTTTGGCTCATGCTAAATGCAAATAAGTTGTAAATGATGACAGTAGACTACTTAAATTTAACCAAGTGGTAGCCACAATCCCAGATAAACATAGCCTCTAGCACTTAGTATTCATCTGGCCAATATGTTCTTTTCAATCCCACTGGAAAAATTATCATTAGCAGTTCACATTCATATGGACAGGGTAGTAATACATATCACAGTCTTGTCATAGGGCTCTATGTTAACTTTCCTCTTGTCTGCAACAATATAGCACAGAAGATGTTTGATTATCTTGATATTCCGTAGAACATCACACTAGTTCACTTCTTTAATGAGTTCATATTAATTGGACTAGTGAGCTGGAAGTGGCAAATACACTGGATGTCCTAATTAGACACATGCATATCATAGGGTAGAAGAGAAACCCTATAAAGATTTAGGGGTCTGACACACCAAAAAAGATTTTTAATGATTAATAAAAAGTGCTTCTCCAATATTTTGTTATGAAAATTTTCAAACATATAGAAAAGTTGAAATAATTTTCAGCAAACCCTTAAATATCCAACACTTAGACTCTTTAATTAACATATTACTATATTGTTTAGCATGCTTAATTATGTGTTTAGAAGTCCAATAATGAGGGGCATGTTGGGATATCCCCTTTAATACAAAGAAATCACTGCATCTTGCATCCCCTTCCACTAACATCTAGTGCTTAGTGACCCCTTTTGAGTTTCAAAGGTGCTCTTAGGAATATCACTCTGTTTTAGTTGTTGGACAACTTGGAAGGCTGACAATTTCTAATGAAGCCTAGAGCAAAAAGAAGGCTCAGCAGCAAACTCAGGCTGTACTGCCTTACCCTTCAGACTGTATTACCCACCAGATTCAATGGCACTAGGAGTATCCATGGTAAATACGTGGATCCATGGTGAATGCTGGTGTGGGAACTCCAGAAAATAATACAAGAGCTACAGTAGAGAGACACTTCAGATTTTGGAGTAAGACTCTATCTTCTGTGGCAGAAATCATATGCTTTTTAAACAGTCTCTGGCTGCTACTAAGTCCTAGTAGGACTAAATGCCTTAACAAATGGCTCTGTAAGTGTTGCAGCCCATCATGAATTGGTATTTTCAGATCTATCCATTATAAGATCAGACAGGAGCAGCAACAATTCATCATTCTGTAGAAATCACACAAAATCAGGACCTAGCAAAGGTAGCAGATACAAAAAAGCTATGTGAACAGGACTTTTGACTTCCACATCACTTATTTCTGCTGCACTAATGCCTAACTCTCAATTCACACCTAACATCTCATTGCAGGGATGGGAAGTATTCCTAAACCCAGCTCACAGAGGAAGACAAATCTTGGGCCTGGTTCACAGCTGGACCAGCACAGTATGTTGGTACAGACTGAATATGGACAGCTGCTACACTACAGTCCACTTGGGGATGGCCCTAAATGTCAGTTATGAGGGATAATCCTTCCAATAAACAGAGAAGTGCATTTGATATTTTACTTGTTATGCAGGAACAAGTAGCTTGAGAAGGATATGCATGGACTCCTGAGTGTCGGCAAGTGGCTTGGTTGGTTAGTCCGGACCTGGAAGGAACAATTTTGGAAGATCAAAGAGAAAAAGAAATGTCTAGGGAAGAAGTATGTAATGGACTCACTGGAATGGGTACAAAGTAGGCATAGATCTCACGCTACTACCTACCAGAGAGGTCAGACGGGACACTCAACAAAGAGGATGACTTATCCTGTGGATGTCAGCCAGCCTCCCTCTTTTACCACCCCCATGCTTGCACAGTGGAGCCAAGAATGGAGTCACCATGGAGGCAGAGAGGCTATTCATGGGTCTAGTGGTATGGATGGCCATTCAGTAAGGCTGATCTAGCTGCTGCTACTAAACGCCCAACCTGCCAAGGTGTTAACAACTTGATATGAAGCCCTTGATAAAGCAGCAAAACTTGAGATCAGCCAGTCACTGGATGGCAGGTTCATCCTGGAAAAGGCAGTGATTCATCATTACTGGAATTGACACTTACTCCCATATGGCTTTGATTTCCCTATCTGCCATGTCTCTGCCAGCACTACCATTGAAAGGCATATCGAATGCTCGTTTACCTGTCATGGGATCCCACGTAATGTCACTTCAAATCAAGGGACCCATTTTACAGAGAAGGATGTGCAACAACCAATGCATGGCCAAGGGATCCACTACTTCTACCACACAGTACATCACCTAGGGGCAGATGGCCTACTAGAACAATGGAATTCCTTACTGAAGTCTCAGCTAAGGTACTAACTCAAGACAAAGACCCCTATGGAGTTGGCCCACTGTCCACCAAAATAAAGTATAGGAACTAAACAAGCAGCTCTGCTTGTCCTCAATAGCCAGAATAAACAGGTAAGATACCAAGGGATGGAAGTAGGATTTGTCCCTCTCACCATCATTCCTAGCGGTTTCCTTATAAAATGTGTGTTTCCTGCCCCCCACATCTTTAGTTTTTACAGGATTGGAGGTCCTCATACCAGGGGACCACTAAGGTAAACAGTAAGAGTTCCATTAAACTTGAAGCTGTAATGTCTGCCTGTTAACTTCCTCATGCCAGTGACCTAGCAGGCAAAGAAAGAAGATACTATATTGGTGGCAGAGTGAAGACAATTGAATGTGATTACCTTGAAGAGTAGGAGTTCTGCTACTCAATGGGGACAGAGAGAATATGTCCATAATAGAGGAGATTCACTGGGTATCTCTGGATAGTTCTATGCAAGATGATATTGGCAAATGGATAATTGTAGCAATCACAACCCAACAAGGACTAGGAAATGAAGGGCTCAGATCCCTCAAGGATAGAGATATTGGCATACCACGGATCAAGCAATCTAGAGAAACTGGAGTGCTGGGCAAGGGTGAGGGAGATATGGAATGGGTATTGAAGTAGTTAGATTATGAATAGCAATTATGACCCCAGGCCCAGCTGCAGCAATGGGGATTGAAGCTTGCTATACTAATCCTTTGTATTAAGCTCCTTTTGGGGGTGATTACAGCTTGCAGCACTTTGACGATTCAGTGACAAATTGGCCATAATACATGGTGTAAGCAGGGCAGTGAACTACATCAGATGCTTCCTGTGTTCCACCTCACTTCCTCTTGGTCTTACTTCTGATTCCATTCACAACTGTGGCTGTGGTGAACAGTTATGTGGCAAAGGGGTGAAGATTTCCAATATTGACATCTTGCCTCAGACATGACTTTTGCTTGCAGTGGTGTTCTTCTGTTATTGAAGGAATGATATACCCATAGGAGTTTACTGGACATGGATGCTTGCATAGCCCAAGTGCCCTGAGGCTACTCTCAACCAATAGATGATAGGAGCCAAGGGACAAGTGCTCCCACTTGCTGAATCCAGGGGTCGCTTCCCAAATAAACTGCCTGAATTCAAGTTCTTTCTCAGGCTCTGCTCTCCAGGATAGCCCAGGGTAAGAGAGAAACCAATGAGAGTCAATAGAGCTTTTGCAAACCAGATATAAAATGCTGTAGAACAATAAAAGCTTTCACTTTGCAAACACGTCAGCTTCAAGGAGAGTGTAAGTTTTGACTCATTCTAACCAATTCCTCTTCCTATCATAAGCCAAATTTAGGGCAAATATACTCCTTTGCAAATTCTTCCTCTGAATGAATTAATAATAAAGAGAAATTACTATAGGAAGAAAGTATATTTGTATTTATCTTCTGTGCTCCTACAAATTAGCAGAAATTTAGTGGCTTAAAACAATATAAATGTATTATCTTATAGTAATTTAGAAGTTCAGCACAGATCTCACTGAGCTTAAAACCAGGGTTTGAGCAGAACTGAATTCCCTCCTGGGCTCTAGGGAAAATCTGCTTCCCTTCCTTTTCCAGCTTCTAGAGGCTTCCCACACTCCTTGAGTCACAGTCTTTATCCATCTTCAAGTCTAGGCAATGGCATGCTGTGTCCTTTTTATATCACATCACTCTGACCTCGTTTTCAATCTCCCTCTTCTCCTTTTAAAGACCCTTGTGATTATACTAGGTCTACCCAGATAATGCAGGATAATCTCCCTATCAAAAAATCACTGCATTAACTACCTTAATTCTCTCTGCAACCTTAATTCCCCCTTTCTGTATAATGTAATATATTCATAGGTTCCAGAGATTCAACCTGGACATCCTTGGAGGTAGGAAAGACAGCATTATGCTGCCTACCATTATTTTAGAATAAAGAAAGAGTTCATTAATTTTCTTTTATGTCTTCCCTCATATTTACTTTAGACCCAAACTCTCATTCAATTTAATCCAACTTCAATTTCTTGGTTATTAATTATGTTGATTTATAGCACTTGAATATATTAGGCTAGTGAGTCATTTTCATTTTACAGGTGAACAGAAAGGGATATGTACAGCAAAAGAAATGACAAAAAAGTGTAAGAGACAGAGGGAGGGAAAAGAGGAAGAAAGAAAGGAAGAGAGGGAGGGAGAAAAGAAAAAAAGAAAAGGGAGACAACTTCTATTTTATTTTATTTTCACATATGGAAAGTATGCTTAACTACTGGACCCTGAGGTCCTTGGGTTTGTGTGGCAGTTAATTTTATGCGTCAGTTTGGGCTAAGGGGTGGCCAGATAGCAGGCAAAACATTATTTCTGGGTGTGTCTGTGAGGGTGTTTCTGGAAGCGATTAACATTTGATTCAGTGGACTGAACAACGAGATTCACTCTCACCAATATGGCAGATATCATCCAGTCCGTTGGGGGCCTGAATGGAGCAAAAAGGCAAAGGAAGAGCAACTTCTCTCTGTTTTCCTGAGCTGGGGAAGCTCCCGGTTCTCAAGTCTCTGGACTCCACCTGAAACTGTATTACTAGCGTTCCTGGCTCTCCAGGTTGCAGATGGCAGATTGTGGGACTTCTTGCCTCTATAATGAGGTAAGCCAGTTCTTATATGAAATCTCCTCCTAAATATATCTCTATATCTCTTAATAGTTCTATTTCTCTGAAGGACCCTAATACAGTTGGAAAAGGTTGTCTGAGGAGGAAGTGTGCATCTGTTTGAGGTTTATAATCTCATTCAAACTCAAAATTCTGATGAGAGATCCTAGTTTTCACAACTTGTCAAAAATCTAGCCAAGTATGAACTTTCATTAGCACTACTTGTTAAAAATTATAATTTAAATTACTTGCACATTGTTTTTCTAGCTCAATTTTTCTTGAAACAACTCATATTCTTTGTGGTCCTGATACTGTGGACAATACTGAAGAATCAATAGCAAACCATAACATCCTTTGAAAAAAACAAACAGTATTAACTGATAAAATTTATCACATAGACATCTTCAGTAATTGCCATGTTATTCTCATGTGAAATTATTCATATTTTATAACCTCCCAAATCTTATCTTTATGATTAAATGTGATGAAATGTTTCAATTGACATGTAGTATTTTATTTTACTATTGATCTCAATCCATGTGATTAAAGTTAATTCTGCCAAGACGTATTTCTTTCAAACCTCTAAATCCAACAAAAGCCATCAAGAAATGGCAAGGAGGTGACATCCTGAATATGAATTTGGCACTTCAAAACAAAGGGTTTGTTAAGAAGTTATTTGAGATTAGTTGAGCATGAGTAGGTATTATTGCTTTCTTCTTGGCGAGAAAATTGTTAATGAAATAAGATGAATGGTAGAAATATTTCCTCTTGTAAAGCATAACCACCTTTTCTTGAGAAGATTGGCTTTAAAATATCTTAGTGCTTTTAGATATTGTGTCTTTTCAGTTATGTCAAATAGCAGTTTACTTCGGGAAGCCATTAATATCATCTATGTTTTTAGCAGAGGAGATTAAAAGGAAAACTGGAACCAGAAAGATGTTTCAGGAAGGGAAGTCAGTGCCTATACTTGTGTTGAACTATGCCATTCCACACCTAATCAGATGCTTTGAGTTCTTTTTGAGGAATTTCCACCCCTGAAAGCATCTGTTTCTAGAGAAGCCTTCCTGCTGCCTGACTCTCAAATTACTTCCTTTTAAGGCAAAAGAGTCATGAGCCCAATTTACAATTGATCATACTTGTAGATGGGAATTGAGGAAGACTTCCTGTAAGAAAAATTACTTAAATCCAGTAATTTGTATTTTAACAATTTGCAGGTGGGAAGGTCACTGCTGGGAAGCATATGTATGCAAGTGGTCTTGAGAGCACATATTTACTATTCCATCCTTAAAGAATATCAAGGCTTAAGGACATTACAAAATAAACTCAAAAACCAAACAGATCCACTTCCTATTTACTCAAGGGTTTTCTTGAAAAGTGGAAGGTAATTAAACCACAATTAACTGTCTGAAAGAAATGAAGGTAAAGCACGTAATGTATTCCAATATGTTGAAAACAATGCAAATTTTCCCCATGTTTCCTTAACATAAGCAGTAATTAAAAGGTTTTGGAGAAAATAAAGTGAATATGTGAAAAATATAGTCATAAAGAACATTTTAAAGGTCCCTGACAGTGTTTGCTCAATTTGTAGACATTAATCTCTTTAGCTATCTTATTTTTTATCATATCCATTAAAGAAATTCTGGCAAAGTCTTTGACATATATTTGTTCACCAAATTCTAGTGAATAACTCTTGAAGGAAAAATAGCTAGGGCATGTTAATTAGGACACTATAATGAGGAAATTTATTTTACCCAGGAAGATGGCAACTTCAGTAAATGTCTTGCATCTAAGTAGTGCTCTGTCCATAGACTTCTTTGATAGTCACAATCTCCTTTGACTTTCACAAATTCTTATGAACTTGTTATGCTAGGTCATCCATATTTACAGAAGAAAAAAACGAACTCAACAAATCTTAGCTACTTACCAAGTAAGCACTCATTTGAGTATAAAACTGTTTCATCTAACCCACTGGCTAACTGCTCATCATCTAAAAGAAAATATAAATACAACTAAGAGAGGCTTAGATAAAGTTCATATATGACAGACCCCTATATGAGTTATATAATGTGTTGTTTTACATGTAGCTATTTATTCCCCCTTTTTTCAATTATTTCAAAAATAATTTCCTTTATGAAATACTTTTTATCTTGCATAGCTTTGGTAAAAACCATTGTGTTCTCTATATTATATCTAGACTAAATTTTAGCAGGAGAGTTCTTTAAACATGGTGACATCTACATATTCTTTTGCTGAAGAATAAGAAAATTATACTACTGTATATTCTTGGTTTATTTGCTTGAGTTAATCATAGCTTATTACTAAGGTGAACATGAAGCATACCTAATACCTATAATGATGTCAATCATAACATCTGCACTGTATAGTCAGGTTTGTCTGTAGGTAAAGATTTATTATAACATCTTCATGTATTCCCATTTCTTAGAATTATCAGACTAGGAGGTCAGATGATTTCCATTTCCAAATTATCTTCATGTTAAAAAACATTTGTGCATTATGATTGGTTCCCTTTTGTGGCTTTAAGAGTTTCTTATTCAGAATAATATCACCAAATCCCAGGTAGTCAAAACACTAAAAGATGATCACTGCTCTCTAGGACTAATAATGATAAATTCCAACTAGTGAGTCATGAACCAGGTGCATACACTTGTCAGTTTTCTTCATTTCATCCTTACTTCCCCAAACAAACTCTATATGTAGGTATCAATATTGCATTTTACAGATGAGAACTGTAAGACTTAGAGAACATATGTAATTTTCCCAAGAATACAACTAATAAATGGTGGAGTTGGTATTTGACCAGGATCATGTAACCGGAATTTTTTGGACTACTAGTTAAAATGAAAAAAGATGTTATCCTTTAACAATTATCATAGAAGCTTTACCATGATTTTAAAACCATTACTATAACAAATGCAGTTACACTGAATTTCTTTGCAAGTGTCTCTTAACACACATTGAAACTAACCTCTCTTCTTAGAAGATAGCCTATTCTGTCAATATTTTGCATAAATGACAAAACGCAAAAGAACTTTCAAACACAACTTTTTTTCAGTCACGGTAGACCAGTCAAATGACTGGATTAAATTCCACAGAGATTTACTTTAAGCAAGATAAAACATGACCAGTGCACAGAACCATCAAATTAAATTTTAAAATTAAAATAACCTTGGTACCTACTTGTAGAAGACAGAGACAGAATGTACAGCTTAGCAAAATGAGGAATCAGAAGTCTTCCCATCCAAAGATTTCTTTTTCTGATTTAGAAAAAATAAAGAAATTAGGAGTAGACAATTGACTCACAGTGAATTGTGAGCCCAACACCGTGGCTAGCAGGTGTCCTTAAGACAGGGGCATGATGCACCTGTGGCTTCCCTCCTGGTGGATGTGAATGGCTTCTGTCCTGCACAGCTCTGCGGGTGAGCTGTTCACTGGCCTTCCCTTGAGTTCTCCCCATCTGGGAGAGCACCAGGCCTCCCACAGGTTGAATGCTGGACTGGTTTTAGTCGGAGATCCTGGACTCAGTTGGACCCTAGAGCAGCCCAAAGGGGTGAGGGCAAAGGCTGATGAGACGGACGGCCTAGGGTCAAATCCTGGGTCTGCTCCTTACAACTACATCTTTAGAGAAATTACCCAACCGCTTGGAGTAACTGTTTGCTAATCTGCAAAACTGAGATTGAGTAATAAAAATATAAATGGCATTGAAAAGATTAGCTGATATAATGACAAAAGCCTGGTACAGTGCCTTGACTTGGTGGGTTCTCAGGGAATTTTCCTTCTTTCCTTCCCTCCTTCCTGCCTTCCTTTCTATCTCCCTCCCTCCCTCCCTTCCTCCCTTCCCCCATATCTATAAATATAGCCAGGGTTCCTCATGTCTCCTGGGTTGAGGACCCAGAAGCTTTAGTGAAAACACTTCTCTGTCATTTAAAGTTTGTACTCCTCAACCTCCTCATTTGGCTCCAGGTCCACTTTTGCAGTTTCCCTTAAAAAGGGGTTCTGAATGGGGAAGTGAGAACCGGTAACCCTCCTGCTTAGCCTTTTTAAGAAGCCCAAGGGTCACTGTGAGCAGGCCTGGGGAGACTTTTCTCACTAATGCGGAAACTAAATGATGCATTAAATTGGGTGAGGTCTGCCTTCAGGTGAAGATGAAAAGGACCCGGGCTGCCCTAGGAGAGAACATTTCCTTTGGCATGCTTTCAGCTTCACTTTTCCATTCCACATTAAAGAGTCAGGTGATGAGGACTTTACGTGCGTAACCCCCTGAACCAGCCCAGCAGCCCCATGTCACTTTCTTGCTACAGAGAAAGAGCGAACGGAAGGTTCTGCAAGAAGAGATGTGTTAGCTTTCCTTTCAATTTTTTTCAGTTCCTCATTCCCCCGTTGGAACTAAAATACAAGGCAAGAAAATACAAGCTCAAAGAAGGTAACTCTTATTTTACCAAGACTTCAAAAGACTCTAAATCCAGGTATCCAGGTAAGTTTCTGGAGTATTCCAGTAACCTTTGATTATAGTTCCAATTAGGGTAAGTTTTGCTAAAATAAGTTAAGTATTTCTCTGTGTCTGCCATGGTCATATAACAGAGACAGTCAGTAATTTACTGTACACATCAGTGCAAGGCCAAGGGAGACTTCTAGGAGATGTGGGTCTCAGGCTCTCCAAAGGGTCAAAGGGCAGATAATTTCACAATAAAGGGCAGTGAGATTTGGCCCTCAAGGTTATGGGAGAAACCGTGCTATCTGATCAGAGTGCAAATGGCTCTAAGGTCTGGCTGTCAATCACAGCAGAATAAGTAGACCATTATATTTTACTGTCTGCTGCTTGCATAGACTGAGAGCACTTTGTATACTTTTGATCACTTTCTTTGTACTTTGTGCTGTTAAAAAATGAATATGCCATATATATATGTTGTGTCATCAGCTTCAGATATAAAGAAAATTGAGAGAATACTTGTTTAATATAGCTTTTAAAAAATCTTCCCTGGCTGTATAAGAGATAAAGCAGTTTTTTGAACCATACAAATGTAGAATACAGGAATTAGCCATACAAATAGGGATTCTGCCTACCTACAAGCTTATTAAATAGTTCTACAAACAAATGGTAGACCAGTGTTGAAATGCAGGTCTGACCAAACTCCAACCTCATATATGTGGTGTGAAATTTAAATGTAATTAAATGTAACTAACTTAGAGCAGTGCCTGGCATGTAATAACTACTCAGTAAAAGAACATGCCACCCCCACAACACACACACACACACACACACACTTCATTTTTATGTTCATCCACAGGGTCCTACTCATTCCACACTCCACCGCCAACTGAGCGACACAGCAGCCCGACAGCTGTCTAACCACCTACAAGTAGAAGTGACAGAAGAATGGACAAAGCGAGCCTGTAGGGAAAGGAAGAAATAATTCTTAAGGTGTGCTACCTGGAGAAACAAGTCTCCATGATAGCCGAGATGAGGATGAAAACCAAGTGCTTGGAAAAAGACACCAGGTAAGGGAAACGGCACTGGCTTCATGGCAGGTAAGAAAATTAGAGGATGCAGCATGCAGCTGAGCTCTGCCATAGGCCGTCAAACCTGGACACAAGGCCTATCTCTGAGCCCTCTCTCCTGCAAATGGAAGTCACAGATGAAAAGATGATATTTCAAAACCATGAGATGGTATCAGACAAGAATAGAAACGAGGGTTCCTCTTTGTTTGCCCTGGGATGTAGCCATATTTCCTTATGATCATGCCCCCTGTCTGGCTTCCAGACTGTATAATTTTCCCATTTTTTTTCCTCAGAAATGACTCATAAATGCTATATTATTTTACCCTACACAATTGCTTTCCATAAACCCAGAGGACAAAGAAGTGCTTCGGGCCATCATGATAAACACATCTGGTTTTAATAACTGAAGAAATATAGTAAAACCTTTACTTTGGGGTAATATCCAGAGTTTTATCCTGAAGAAAAATTGTATCCATCTGGTCCCAAGAGAGCTGGTTTTTGCATTAAGTGATATTCGTTGGTTGGGTGATTGGAGAGTGGGAGTGAGGAAAAGGGGGAATTTGTTAGATCCAACACTTAACGTTAAGTGGAGCTAGTTTCTAAAAATGTAGCATCCAGAAACTGGTGAGTAATCCTTCTTCATAGTGCAATATTATGTCACCAGATCTGCTGATCCAAAGCACAATAAAATTAATCCTCCATTCTGCAAACGCTGGTGATGTGGCACTCACAGATGTGCTGAAATAAGTGCTCATGCCAGACAGAGTTCCGGAGCCACAGATCTAACCAGTTGCTGAGTTTCCAGTCCACACTTGACCCCAATGCTACAATATCTGAAGGAGGAGAAGGTGGCTAAGGATTCACTAGATGGCCTTCTAATCCTTTCTCTTTCCTCTCATTCCCCAGAGCTGTGATTGCACAGTATTTAAATTTTTCTGCCAACCTGGCAAATGGTAATTATGAAAACAGTATGGGATGGGGAGTGGGTGTGGCGAGAAGTAGGTGAAGATAAAGAACTGACCTTTGTGGGGATGTGCACACTAGACCCTCTAGATTTAAACCTCCCAACAGCCCCACAGAGTTGGGGTCACATGTGTTACACAACTACGCAGTGACAAAACTTTATTTGGGGCCCAAATTGGTGCAACTACCAAGCTCTTTCCACTATACCATGTGGATCCAATCTCCCTATGGTTCTTCTTCAAAATGATTCCAACTGATTTTCAAAAATGGGGTACCAGGTGAAAGGAATTTATCATCAGTACAATTTACTAACTCAGTCTATCAATGGCAAACTGGTGCTAGAGTTACTCACAGATCTAGGCCACTATGACTGTCCATGACTACCCCATGGTCTTCTTTCAGAATCTTGCCATATGCCCATGGTATCAACACCCAGACCCTCAAATTTCCATGAAAGAGATTGATTGGTTAAATTTGGGTCACATGCCCATGTGGTGGCTAGGGAAAGGCAGATCCCTTGACTGATAGTCACCAAGCCTGTGTGCCAGGGAAAATCAAGTTGCTGTTACCAAAAAGCCAAAATAAAAGATATTCACTGGAATGGTGTCATAGAAGCCTGAAATTATCTTGTCCATTCTTTACATTTTTATTATCTGTTCCTCTGCAAATAGAACATAAACTCCAACAGGGCCGGAGGTGTCCGTTTTGCTCCTCTCTGTAAATCAAATAGGTAGCACAGAGCCTGACACATAGCAGGGGCTCACTACATGTCTGTTTCATGAGAGAATGGGCCAGGCAAGGTCCACATGCCTGAAGTCTCCTGATGAGACACTGAAGGGATAGAGCTTGATCCTTACTATGGAACATGAATCCAGGCAGGCTGAACAACGGCAAGGAGAAAACTGGCCCCCTGCGACTTGAGCCCCTTCCTGGAAACATCACTCACCAATTCTTCAGGCATGGACAGCCAGTCACCCCAGTCAGCTGAGCTATAGCGGTTCCTGTTAGGCATCCTTTCCATTTTAATTAAACATCCTTTATTTTTAAATAGCTCAAGAATCTTAACTATCAAATACAATGCCCTATCTCCATTTCATGTATTTATGACTGCTTAGCTTGTGTCTCATTGCCATGGAAGAAAATCTCCTTTAATTAGGTTTTTTAAATGGAAATATTTTTTAAATAGAAATCAGGAATCAGGAATCCATCTCACTCTTACCAACTTGCCTACTCCTTAAAAATGTCATTTTTGTGTTTCTTCTTATTGCCCTTCTCTAAGATCTTATTTCTTGTTATATCCCCAACACTTAGTATAGTCAGTGCCTGGCACATAGTCGGCACTAAATAAATAGCTGTTGCACTAAATGAATAAATACATCAGTCTGCTTTTTCGTTAAATCAGTTTCAATTAAATGCAACTAATCATTGAATACTAACTCTATCCCAGGCAGGGCACCACTGGGAACCCAGAGGAAATGTGATCTTAATGTTCTTGTTAACCAATCAAGTTATTTTTTTCCTTAAAGGACTCACTCTCAGTAAGATCTACAGAAAAAATAACAGTAAGAAAAAACAGGTTGTCTAATGAAATAACTAAACTTATTTAGCATCGCACACCCGGGGCCACTTGGTAAGTGGCCTCTTTGGGGCAGGACCACAGGAGGATGTTTGTGGACATAGGCATTTTGACAGCAGGGCTCCCTTCCTCCATGAGAATAATTTAAAGTTATACTTTGCAACTGCACTGATGTAAAGATGAATATAAACCAGGGTGGATTCATTATTATATATTCGTTATCATTATGTTTACTTTTTCCTTCTTGTTTTAAATGGATTAAAATGAAAACATTTATGTGAGTCACTAAAAGTACCACGGGCCCCACAGGCACTGTGCCTAATGGATAAGAGGGCCCTGCCCTGGGGGCCCTTCTAGGGGACCATTTCTGCACCAGAACAAGTTCTCCCCTTCTGCCCTTTCCTGATGGGATGCAGTTTCAAAGCAAGGTCCAGGCTTTCAAGTTGGAATCCTAACTCAGGAAGCCTCTCCCTTTTTCCCGTCTGATATACGAAAAATAGGCTGAGACCTAAGAGAGAAAATCCCTATCTGTACGCATTAACTTTCCACTGGGTCCTAACCGTGCTGACTCTTACCTTTTCTGTTGCTAAGCTGTGGGAAAATTATGCCTCCCAGTGCTATAGAGCCCTCCTCTTGTTTATGTAAAGACCCCAATTAAGCTAGAAATAGAATTTAGCACTGAAAACATTGTTTAAAAAATGTTAAGACATCCAGTCCAGTGCTCCCGTTCATTATTCTCTGTTGAAACCTAATATTAGTAACAGCATGTACCGAGGACCTGGACCATGAATTAATAATGAAGCACTTGTACTGGAAAATATGTGAGCACCTAGTTACTTTATTTGGCGGGCACCCGTGGGGACAGGAGTTTGCTCTGTCTTACACAGCACTTTCAGTGATAGTTTTGCAGGATAAAAGTCCTTATCAGTTATTTCTGAGGGATTACCTGCAGGGAAAAGATAACTGAGCATTCATCTGCCACCTGCCTTCCTGCCTGCTCTGCAGCCGTAGACACAAGGCAGCACGGCCCTGTTCTGGCCTGAACCGTTTCTTCCAGGACACTTTCACTTTCCTCAAGGGCGTAGTCTTGCCAATGCTCTCACATGTAATTTCAATTATTTCTTCATCGGTTTACCCCACCCAAGATTAAAAACGCCCCAAGGACAAAGGAAGAGTGGTACACAGAGGCAATGTGGGTTAGCGGCTGAGGACAGAGGTCCCAGATTAAACCGCATGTAGGTTGGAATCCGATCTCTGTGGACCACGACATCTCAGTTGCATGATCTTGAGCAAACCAGTAAACTTTTCTGATCCTCAATTTCTCCTCTGAAAAGGAGGGGAGCCTCACAATTACCTTTCCAGATTAAAGTTCAGGCTTAAAATGAGTGTGGTGGAGCAGCTAGTACAGTGTGATATACAGCAGGCATCTCATAAACACATCATAAATGTTATTTTCATCATTATCATTTCCTCCATCACCTTGTTCTTTATCTTTACCATCTACCATAATAATTAGCACACACTGATGTTTGTTGTGTAAATCGTGAAATGTGTTTTACACATAATCAATCCTTTGATCCAAGAATGGCTTAAGAGGGCAATTTGTTTTGTTTGGCTCAGTTCGGGACAAAATTCATTTTCACCTGAGTCTCCATCTTTAGTTCACCATCCCTGCCTCCTGGAGGCACCTTTGAATAGCTGATAACAAGGTATCAAGGATGTTTTCCAATTGATTTTATAGTTCTGATGGATTTTACCTCCAGGGAGTTCAGCACAAATTCTCAGCCAGAAATGATCACAGCACCTATTGTAGCAATGAAGAGAAATGGAAACCTGAGCATGAAAATGCGTTTGTGTACAGAGGTGTCAAGCTTTTGGCTCTGTATGTGTTACTACAACTTTAAGGATTATTTGGTTTATTTCTTGCAAGTCAACTCACTCACCTGTCCCCTAAGACCAGGGTTTTTTTTGCTTCCTGCACATGTAAAAAAACGCCTTTCACATCTGCAGAAAACAAGTAGTTGTTGTCAACACTATACTTGCCCTGTGAAACCTTAGCAAGGTGATAGAGTTACACATTCCGTTCCTTTAAGAGGAGCCCAGCATGTAGGCTCCATGTCGGGGACTTGCCTGCAGTGGTCCTGATAAACTTGGCTTTTGAGTTTTGTGGATTTAGACATTACATTATTTTTAAAAATAAAATAAAACCCAATACCCTTTCAAGTCCACACAAAAAGATAAAAGGGAAAGAAAGGGGTTAGAATTCTCTCTGCCGATGAAAATCAGTTCATAGGGAAACATCCAGTTGTGTTCTTTTAAGCCATTACATAACTGAGGTAGTATGTGGTACAGGAAATAATTTTGCCCACGCACCTGCACAGAAAAACCCACATCAACAAGTTCGCTTCGGCCATCAATCTGTGGGACCAAGAGCTAAGCCTGAAAGCAAAGGTGAAATAAAATACGAAAATTGCACAGCAGCCGCGGAGGAGTCAGCTATCCAGAGGCCCCTGCTGAAACCCCATCTTGAGGGTAGAGTTTCAGATGCATTTTGATGTTTTGGTCACCTGACCCAAGTTCTGGAGCCCAATTGGCCTCCAAGTTTACAGGCTAAGTAATGATGTAACCAGAGTGTGTGGGAACCAGGAGGATGAGACAGATACAATTTTTCCCAGTCGTTTATTAGACCTGGCTACTAATTCTGCTTGTTCCTCAGTTTGACTGCTGGTTATCAGGAAATTTGAACTACTTCAAGGACGTAATGAGTCTATCTATACCCGGGGTAGAATGTAGTCACATTCATATAAAATTAAACCACAACTACAGAGAAGAATAATATGTGAAATTCAATTATTTAATGTTTGAATTTGATAGCAGGTTATATTTTTGTATCTATATTTTGTTTTGTTTTTCCTGTACTCCTTTTTTCTTGCTTTACCAAACATCACTTACAGTATCATTCTTATGTTGCCTGAAAATCCATCAAAATAAGTTTGTTGGTTTATTCATGATTTTTCTATTGCTTTTCATAATCTTATGGTTTTTATCTAAACAGAATAAATGTTTTTACTCATGTGATTTGTCACTATGGCAACTTTTGGCCTTATAAATGCTGACACTATATCAGAGACAACCAAGAGAAGAAATTATCCTTGTTTGACAAGAATAAGCAGAACCAGTTTGGCAAACTTCACGTATAACAAACATAGCAGGGCAAGGATGCCTAAGGATAAAAAGCATTCGTTGTTCTACCCACATGACTTCATGTCAAGGAAAACTAGAGCATATTCGGGTTGTATGGCAAAAAAAAAATGGGAGATCTAATGCTGACAGCAAAAATAAAGAAAAATATTTCTCTCTAAAATTTCCTGTTCCACTGGCCCCATTCCCCACCCCAACACAAAAATCATTTAATTTCTAACACTCACACTCTGTTACCTTCTGATGGGTCAGCATCAGTTTATAAAAACTTTACTAACTCAGCATTCTGAGTCTCTTGAAGACAGTCTTGCAGTTGTTCCTCAAGAGATCTTATCAATAGTTTTAGAACAGACAGAAATGTCACAGGTCTCAAAACTGATGGGATGGCTAGACCTTATAATAAATTCCTCCCATGATTTTTTAAGTGAATTGATGGTATATTTGGGGGGCATATGCTCATAAAAAGTATTTGACATTCTCAAAACACTTCATCTAGTTAGCAAAAAGGTCTTCAGGAGAGAAATCCTGAGAAAATGAACACTTCATCATCGTTCACCTTGTGTACCACATGCCCAACATATATGCAATAGATATGATGTCCAACATCTCCTTAAACCTGTTGGGAACTATATCAAACATTAATGGGGTTAATGTTAGAACACAGCAAACAGTCTGTTGAAAGTACAAACTCACATTTCCATATGTTGTATGGTAAGCAGAGTCATTTAAGAAGTGAGATACTCAGGGAGATGGTGTTCAGGTAGCTAGTATTTGTCTGGTGAGCAGTAAACACACCCCGGATACATTTACTTTGTAATACCGGGATGTACCCACCTACCCAACTCTGGACTTTAAACTCTACTCAAGAGGCAGGTCAAGTTCAAGATATGTACTTTCATTATGAAAAACTTCTAAAACATAGATAAAAATGATTTAGTACTTCCAGGTGCATCATAATTCTTGGCAGAAAAAGTTAATTCCAGGTGTGTAATCTCCTAAAGAAATCTGTTGTCAGAGCTGGATAAAACCATCACATTAGAAAAATAGAAGTTCACCCATGAACAAAGTAGAAGGTACGGCTAGGAAAACTCTCCGCTCCATGCAGAAATTACAGCATAAAAGTGAAACTCCCTTTTACTTATGTAAACATTGCTTGGTTTGGGCATCATTTCAAAAGAGGTAGAGCTGAACATGCACAAGCATATAGAAATATGACATACTCTTCTTGGTGGGAGGTTTGGGGTGGGGCCCTCATGCCAAGCCAGACTCTAATACACAGACAAAGGAAGAAAGAAGATGCATTTTATAGCTTACAGACTTCTTCTTTTTTTTTAAGCAACCAGACCAACCAAGTAACTCAATCAACAGCAACAAAACCGAGATGTGCCACACAGTGCAAAATGTTATAACAGCTTGAATAACAAGGGGGCCCTGGCAGTGGTGGGAATGTGGGTGGAGGGGGCGGGAACAGAGCTCCCATATTATGGAATATTTAAACTTTGTAATTCAATGCACATTTATTAATTGGTTTCTTTTTAAGAGGCACTTATTTATGACAGGTTTTGAACAATATAGCATGTACAGAGCACTGAAGTTTTCCCATGACTTGTTTTTATTTCCACATGTTCAGATGAAATGAACATTACATTTCATAGCAGTACTAGCTGCTCTTGAAGTGTTTGCCAGTACTACATCCCTTGCGAGTTGTTCCCACCAGATTAATATCCTGTGGGTCACTTAATTTAAAAAACCACATTATAGAGGCATTATGTGATTAGATGGACTGCTTTTACAAGCCAGTTGGGGTGTGTACTGTGCATCTGGTTTAAAAGGGCTGGTGAAGCTAACTTATGAAGACGTCCAACCAGGAGTCTCTGAGAGGCCAATGACTGTAGACACACATGGATAAGCACAGAGAAATTGTCCTCCATCTACCATCAGCAACTGCCTAGGATCTAAAGGAAACAGGATATAAAAGAAACATTTCGCTTAGTCAGAAACAGACTTGAACAGCTAGTTGGACGTGGCTGCTCCAGAGAGGGAAGAGAGAGACCATCAATCTCCCATCAGGTCTGCGTGTCACTAAATGTTCAGAATAAATAGAGGATCATGCTATTTCCACCTTATGCTATCAGCACCAAGTTCTACCAACTGTAAAGTATTTTATTTGTCAATTTAAAACATGCTCTTTATTTTCCCTTCAAACTTTTCAAATCTGGGCCTTGGGAAGACCACCCAAACCAACAGGAAGTTGCCTTTCGAGTGAGCAAGAGGAATTTGCCATTGGCTCCAAGGATACCCTGGGACAGGATGCCCAGCATTTCCTGCAGGAGTTTCAAATGGCATCAGGCGCAGAGGCTCCAGGCAACCCGGAAACATCAATCATCGTTTATGGGCCGCTATTGATTATCTGTAAAGAGATCATTCATTTAGGCTTCCTTCAGGCCAGACCCAAAGAGCCTTAGGCTACCATCAAGGGAGAAAACCCCCTGAAAGGCATCCAAGTGGGACATTTAAAGTTGCAGATCCCACGTATGAAGTACACTGTGGGTATTTCTGGTTACATTCACAGTCAAATAAAAATTATGCTTTCCATCATTAGAACAAATCTGCAATAGTTACTTGTCTTTTTAACTGTCTTTGACCTTTACAAATACTGTATAACAAAATGATGGTGTTAAAAATAAAGTCATTTTGCTCAATCCTTCAAACTGTTGATGGATATGTTCTTGGAAAAGGTTTTTCATCAAATATAAACTGAACTGATCAATTGTGAGGTTTATTTCAGTAGGTAGAGGAAAAGGAATTTATTAGGAGTCAAAGCTGTAGAATATGAATTAGACAACAGAAGTACCGTGCCTATGGGTTTTCCAAAGCAGAAAAGTCCTGACAGCCTCCCTGTAAGTACAACCAAATTCATATTTTTTGGAAAGCAAGATCTTAGAGAAAAAAGGACAGCTAGGATGGTTGCTTTTGAAGCCCTGTTTGTAGGCAGAAGCAGTGAGGATCACAAGTCTTACAGCCCAACCACCACCATCCAGGTTTGCCCATTACTTTATTTTTTAACCTGATGCAAAAGGAGAATTGGGGGCAGTAAGAAAGGGGCAGGGAGGCAAAAAGGTGTAAGGTGTAGCACACTCTTCACATTCTTCTGCCATTTGCCACATTTCTAAGATACCAAGATCCCCAGTCTCGAGAGGATGCATGAATCTTTTGCTTCTATTCATCTTTTGACAAAGAACTAGTAATTCCCAATTGACTGAAAACAATTTCCAGTTTTTTCCATTTGTGTCTTTAAACTGACAACAGGTAGGGATCATTCCCATCTTATACTGACCTAGACGCTTGGATATTTTCCAAACCATGCCACCCTGGGTAGGTCACAGAGCTTGTCTGCATCTGTTTCCTTATCTGTAAAATCGTATTATCTCACCTGTCAAATTCACAAGCTTGAGAAGAATTGAGTGAATTTATGACTATAAAAATGTCCTCTTCCCATATATGAAGCACCACAATAAATTCAAGTAACAGTGGTAATTATGAAGATAATGATGAAGACATGAAAGAGAATGCAGGTAGAAATTGTGTACATTAATGAAATTATGGCTATGTAGTTGTCACTTGGAAATTTTTATATTTTTGGACATCCAGGATGGGAATACTAATAAAAGTTTAAGAGCACAATGGCAGTCCTCCAATGAAACATGTTTTAAATATATAATGTATACTTTTCAAAAGAAAATTCATGATATGCATCTTTCTATATTTACCAGTACTGCCAAAAGTGCTCAAAAGTTTGTGTGCTTCTGGAAGTCATCTTTTCCTCCTTTGCCTTCTTGAATCACCTCCGCTTGAATGATGCTAGGAAGGCTGTGATGATCATCTCTAGACATTCCATCTGACTGAGGTACTGTCCTGACCTATTCAAGTGCTGTGGTTTCTGTCCAAGGGTGACATGAACATGCTTCACATCATCCAAGAGATTGTATTTTTGACCCTCTGGTTCAGCCTAAGTGGCTGCTAAGTGATGGAAGGGTGAAAAAGAAGAAGAGGGTATAACAGTGAGAACTAATAATATGCCCTGAAAGAAACTGTAGTTTTCCTAGGATGAGGATAAAGGTTTCATTTGCAACATCAATTGCTCCCCTATTACACAAGCATCTGCACTATAAAAACTTTGTCTTTCTAGATATCTGCACATAGCTCTATCCACAGTACACTGCTATCACTGCCTCAGGCAAAGGAAAAGCATATTGATTTTCCTGCAAATTTCCATACCTTTATTTAAAGTTGACTAACTGAAAATTTGCCCTTTAAATAGGATGCTACATCCCACTTAGGTAGCTGAAGTTGCCAGCAGAGTTTAGTTGGTAAGATATTCAAGGACAAATGCATGAGTCCAAAACCAAATGCAGGGGGCTTCTCTGAGATAAACAGCAATTATTTATACTCCAGCTTATCACTTAGACACGCAAAATAAGGCTGGAGAAAGAAGAACAATGCTATCCATGGAGAAATGGGGATTACAGGATTCTGGATGTACAGATTTTTATTATACCCATTTTTCAGAAAAGTAAATAGAGAGGCAGAGTGCATGGATTACTCTGCAAATAGAGGGTGGTAGAAAGCCTGTGCTCTATTTTCTGGTCCAACTTCAATATCCTGTGCTAGGATTTCAAGAACACGTAATATCCTCTTGCTTTCCTCCCTTTGCCCATTACATTCCTTGTCGTTTTCAACTCTGCCGATAAGAGTCTGTGAATCTGTGCTCTGGATGTCAGGACCCTGCCAGCAAGGTTTGCTAATTATCCTAACTCCCCCTGCTGGTGGGTTTAACTACAACCCAAACTCAAAACCCTCCTCTCATTTGACTACAGTAACTGTTAAAAAGTATTTTTCTAGTTAATCCACATAGCAAAAGAGTACCTCAGAAGCAAGAAAACTTGAAAAGAAGGTGAAGTTTATGTTAGAATGTGGCTCAGTATAATTTAAATAAATTGGAGGTTTGATATTATTTCTAAAACTGGTCTTTGTGATTAGGTTTGTGAAATCTAAAATAAATACATTGGTCTAATTTTTCCCTTACTCTTTTTTTGTTCCCACACCCCTTCTCATTTTTGTGGTTTGCAAGATTTCCCTTTGTCTCTAAGCTCTAGACTTCTACTTAATAAGTACCAATAAAGATTGGATGTTATCCTTAAACAGTGGTAGCATTCCCCACCTGCTAATTGCTTTATTTGTACTTATTGTTTCCGCCCTCTCATCAACAGGGGCTTTAGCATAAAGGGCAATGAAGTAGAACGTGATGAGGCGAACAGGAGCCCGCCGAGTGAATGCTTCAGTAATTACATGGTAGCCGGGAGTAGCTCTGCTCAAATCAAATTATGAGCCTGGATTACCTAAAATTCTCAGGACACAACCAGGGTTTTCATTTGTCTGTAGGGTACTGCTGACAAGCAGCCATCTTTCTCTTGCCTCTATTCCTCACAGAGATTATCAAAGCTCCATTTCCAGTGCAACATTCCCAAAGCAATGAGACGTTGGGGAGAACACCGTTTTCCTAAATGGCTTGCCTGCCCCCGTGTGTTTTATAACTTACTACGATTTTTTAAAGACGTTTTGTTCATGTTTATCACCAACTTAGTCATTTGTATATCAAAGTTCACTCTCAGCTGAGTTTATTCAAGCTTCCTTGGCAAATATTTATGCCTTGACAACACCCCAACCAGCCAGAAGGCAATTGGCACACAAGTCACTAGGATCAGGCAATGTTTGGATCCTTGTTTGAACACCCGACCATCCCCTTGGAAAGGTACACTGCACCGGAAATCACGTACTAATAAGGGAACAAGACTCGAGATGAGGCCATCAGGAACAGGAACTCAAATCTGTGGCTTGATTGCATGGCCTCGAACCAGTCGCTTAACCTCTCCTTTTCTCTATCTGAAATCCAAGGAGATTGAACTAGATATTCTCTACGGTCCTTTCTAGTTGTGTGGTTCCATACAGTCTCAGTACTACTTCGATAATATACACAGGGGACAGTACATAATTTGATTTCAGTAGCTAAGCAAAGCAAGGTAAATTATTTCTCAAATAGTTTAATGTTTATTAAATCAAGATTTGGTGTGTCCTAGAGCAGGTTAAAAGTGAACCAAATGTTGATGACCACTGGAGAGACGGTTGGGTTCAAGACAGTGCAGCCAGGCTGTGTGGTGTTGGGTCAATCCACCGAAACTTCTGAGAGGGGTGGGCTGCATGATCTCTAAAGTCATTTCCAACACTGAAATTGTGGCTCAAACAGAAAACAATTCAAATTACTGCATTCCTATATATGATATACAGTGCATTTTACTCTATATTCTTGAGGAAAAATAGATATTGGTCTAAATAACTACAAAACAGATATTCTGTGTTCCATATGACTCTGTCGAATTTCCCGCTGGTCTACAAGTATGGATTTAAAGTTGGCATCCTGATGGGGAAGACAGGTAAGATTATAACCATCTCAAAGGTAAGAGACTTTTTCAGAAATGGTCATCATAGCGATACATTCTGATATCCCATGCCAATTTGTTAAGGTGACTCTTAGCTAACATCAAAAAGATAATGAGATTTTTATTTTCATGGCTAATATCTTAATTTTGAAAGCCACACTGAAAATATTAGTTGCATGTCCATTTTTTTAAAAAAGCTGTATTTCTCATTCTAAAGCCTTTTTAAACCACTCATTAGCTAAAATGTTACAAAATAAGCTGAGTTTTAAATTGATTCCACTTGAGAACTAAAGGACTTAGTTAATGATGTAAATTTATTTTAGTTTTCCATATTATTATCCTTAATTTAAGAATTATGAACATAAGTGCTAGCACCTTCTAAGTACCTGCAGTATTTCCCTAAAACACTAGCTATATATATCCATACCATTAAACCACCCAGCCAGTAAGACACCAATAGAACCACTCTGTGCATGAAATGGCATGGCCTCAAAAGGACTTAGTCCTGTTTCAGACCACTAATGTCCTTTGTGGGGTTAACTGAGATGAATGGGCAAAAGAACACCACTTGGGAATGCATTAGATAAGCAGATTACCAAAGAATCTAGAGCTTACAAATGCACAAATTCTACAAAGATAGAGTAACAGAAATTTGATTTCTGGTATTTCAAGTCAAACTTGAAAACCTCATTCCAGGAGTTTTCTGAAATACTTGAAGAATTTCCAAACCTACTTTACAGACTTGAAAGTTTATAGAAATATTAAGATTAGCCCATCTGGGGTTTGCTCTGAACCATTGTTTCTCTCTTTTACTTGTGGTTGAAGCAGGCAGGGAAAATAAGTTTTACCAAGTGTTAATTATATATTATTTGTCATTTTCCAATTATAATATCCTTTCCTTTCCATCTTGTTTACTTGCCATTAACAACACTACATCTGACTTTTTGGTATTATAAAAGTGGAAGTTTATGTGTGTGTGGGTGTGTGGATTTATAATATGTATTTTATACATATACAGTATGTATTTTGCATACATACATATACATACAGCATGCAAAAGGAAGTTTTCAGACTGCTGTGTTTAAAAAACAATATTGTTTTTTGTGCCACCATTTCCAATCAGCAACTTACTCTCAAGCTGACTTCTATACAAGACTATAGAAATATTAGTGTATGAAATAATGTTACACACCCAGTATCTGAAGCCAGGCTATGGTTGCAGTCCTGGTTCTCTTTCCTAATCCAATAACCCTAGAAATTGCTTAACCTGTGCCTCAGTTTCCTTATCCACAAAGTGAAGATAATAATAGCATCGACTTTATACGGTTGTTGTGAGGATTAAATGAGCTTATATATGTGTAACAAATTTAGAACCGTAGCTACCGTATAAGAAGTATTAGGCAATTAGATGTTATTATTACTATTGGCAATACATTTGTAATAAATTACAGAAGTCTCTCTACAATTAAACTACCCTCTCCATTATAAATCTTCTAAATATATAAAATCTTTAAAATATAAAGTCTCCTATTTCATTTTTCTTTTACTCCCACCATTGTCCAGTAAAATAGAAGTTTTATTATTGTTATTTTCCATGAATAATTTTGCCAGAAGAACTCTCAAGTTGTTTATAGAGAGGTACTGTCCAATAGAACTTTCTTTGATGATGGAAATATTCTATTTCCACCCTGTCCAGTACAGTAGTCACTGGCCACATGCAGCTAATGGGCGTTTGAAATGTGGCTAGTTTTACTAAGGAATATTCAATTATATTAAATTTGAATTTGAATTAAAAGCACCATGATGACTCATAGGGCTACCATACTGGACAGCATCATTATGGAGCATTTTGGGAGTCACATCTAGACTTGAATGTATGGCCCTGATACTTGATGACATTTATTCTCTTGGAGCTTCCATTTCTTCATACATAAAATAGAAAGAGTAATGCCTAATACAGTAATATTTGTAAAGAGCCTTGTGTAATGAAGTTTATTAATATTCGTTTTTTTGATTCTCCACCATCTTTTAAATTGGTATTATTTGAACAGACCAGCTCTTAAAAAGGACCAGACACAAGCCAGAGAGAAATGTTTAGCTCTCTCAAGATCTGAAAATGAAAAACACCAGCTCCTCCATGTTTTCACTTGTTCCACTGTAACTGTTATTCTTGAGTGGAAATGGAGATATTCTGTTCTGACAGAGGCTTCTGAAAATGCCTGAGCATCTCTCAAAAGGCACAAAACAGAGAGAATCCTCAGGACTCTCTCACACTCATAGAGCAGCACATGGGGTTCCCAGCAGTCTGTGGTCAAGAAGTGCCCATTTTATTTCCTCCCCCGGATGGCTGGCCACAATCCATGAAGTCTCTTGTTGCCTCTGTCAAAAAGCAATCACTGTGGGCCAATAATGTTCCAATATGTTTCAATAATCTTCTGATATGACATCAATACTTTTATCGAAAAACTGATCTCAAATACTTGGGGACTCCCAAAAGAACCTCCTTATATTGAAAAGTCTTCAGAATTACATTTCTGAAAGATGGTTAAAGACATTTTCATGCATCGTGGAAACAGAAGTGCAGTCTCTTCCAGTACCTTCAAGGACATGCTCATAAAGGTCTGGGATATACAACTTCAGGGCAAATATGAGCAGGAAATCACATCCCCTGGTCTGTTGTGAAGAACTTTGGAAGCACAGATTGCAGTATTTGCATTCCTAAAATGGGGAATTCACTTCAGAAGGGCAGGATGGGGTCCAACATACTTTGTCAGCAGCTTTAGTCCTTTACTGAGTTTAGCCTCTCTGGTGCAAAGACATTTTACTACCAAACTTTTCACCTGATGCTTTACAGATTTTAGCCAAGCTGGCTCCTTACCAAGTCCTGAGCATAAAGATTTCCTGGACACCTACAGCTTCATGAGAATAATGTATCATGATTGTAATCCAAAAATGGGAAAGAACATATATCCAGTCTAACATTATATCTTGTATGCCAGATGAATTGTGGCAGTGAGGGATGCACTGATGGGAAATACTGATGTCATCCAACTCTGGGCTAATAAACATCCAGAGGGAAAAGACCCACAACAACAAAAAAAAAGTAGGTGCCCAAATTCTATTAGACAGCATAGTGCTGTGGTAAAAGCAGCATTTTGGTGTTATAACTCCCCCACCCAGTCACTCAGTGACTGTGGGATTTGGATCCAGTTACTTGAATTTTTAAGCCTCGGGTCTGTAATGTGGAGATAATACTACTTTACTTTGAAGATTATAAGGACTAATTAGACAATGCGTAGAGTGCTTAGCACAATAGCTACCATAGGACTGATAGTCAAAAAAGATTTGCCTTCTTCATTACTTAGATATTTCAGAATATATTCTGATCATTCCATTTATATCTAGAGTTCCATTCCATTCCATCTACAGTTAGCCTAAACTGTCCAAAAGTATTTACTTAACCTTTACACGGGTTTTGAAAATGTATTAATTGTATTAAGCCAACACACAAATTTCAGCAAATTCTGATGAATATTTGGGATCTAGTACTCCTAGACCTCAAATAAAGTTTGGGTAATAAGGATTTGACTTTTCCCTGATGCATGAATTAGAGGTACAAGACATGATAGAGCCCACGGGCACCATTTGTTTGGATTAGTACAATCTTTTCCTTACTGAACAGCGTTTCATTATTGTTACTGAAGAGATCTTCTCCACCAGCATTGTGACTACATCAACCCTCTTCTCCTCTAGACTTGCTGCATTACAAATAAGAAACAAGGCCCCTGTGAATGGCTTCAGAACCTCTTCAGGGTCACATTACACTCAAAAAAGACCTCACTTCCTGTGTTTTCATTTGTGCCCCTTGACTGGCTCTTGGTATGCCAAATTGACTACTATCATATTCTTCCACTACCCAAACTCATCTCTGAAAGCCCTCAGTGTTTTTGATAGAACTAAACACGGAGTGGGGAGAACTGAAAAAAATAACTTTTCAGGCCCATTCCAACTCTGCAATGTCATGATTTTAAAGTTATAAAATCCAACTTCCTAAACCATCACTTCTGCCTCCTCCCTTTACGGCCATGCTATTCTCTTCAACAAGAACCAAACTGAGAACATACACCTTCCTCCCTCCAGTACACTTGCCTCCACAAAGTCTTATCCAGAATAGAAAGTAAATCTCATTAGTTTCTCATTACTTAAAACTGCAACTTATAAAAGTTCTTCCTGATCTTCGGCCGCTTCACCCATAGAGTACCCAAGCTCAGGGTGGAACAGGTAATAAGAACAGCATAAATACCTGTGAATTGACTGACAATGTTAATATTACTCATTCTTTTCATTTCACATACTTGCTCAATGTTTTACCCTTGTCTATTTATCCTCTGCATCTACTTGAAAGTTGCAGTTTGGCCCTGGGACTATCACAGTAAGACAGCACTGTAATCACTTAAGAAATCCCCATTAACCGTGAGTGGTTGATGGAGACTCATGGCTCTTAGTAGAGGCTGTCATAATATGCCATGGTAGAATATTTCACAATAGATTTATGTTAAATTGTTAATTTTAAAAATCAGTTTATAAAATATTATATGCAGTATAATTTTACTAGAAGAGAAGGAGTAACTATGCACAAGAAAAAGATGGCTAGAATATACAGCAACCGGCTGGCAACAGAAAGCTCTGGTTGGGGTTGTGGATGCTGTGCATCTATGAAGGCATGTGTGCGTGTGCTTTTCAACATTTCCTGAAACTTCCACAATGGAAGTGTTGACTACAGTCTCTACATTTTCATAGGAGGAAAAATTCTACCCCTCTTCTCAAAAAACTACATCAAATTGCTGCAACAAAAAGTGGGCTCCAATGTCAGGAGCCAGCCTCTTGTCTGGGCGGCCTCCTTCTGTAGCTTATGAGGCGATATTGTTTAGTCTTGTCCACACTGAGAAGCTTTGAAGTTTTTCTTGTCAAATTTCACTTGGACTTATCAGTCAGCAGCAACCTAGTGACCACAGTTTTAAAACCCTGCTATTAGGTGCAGTACATGGGGGGTATTTCATCACCTATGAATAGTTGGTAATTTTTACAATAGCACTTATTCTACTGAAATAAATTATACATTCCTCACAAATGTCATCAAAAGAAACGTATCACAATGGTATCAAACATAAGACCTTTCAACAAGTAAAATGGTGTTTAAAAGGGTGGGAGGGCATGGATTTATAAATCAGCCAAGGTGCTAACTCACGTGGGATACATGTATTTAAGAAGAAAGAGCCTGCTAAAATGCGAATGATGGCATAGCATACCTTCCTTCATTTCAGTCTGTTTCTTCCAAACTGAATCCCCCACCCTTCCTCACTGGAGAAAGTACAAGGCCATTCACCAGCAGAGAGAAAATAAATGTGTAAACCTCATAGAATCAGCTCTTCACAAATTGGCAAATATTGCTAGTGGTAATTATCTGCAAAGACTTCAGTCTTGTCACTTTCCAATTTTCTCCTCAGTATTTAACAAAACGGAACCAACTCTTATTAGTAAAATAATTTTTCAGGATGTGTAGAGCTAGTTTCCTTAGAAAAGCTTTCCTTGTTTTGTGTGTGTGTGTGTGCGTGTGTTTTAAGTTAATATAATTCCCTTGCTCCTATTTGAAAGCTGAAAGCACTTGCACTCTTAACCCACTTCCTGACCAGGAAAATCGCTTTTAAAAGATTCCTGTTTTTAAATCACAGATCCAGGCGCTCTGAGTTTCTGCCGCCATTCATCTGTGCTGAGTTGCAAAAAGAGAACTTGAACCTCCCAGACAGATACACTTTCTGAGAACCAGTTTGAGATCTTCTTCACCCATGTGAATTACCTTAGGATAATAACAGAATCAGAGAAGATGATATGTATCGACAATATAGAGTCAAAATTATGGATATTCATGTAGATAGTTCAAATTAACTACTGGTTCCATTTAGAAAAGACCCCGCCTCCTGAGAAAAGAGAGTTTGAGTTCATATCCCTGCGCCTCACTCCTCTACCGTTGAGGGTTTTTTTTTTTTTTGGTGGGGAGGGGGGCGGGTAGAGATGCTAATTTTAATTAATGGAAGATCCACTAGACCCCAGGCAAGGGCTTGAGTCCGAGGACCGGGTCTCCTCCTGTGCCTCTCCCGGGAGTAACGAGCAAGCCGGCTTCATTACTGGCAGCTGAGGGGAAGGGTCACTGAGAATGGATTTGCAGGGCCCTCATTGAGCGATCGTTCCATGCTGAGAGGAGCTGGCCGTGCTCTCGGACACCTGGTCATTAACATTGCTAATTAGCAGCCATTAATCAGAGCGCTCGCTTTTTTTTTTTGTCGTTGTTGTGTGTCACCGGCTCAGAGGAACCAAGTGAATAAGAAGATTGTTTCATTACCTCCACGAGAGGTGGAATGAAAGCAGTTCCCATCAGCTCAAGATGAGATGGATTAGGGAAAGGTTAGACAACAGTTTGAGATGAGCGGAATGGGGGGAGGGGGGGGGCCTTGGAGGGGCCAGGAGACCTGAGCTGTGTGCTTAGGGAAAAGCAGTCACCTATAATTAATGAAATCTTCTGCAACCTAATTCTAATCGCTGCGTGAGTGTTCCTCCAACCACCAAATTTTTGTACTTTCAGAGATTTATTTTCTTCTGTTAGTGCAGGGAATTATCTTTCAGTCATCTTAATTCTGTTTGGAACGCTGGAGGTTTTAGGTTTGATATTTTCTGCCTTCTCATTCTAAATTCATATGTTCATTCTGATTGATGTAATTTAAAATTTTAAGTAGTTGTTACTAAAGCACTTTTAGAATATCTTCACTGTTTTACCCAAATGGATATATTGCAACCAACAGTCAAAAGGTAACCAAAAAATAATAATTCTACAGATTTTAGAATGGAAATAATAAAAATAAATGGTTTATTCTTACTCTTAACTACCCCTAGAAGGCAAGAGGGAACTCTGTACTGATTTGTATATAATGACACTGAGAAGAATAACACGTCATTAAAAGGGACTAAAGATGGTGTGTGTGTAAATTGTTTTTTGTTGTTGTTAATTCAAGTGGCAATGTGATGAACATGTTTAAATGGAGCTTTTTTTCTCTTCTGGAATGTGAGTGTAATACAGCACACTATATTTTTCTTAATTTCTGGAAAATGGAAATCTTGGTAACAGGTTGCATGTGCCAATGTTGTCATCATCACCATTTTTTATCTAGAAAAGAATATTGTAAGAACACTTATTTAATTAGCAGGTTAGTTAACTTCTGTGAGTTCATTCGTTTATTAGAATGTGCTCGCCCAAGAGCTGACGAGCAGATCTCAACTTATGTGGGAAGTCCTCTTTACTAAAACAGTGAGAACTTCATCCAGCTTTTTGCTGTGTCTGCTTTGAGTCTCTCTGTAGTGGGTTACAAAATGTGGTTTGCAGTGGCACTAAGTGACTAGGAAGCAGATTGCCTAAGTATTTATTAGTGTTGTGGTCTCATTTGGACATGTGTAATAAATATACATTTGCACATATAATACATACCCCTTTCAAAGCGAAATTATTCATTTAATGTGCCCTACATTTCAAAACAATAAAAGGCTAAAATAAACCTGTTTTTTATGTACTCATTTGCTCTGTTTACAAAGAACTATGAAGTTGTTGGGGAAGGAAGCAAGTATGTAAAACTAATCTGAGGAGGATTTCAATGAGGTTGAAAATCCGTAATATGATTTCTAGGACTTCATGGGAAAGTTGAACACTCAAGGGGAAATTACACAAAGAACAGCTGAGAAAAAGTTGCATTCTGGCACAGAATCATGCAAATGGGGCACATTCTTCAGTTTTCTCATGACGGATTGCTTCTGAAACCACTGAGCCGAGCTGCAGCAATGCTAATGAGGGAGATGCATCAATGAACAGTGTCATCCCAGGGGCTTCCAAAGGGGACAGGGGGGTGGGAGGGGGCCGAGGGAATTGGTGGAGGAAGAAGGAAGAAAGGAAGAAAAAAGAGAGAGAGAGAGAGAAAAGAGAAAGAAAAAGGAGGGACAGCAGTTGAACTTTGAATTACTCTGGATAAACCATCGAAAAACAAAACTTGACTTAGCAGATAGGGATGGAAGGTACAAAATGAACAGAAATACAATTATATGCCTTTATGACTTTAGAGACTGACAAGTAACAAAATAGGATGGGAGATAGAAAACTTCTTAAACTGTGTGCCTGTTGAACTAAAAATGAAATAAAGGTTGGGAGCGAAAATGCTCCTACCCAGAGAACAGCTTGTGGTTTCTTTATTAAGGACTCTGGACTACAGTGGAAAAGACTGGGAGACCATCTATCCCAGAAAAAAACGAACACTTCTCAGTCTTAACTTCTTTGTGGTTGCAGATTTCTGATCTGAATATTTTTGTCTAATTTGTAAACTTGCACACCTGTAGCTCACTTACCACAAATGAAAGAGTTTGCTTGTCATTCCAGTTGTGTCTTGAATGTTTTTTTAAGCCTTAAACACATACACACAAAGATTAGTTTTTTAAAAAGAGTATTTCTCTTGCGATTAATAAGTGACTACTTTTGTAGAGAACTGTGAGAGATTTCTCTCTCTTGAGTTGCTAAAATCATCATCCACTTGCTTCCATCCCCACCTAGTAAATGCAAAATTCTTAATTTGCTTCACATATTCTTTCCTTTTCGGACATCCAATATACTATATTTCTCATGGAAATCAAGGCAATAGCTACTTATTGAGCATTAATTATATTTAAGGCACTTAAAGTATTTTTATAAAGAAACTTCTAAAAAACACATAATGCTGTAAGTTTCAGACCTTTTAAAGTGGTATTAAGTTCCCAAACATTGTGAATTAACTCCCTGTATAATAACACCACCTTGAGCATAGCCAATGTGATATTGATGTGAACTATGTGGTATACTTCTGTAATTTCCCACTAAAGTTAATTCAGTGCTGGTTCAGTCACAAGTATACTTAAAATGTATTTCTCCTTTAAGGATCTTACTTCATTAGCAACTGGTTTTAAACATGTAAATGGCCAACTATGCCCCTGCCCTTCCTTCCCTGCATTTGCAAGCACTGCCATTTCAGCTCCTTATGTTATGTACATAAACAAATAGAAAAAAATGATTTATAAATTCCAATTCTTTAATGAATGAGTAGTATATAAGAAGCTCTGCTCTAACCCAATACAGGTTGATGCTAAAATCAGGTCGCTGTTTTTCTTCTGCTTGATTTCAACCAATAGGAACTGCAAGATTCAGAATTAAAACTGAAAGAAAAAATCCCTAACTCACTCTATTGTGTATTACAGTTCATATGGTATAGTTTCCAAGACCACCCACAGTTCTGAGACTGCCTAATGGAAGATTGTATCAGCTGCTGTACGTAATGACAACTAGATGAGTTAAGAATGAAGTGTTAGCATTCATAGTACTTGTGGGCATAAAACAGATTATTCACATCATTTCAAAGATAACCTTTGTAGCAAAATGCATTCATTCATGTAACACATTTCTAACTAATCAAGTACATTATCTATTGAAATTAGCTTAAAATTTTAAATTTCTCAGATAAAAAAATCTATTACATTAAAGGATCTGTTAACATGTATTTAGACAATTTTAAATTATATATTAATGGAAACTGCAAAGCATGTTTCTGGCATTTCAGTGTCATTTAACAGCATAATTATGAACAATGTTATTAATTGGTAGGTTGCTATTGTCCATCACACACCTGAGAGATCCCAGAGGGTCTCAAAAAAACTTTCCCTCTGAAAAATCTCTAGACAGAATACATTTGAACCACCAGGTATCTGGGAGTAAAGGCTGAGGCAGTCCCTCTTCTTGCTTCCATGCCTTCCTTTCCAAGAAGTGACATTTCTTTGAAGTCTCCTGTTTTATTAAATCCCTATGATTTACCCTACAATATCAGCCATGTTCATTTTACTATAAAAATTATTTCTACTAACTATTGAACTTGCATGCCTTTAAATCTTAAAGCAAAACGGACACTCCAGGAAGATGCACCTTGTCCCCCCCCCTCCCCCACCTCCACCCCACCCACACCCAAACGTGCCTCCGGAAAACTGACATCGTGAGTGAGGGAGGGCAAGGCAGTCCGTGAGCCTGCCTTGGGCTAAGGGACTCAAGTTTGAAACCCCGCAGCAGACTCACTGTGGCTCTGGGCACCTAAGCTTTTAGCTGCTTTGATCCTTGGCTTCCACAGGTCAAAAATGAGGGACATAGATTAGGTGTTGATCTTGAAACTCTTTTCACTGTTAGGATGCTATCATGATTCTGGTTAACACGTTTTGTTTTCTCAATGGAGAGGAACAGTCACTAAAAAGATTAAGTAGGTTAACTCAGTGAATCTTGTCCAATATAAAGACTTTAAGAGTGCAAGGCCTCCATATGTGAAACATAAAAATAAAAACCTACTTACTGGTTTGGTAAATTTAATCCTCCAAAACTTTAAATATCAAAGCCTGGAAAAAATGTCCTGCTTGTATTTCCTTTTGCTTTTCCTTGTTCAATAAAACTATGTTGAATTGGAAACAGGTAGTTATAACCCTCCATTAATCAAAGCTTTTTCTTGGAGCATAATTCCAAGAGGAAGATGCAAAAAGGAACCAAAAACACCTCATGACAAGTTTTTGTCTTGTTTTGTTTTTCATTTCAAAATGTCTATTTTGTACACAGTTATTTACTTGGTTTAGGGTGCCACACATCTCCATCCTTATCTATGGCATTTTGGTTTCCAGCTCATGCTCTGGAGCCAACCCTGGGTTGAAATCCTACCTCCTGCATTTGCTTAGGGAATTCTTTATCCTAAGGCTTAGTGCTCTCATCTGTAAGATGAAAATAATGAGACCTCACAGAATTGGGGGGAATTAAATGAGGTAATATATATGTCAAGTGCTCAGAGCAGTGTTTGGCCCAAGGAAAGTAGTCTACTAATGTTATCTCTTATTAATACCATTACCAGATGGTGGAAACTTAACGCCAAGTAGGAATTAGCTATGAGGAGTCTGAAGGGGGAGGTTCAGGAAGAGGGAGACAGAATATTCCAGAAAAAAGAACCCCAGAAAGCCTGGAACTGAAAGTGAACATGGGAAGTTTTGAGAACTCTCAGTAGCTCAACCTGGCAGGAGGTTGGGTGGTGGGTGGAGGGCAGAGATGGAAATTGAAGCTAAAGAAGAAAGAAGGGACTGGAAAGCCACTTGAAGTTTAGATGTGCCACTGAATGGCCTCTTAACACCAAAGACCCATTGTCATGGTAAAACAGATGCATGAAGCATACCAGAGATATTACAATAGTAATGCAGAATCCTTAGCCAAGTGCCCTCCAGATCATCTTCCAAAACTATGTTCTTTGATTAAAAATGAAAAGGCTTCCATACTTCCCACACCTCTCCTCTGCATGATCGCCATCCCCAGCCACTGTCATGGCGCCCGGCCAGTATAGACAGTCCTCTCTGCTAGCAGGGGAACAACCTGCACATGAAGAGTCAGCCACTAGGGATCCTGGTGATGTCACCTTACCTCCTGTCCTAGCTGACAAATGTGACCCACAGCCCCCGTACCCTCAGGCTTGGTCTGGCCAGGTTATCCCTCACCTGTGTGCCTTGTGTATGTGTCCCCATCCCAAGGCAGTCTCACTTCCCAGGCTTCAGTTTGTGCTCTTCACACCTCAGCGGCTCCCTATTTCACTCAGTGGCAAATCTAAACTCCTCCATTCAGCATTCCAGTCCCTTCTTTCTTCCTCAGCTCAATTTCCATTTCTGCCTTCCACCCACCACCCAACTTCCTGCCAGGTTGAGCTACTGAGAGTTCTCAAAACTTCCCATGTTCACTTTCAGTTCCAGGCTTTCTGGGGTTCTTTTTTCTGGAATATTCTTTCTCCCTCTCCCTGAACCTCCTCCTTCAGACTCCTCATAGCTAATTCCTACTTGGCCTTAAGTTCTCAGCTTATATGGGAGACTTTCTTAACTGTAGAAGACTTGGTTAGGGGCCTGCTTACATGTTCCAATGGCATTCCAGTCCTTACCCTTATCAGAGTTGGATTTTTTTTTCCAAATATCATTGCAATAGGTAAATGTTTATTTGTCCTATTCCAAATAATAAATTCCTTGACATCAGGGGCTGTTTTACCACTGTACCCCCAGCCCTGAGCACAGAGCTTTTTACATAGTAAGTCCTCAATAAATATTTATTAAATAGATTTCTTTTTATATTTATCAGATTAATTCATATATTCATCTTGTGCTCAACATGAAAGGCACATTGATTATAAAGGTCATTCTTAGTACACTGCAACGTTAGAAACTGCCAGGCACTAGCCAACCACAGAAGAGATAGGGGCCTAATGAAACATGGACCCTCAGCTTTCGCCATCCCATCCATCCTAGGGAATAACAACCTGCATGCTGCAGAGAGTTCCTTGCAGAGCTATTAAATTTCCATTGAGGAAAATATTGCTAGCTTATTTATGCATCTGCAAGGCTTTCCCTTCCATCCCAAAGACTGAAGAACCCTGGGATGGGAGACGGTGTTTGTTGTGGGAATACAAGGAGCATAGATCCATGAGGGGTCAGTGGGAAGATCTACATAATGAAGTCACGACTGGTCGTGTGGAAGAGTTTGGGACATAGATCTTTTGAAATATTTTGTTTATGATTAAGAAGAACTGTGAGGTTTTCCAACCCCTGTACATCTGTAATGCGTGTGTGTGTGTGTGTGTGTGTGTGTGTGTGTGTGTGTGTGTGTGTAGGTGAGCTGGGCAGTTCTCTTCCTTGTGTCTTATGACTAAATACTAATTATTTAAGAGTGCTTTTCTATACCCTCCTCTACCCTGATTTTACCTAGCATTTTACCCAGGCAGACTCTCCTGTAAATCATGAGTCAGTAGAGGAAAATTTCAAATACCTCTATTCCAATCACAAACACCTTTTTTGGAATACCCCTCTCACTTCACTTCTGACCTTATGCCCATTCTACTTTCTCCAGACTTTCGATCCTATTTCAGTGCCCATTTTTGATTTCCATTATGGATCCCGAAACTTGACTTTTCTCAGGTTTTCCCTCTTGATCTTTTAGAACTTTGGTTCCTTAAACTCAATGTTTGGCCAGTTCCACAACTAGACTTTAGTTACCCTGAACAAGTATTTTTTATCTGTCTTTTGCTAGAAATACATATTTCATATACATCAAAAACCAACTTAAAAAACAAATAGCCATTCTAGAACCAAATGCCCATGGTGGACTTCGGACCGCCTCACCCCAACCGCACAATAGACTAGTGTTTCCCAAAGTGTAGGACCTATTCCACATTGGCTGGTGGGTATGCGGTGGTACACAGACCTGGCGCTGAACACCAGTGATCCACGAGGGGAATAAGAAAACACTCTTTTTTCATTTCTCTGTTATTCCTTCTGATTCCAGTAAGAATAAAGTCGCAGCGTTAATCATGAACACATTTCCCATACTTTACAATACTCTAACACAGAAGAATTCAATAACAGTTGTTTCCATTTATTTAGCAGTTACTGTCTCTTTACAGCACATTATATTTGTCTACTGTTTATAGTAGTAATGTTTTCAGAGTAGTTTTCCTTACACCCAAATACCATTTAAAAGGTACATCGCATAAGGAAAATATTTAAATAATAGTACAAGTACAGGTAGTGTGTGGCCATGATAAAAAACATAACATTGCTCATGAATTGCTGAACTTCAGTAGGCAATAAAAGATAGGCCAAAGTCGTAGATCAAAATTAGACATAGATATTAGGAATAGCTTAGATATTTTCTGACTCTCAACATCAGGTTTTCTTTAAATCAGCAGTAAAAAACGTTTTCATTAATTCTCTAAGCATTTCTTAAGGACATTTTTAAAAATACAGACTCCCTACTTCTATCCCTAGCCCTTCTTCAAAACCATGAAATGTTTGTTCCATAGACTACAGCACTCGTGAGTCAACCAAAAAAAAAGGATCCTTTAGTCTCATAATTACCAACGGAATAAGCAGAACCTTGAGAAAACAAGCTGGCGTTCAAGAAAATAATTTTCATTGCCAGCACCTAACCACCGGTCTCTTTCTTAAGAAGAGGATGAGGCCCACAGGGTGATAAAAGGCCTTATAGAGCCGCATAAAAGTCCCACATGTGCTGCCCCCTGAGCGGCCTTCAAGGGGTAAGGGCTGCAGGGGGCCAGGGAAACAGGGCCAAGAGCAAGACAAAAAAAAAAGAATCTTGCTTCTGGAGAAGCAGCTCTTCTTACACAAAAATCTAATTAACATAACAGGTTCCTGTTTGCAGAAGATCTTGTTATCAGTGAAAAACAACAACAATACCAATAATAATCCTAATAATAATAAGATGAGTCCTAGCAGTTGGGGTTTCTGCAATTACAGTGTGAATTGCTTGAGAGGATTATATGAAGTGCTCTCGGCTTGGAGGGGGAAGTAAGACGCTCGGGCTTGCAAGTCGCCAGCAGCTGCTTGGGGGCCGTGCACCTGCCGGTTCCAAGGCTGTTTTCACCTCGAGAGGAAAACAGGCCCCTCCTCTTTCCCTTTCACAGCCCCCAGTCCAAAAACCACCCCTAAGAAGAGGGGAGCAACGGAGAGAAAGATGAGAGGAGAGTAAACGGCGGCAAAAAATAAAACTAAAAAAGTTCATCCGTAGCAGCAGAGCGGCTCCCCCACTTAGTGAGAAAACCTCGGAGCCGGGAGCGAGGGGAAAGGTAGGGGGCGGGAGGAGGGTGAAGAGTGGAAAGCAATGACTTCATTCTAATGCGGCAACAGACCAAGCCGATCTGATATTGGCAAAGTTTCAACGAAAATGGGGTGGGGGGGCGAAGGGGCGGGCGGAGAAGAAAGGACTCTTTTACTGTTTCAGGCGTCTAAGTCCTCCCGAGGAGCATAAGCTCAGCTCGACACTCTGGGAATAGCAATGAGGCACACACAACAATCAAAACACACTAAATCTGTTTGATGATTCAAACACATCATGCATCTGCACCCACAAAATAGGACTTCAATTAAATAACCTTGCAGATTTGAACAGGAAAAGAAGGGAGAGCGTGAGGATTTTTAATTAGTAACTCCGAATACAAGCAGTTCTGTAAAAATTAGGTGTTTGCACTACACTTTATTCTAAACTGAGTTGTAAGCGTGTAAGCTAAAGAGCACGAACAGCTCCTCCCTAACAGTGGCTTGAAGTTGTTTTCCTTCCTTATCCAGAAGACTGTAGGAAGCTGCTTCCACGAGGCCTTTACCAAAAAAGCAAAAAGAGTCTGTGTGATGGTTTTTGGTATGCATTCACACAAACACGCATACACCCAGACGTTTCCCTGTGTTACAGGAAAACTCTATATGATTTCTTGAAACAAAACACACACTAAACAGAAAAAGAATAAAAGCCCATGTCTCAAATGGGATCATTGTGCAAACTACAATTTCTGTTCTAAGAATTTTTACTTATATCGAGGGGTTTTTATTTCTGTGTAGGGATAAATTATTTCGCAACCCAGTTATTACTTGGTCTTTGAGCACATGATCTATTATATATGTTTGAGTCCACACTGTAGAATATCACACAGTTGTTGTGAATGATGTGCTTGAATGACCCAGAGAAGCATTTTTTTGTTGTTGTTATAGAGATCCAGATTCACTATTTTCAGGCTGACTTCCAAGTAAGCTTGGCCTGGTCTCTGCTTGCTTTAAAAGGAAATAATTCATATTGAAAAGTGGAAAAGTGTTTGTAAAACTCCCTCTTTGGACTCGGAAACATTTCCCTCTTCTATTGAAAATTTCTTCTACCTGCAACCTAAGCATAAATTTGAAGAAATAAGAACAAGTTTTTGAAACATCCCAGACCACACTCCCCCTGCCCAAAAAGGCTCCAAATGTATCAGTTACCTGACAAAATATAAATAAAACCTATTGCAAATGTAAGCATTTTTCTCAACATGAATCTTTGAGATTAATACAAAGACTATTTATTTAGCAAAAGAAGAAATCCAAATTTGCAAATTAATAAAGCCTGAAAATGAACAAGTCATTCTTAGAATCTGAAAATACAAATGACTCACAGAAAGGGAGGCAAGAATTCGAGCATAGGAGTATGAACATAAAAGGTCTCACCACATTCATATTTTCAAAGTAATTTGACCAGTGGCGGCAGTTACACTTTTTAGAAAGCACACAACTTTGGGTCAGAACAGAGTTCAAAAGGAACTCAAGCTAGGGATATTATATATACCCATCAGTCCCAGGGAAAATATGCCCCTTTTAAAAGCCTGCAAGCCTTAAGTAAAGTATGAAAAAAAGATGGACAATTCTGTTAATCATGGAAGTGGAAATTGCCTGCACTTCTGAAAGGAGGAAAGTGCAGCATTCACAGCATCCCACAGCCAGATTCCTCTCGGTAAACAGTGAAGCTCTGCCTCCCACAGCAGAATGAGGCCAGATTTGGGGTGAGTTCTTCCTTAATGGAAATGAGGAAGGCACTTCAACCTGGGAGGCAGGAATCCCAAGTCTCCATCTTAACTCAGTGTGGCCTTAAGGAAATAACTTGCTCTCGCCTCAATGTTTTTACCTGTGAAATGAGAGAGCTGAATCATTAGGTAGTCTCAGAGATGACATCTGGTTCCAAAATGCTGTGATCTTGTGAGTAGAACCAGACAAGACCTACAGTGTATTTTGCACTAAGTGGTTGACAAGATTTCTATTCCTCTCCCACTGCCAAGATTAAACTCCCCAAAGAAGTTGACTCCCCAATAACTCACAGCTTCCATGGAATCTCTTCAGTTAGGCTAAGAAATCCCCAAAGAGTCTAAAAGAATAAAAATAAATGATCTATTATGGAGCTCCTGGAAGTTCTGACCTTTCACCCATCTTTAAAGTTCTGGTATTTTCCAAAGTACATCCTGTGAGGTGGGGGTTCAGATTCTTGGTTGGGGTATGGGGTGAAGGGCACTTGGTCAGCCTACTCACAGCTCCTTTCCCCGCACTCAGACCCACATCCCACAGTAACACACGGCCACTAGTGGGGCTGTATCCCTGGTGTCAGGAGGGAGAAAGGTGACAGCCATGGTGCCCCCTCACCTCCCACTCACCCGGGTCCAGCCAATCAGTTTATCCTCCCAGCTTCCGTTTTCTTCAAGATTTTGCACGTGTTCTACATGAATCTTTCTCCTTTACAAATTGGTACCATATAGAGTCTAGCACTCAGCTGACGTTAATTATGCCCTGTGACATCTCACACTTTTTAAAATAACATTTCCTCAAGTGAGATATTACTCCAGTGCTCCCCAGTGTGACTGTGGTCAGCTTCCAGCACACACTGGTTACAACAATGCTGAACACACTTCGCAGCAAAATGTCTCAGAACAATTAGTTAACAAACTGGTGTTCAAGTGGTTTAGACAGTGCTTGGATTTCCCAAGCTTTTTTATTTTTTTTTAAGCCTTTATCAGGAAATCTTTTCCAATCTCTATAACAGGGTTTCACTCAAGAATTGAGATTCAGAAGTTCACTTATTCATTTGATCCTCATGCCACAAAAATATTTACCCGGCATCTGCTTCCCATCAGGCATAGCTATGCTAAGTGTGGGTCTATCAGATGGAGAATTCCCAGGCTCTCCGTCCAGTGGGGAAAGTGTAATAATAGCTAATCATAGTCCAATGCGATGGGTACAGGAAGAGCGCTACACACAGAGTAATAGGAATGTCCAGGGGTGATGTGGTCAGGAAGATAGAAAACTTTCTCCACAGGGTGGAGTCACAAGTGAGGATGTGAGGGAGCCAATAAATTACAGACATATGGGTACCAATTCACAATTTATAAAGTTTTTCTCTTATATTAGTACAATACCTGCTTTCTCACAGCCCCCTGAGCCCTTGCAATATATCAGATATCTTGAATTTAGCTGTGCTTTAATTTGCCTTTCTGAGGGGTACATTGCCTTTAGTGTTTTCCCATGTTTCTTCCTATCTGAGAAAAGCTTCTATCCCAACAAGTTTGGGTCTCCCATATACGTCTTGTTTTCACATATTCCTTAGGGAAACACTCACTAAGCAACATCTGTCAAACTCTCAAGGAAATACTGTTATAATCTTTTTCCATGTGAAGTCAAGGAAAATGTCACACAATTAATAAGCAGCAGAGCTGGGCCAGGCCTCAGGGTGCTTAACAGGTTGAAAGGAATTAAAATAGGTGAAAGGACTGTGCGAAGTCTAAGGCGCCCAGTACGGTGTCCAAGGCCTCTCTCATTCTAACAGGCTCTTTGGTCAAGACACTGAGCCCCAGGGTCAGACCCTCCTGACTTAGAATCCTGCTTCTGTCTCATGGCAACTGGATGACCCTGGGCAATTTCCACTCTCTAAGTTTCATGTCCTTCTTCTATAAAATGGAGAGTACCGAGCCTCAAAGTGTTGCAAGGATTTAATGAGATCGTAAACGTCATACCCTGACGGTATCTGAAACAGAGGTTTCTCAGTGAACGCTAGCTCACTCCATTAGTGAAGAGCTACTGTCAGTGGCTCACCTTATTGCTGCAGTGTGGGAGGTGAGGCTCATGAAGTGTGCTTGGTAACCCATCACATAAATTCACGCACTACTTCCCCTCTCGAGGCTCTCCTCCCTCCCCAACCCTGCCCAAGTTCATTTGTCTCTCTCCCATTCCACTTCTGTTTTGATATTCTACTGTACTTATTAGGCAGCATTTTGTAATGTATTTACATGTGTCCTCTACTAGATCATAAGAAACTTGATGCCAGGACTCTGTCCTAGTCATCTCAGAACCCCCATGCCTAAAATAGTGCCTACCTCATAGTTGGTAATAATAAATGCTTAGGGGATTGGACATGCAAGTATATAATGTTCTGCTGCAAGTCAACCCTCACATAAATGATGGAGACATAACTACAAAAGTGACATGATACAGGGAAAGAGCAATATGCTCAGGGTCTAGAGAGACTTAATGCTGGCATCCTCTCCCTCTCACTCTATAGCATGGACTTATGCAGATCTGGTATAAGCAGTTCAAACAAACATTCATAACTCATTTACTGGCCCTGTAAGGCCAATAAAAATGAAGTGAGACAGTAAATTGTTGGGAATAAATTTTTAAAATTCAGTTGATTCTTTCTCCAGTTTTAATCCCTAATATAATGTCAGAAAATCCTCAACTCCAGACCAAAGAGAACAAACATAAACTGTCTCAGAATCAGAAATGAAAGCAGGGGCCAGGACTAGATGGAGTTCATGGCTTCCCACATACTGTGATTCCCAAACAGAACTGCAAGACACTGGCCCTCAATAATTTTTCTCAACTTCCAAACCAACTTGAAATTCTTGCCATTATAAGTTTAGTTATGTGTGTGTGTATTTAAGGTGGGGGTAGGGGTAGGGTACACATGGCATCTTCAGAAACCCTTTTTGCAGAAATACCTGTTATCTTTTCACCTGCCTTTCTCATTAGCATATTAGCATCATCCATGGGAATGTGCCTTGTAAATCATAAAAATTATTACTATATTCACAGAATAATCTATCAGTCAGCTTTGTGGTCCCCCAAGAAGATAGCTTGGTCTTAGGGAAAGAGAAATTGGAAAAGACGGATTTCAATCAGGTCCTCAGGCTGCTATGGGACTTCAACCAGGTGTCCCCTGGAGAAGGTGGACCAGAGAAAGGTGACTTAATTAGAGCCTGGGCCTTGGCAACTGGGAAGGAAACATAATGATGGAAATAATGTCGAGATTCAATCCTATTGTCACCTGAATCTCCTCACCATTCTTTTTGTTGGTGTTTTCAAGTAAGGCGTACGGAGAACAGAGCAGGTGCTAGCCCCAGCACAGGCCTTGGTATACAGCGGTGCGAATGCAGGTGGAGTACGTGCCCTTAGGAGCACATGATCCTACTGTGAGAGGAAGGTATTACACAAGCAGGCATACTGATTAATAGTTAATTTTAAAACATGGTAGAAGTAAAAAGGAAAAGGACCAACAGATTAGGAGGCATGGGAACCTACCTTTTGGATAGAGTGTGAAAATAGATTTACCTTGACACTAATGAAGTTTGCATTTCATTAAAAACCTCTCATTAGCATGGCCTCCTGCCAAGGATCTAATGTTGGGGGAGCCCTACAGCATGTTCACACAGCTGTATGTTTTGGTAAAATTTGCAAATGTGAAATACTCTAACTGCAACCAGTTAAGACCATTGTCTCTCTCTACTCAGGTTTCCTGTCATATTTCCCCTTAGGTTGTGTGGAGTTGGAGGGCCATGGGCATCTTGGACACCCATGGCATCTGGATTTGGGGGGACCACTACACAGTGTGGTTAAGTTACTGCTAGCATCCTAGTGTAGGAAGGGCTTCCAGAAACACCTGCCAGCGTTTTTACCAATTCATGCTCAGGCCTACAGGGTGTCCCGGTATGACTGTGTCCTGCATTGCCTGGCTCCAGAAAATAGACAGGTAGTGGAGGAGAAACCAGGTCTGAAGTACAGGAGGCAAGATAGAGCTTTTGCCCGTGTGAAAATACTACTACTGAATGTTTGCATAGCATTACTAATAAAAAAATTTATGAAGCTGAAATGAACTCTCCTAAACTGTCAACAATACAAAACAAATTTTAATTATTATGCTAGAGGAAAACTATCTTTCTATTCCCACTATTATTATAATATTGCTGTCATATGAAGGGACAATCAAAAGATATGTTAGCCATGTCAATTATATCTCAATTAAAAGTATGTTAGGCATGTCAGCTATATCTTAACAACAACAACAAAAAGATACCCAGCCTAAGAATGCAGAGGAAGGTCTATTAAAACAGTGGTTATTGTACTAGTATGATTTTTACATTTATCATGATTTGTGATGTCTTTTTTTTATTCTAAATAAATAATCACTTCTGAGTGTAAATTTATATTCATGATTTTGTATTCATTTTCTTAAAGACAGCCTCCAAACTGCATAAGCCTCAGACCCCACAAAACCTGCCTCTGGTCATCCCTTATCTGTGGACATGACATTTCAGCTGAAAACCAAAGAAAGTGAAGAAAACATCCATGAGGAAAGAAAATCTGGGACTGTGGAAAGAGCATGTGGAAAGGCCTAGAGGTGAGAAGGAGCTTGAAAAGTTCACATGTAAAACCACGAGTCCCATTTATTTCCAAAGACCCTTGTTTACTATTTAAAATAATGGATATTTGGTATAGTACAATTGAAAAACCCAGAGGAGCACAAAGAAGAACTACCATATGTCTCCCAGTTTTTTACTGGAAAAATATGATTACTCCAGTTATACCACAAGGACCCTGGACCAGGTCAAGTAACTCTAGAATGATTTGGAATTTTGCAGCCTTTTAGAGCATTGTACAAATGTAAGGAATTTGGCCAATCTTTATCATCATTATCTCCCTCATCAGCATTATTAATGCCTGATCAAGAAATAGCATTAAAAATACCCTATTTCAAATCTTTTGCCAGGGTCATCAGTGTAGAAGGATATACATAGTACCTCTGTGGCGGTGAAGATGCAAGTGAAGAGGGATCTATTAGGATTCCTGTTAAAGTGAATATTTATTGTTCTGCTACCTGCCACCTGCTTTTCTTCTAGAAACAGCTCTTCTCTGGGAAAACTAACCCTACCACTGCTTCAACCCTATGATTTTAAGAGTGGCAGCCATAGTTCTCCCTCCCAACTCTCAGCCTCAGTTGATGGGTCTGGGAATGGGTACACGACCCATTTGGGGCAATCTGAATCCTACCCCCATGATTTTCTGGCTAGAGCTCAGAGAGCTTTGGCCCTCTCTGTAAGTGGTAACAAATGGGAGATGTGGGCTTGAGAGCAGTAAAAGGCCATGTTTCAAGCCACATAGAAGTTGCTCTGAGAAAATAAGGTTGGGGGTCTGGGAGAGGAACAGAATAGAAAGATGATTGTCCTGGTGAGTGTTTCCAGAGAAACCCTGTTACTAGGCATCGCTGAGACCTAGCTGCCCTTACGGCCTTTCCTGATGATTGGCTAGGTGAAACAGTATATCCCACTCTTACAATTGTGTGTCTGCTACTTGGAGCAAATAATCCCTGATATGCTAAATGTGAATGCCTCAAATGGATCTTTATCAAGTATAAGTCACCATGCTAGACTCAGGTTTACTAAAAAAGAAGATACAGATAAGAACTAGCATACTGAGTGTCTATGGAATTTCAGGAACTATATGTGAACTTCTGAATTTCTTCCTTACAGCAACCCTAAAAAGTATTGCTTTTAGGAAACTGAGTTTTAGTGTGGCTGTTAACTTGTGCAAACTCTCACTAGAAGCAACAGAAGCAAAATTTGAACTTAGATCCGATTGTGTATCTCATTCTTATTTCTCTGCTACATGTTGCCCTTTTTTGGAGTCTTACAATACAATTCAGAAAAGAGATATTTATGCAAATAATATAATGGGATACGAGCTGATGCAAACAAGGAATGGCAAAAGACAGATGAAGCACTGAGTGTGGACTGACCACCCAAATTCTACAGACCAAATTGGAATCTTGAACTCTTATTACTGCTGTTAAATCCTGTCCTTGCCACGAACCTAAAAATGTCATTGTTATTAGATAAAAGCCATAGTCAAAGCTGCTCACTTAAAAATGTTCAGATCTGCAAGCTAGAGGTAGAAAATAAAATCTTCAAAGACTTAGAAATTTTACTGGGAGAGGAGTAATGTTTAACCAAGTCTACAATAAAATGCAGAAGGATCAGCAAAAAACAGCCATCCAAAGACAAGGCAGGGAAAATGGGTCTAAACCACAGCAGAAACTACTGGAGCCCTTTACATGGGAAAGCTGTTGGCTGGCAGTAAGGGCTGTTAAACAATGAAATGGGTTACCAGGGTAAGCTAAAGAATCTCCTCATCTACAAGCCTTTAAAATAGTAAAACTTTCTTGGTTTGAATGGCTTTACGTGTGGTCTTCCTTGAGGTGGGGTGGGGTCAGGGAGCTATGGAGGGAGGAATGACCCGTCCAATCTCTTCCCAAAGCCTGGGATGCTCCCTACCTGATGGTCACCACCTTGAGAAAGGGGCTCTTTGCCATTTGTCAATGTACTGCCTCTCCTAGTTCTTGCCTACCTTAGTAATGCACTGATTCACAACTGCTGTAGAAATGATTGAAATATTTAGACATAATGGAGGAAGTTTAATAGGGTCCAGTGGGAAACCCAGGTGTTTAGATCAGCTTAAAAATAATAACCACCTCCCCTGCTGGGGGCTTTCTATTCACAATCAGCTCTGCTTTTATTCAGAACCATAAAGGCTACCTCAGACAGGAAATTATTCACGTGATTGGTCTTTACAAGTGCTGTTGGGTCTGAACTGAGGGCTGTAGAGGTCATTAGCGGGCAGCCATGTGATTAACCTTTGCCAGCCCATTGCTTTCACACTTTGTTAACAGCTTCCATTATTGCCCCTCTGAGTCCTGAGGAAGCTGTTTACTGACAGTATTAAAAATACATAGCTACAGATTCTTAAGAGCCTTGTGTGAAAGGGAAAAAACAAACCCTATCAACATCTTATAGCCAGCCAACTAGGGAAAGGGGAAACCTCTAATTTGCCATAAAGGTTTATCAAGAACTGCATTAAGTAACACTATATTTAGCTCAATGGTAGTCCCTGACGTCACTCCTTTCTTTCGTATTTATGTATGTTACAAGGACACCAGAGAATTTTAAAATTTGAAAGGGGAGCTGTAAACCCTCTGGAAATAGTTGAGGCCTGGATTCTTATTTCTGAGGAAACTAGGATGAATGTGTTTGGGGAGGAGGGTGGAGAAAGGTTGATAGGAGAATGTCCCTCTTAAGAAAAAGTATTGCCCTCACCCACATAAAGCAACCACGAGTATAAGAAAGGATTTTTATGTGTGACTCAGGGAATAAATGGTGGTTGTTCTAGCTTTCACCCCTCTCCGCACCCCAACCCTGGGCTATAAAATGTCTTGGGAGGCATTTCCTAGAATTGTTAGTGCAAGAAAGACCATATTGATGTTCCCAACTAGTGATATGCCTAAACGCTGCTTAAAAGATGGCATTCTTCAAATGATCCTCAGTCCATGACCCCTCCCACTGCCCCCATGACCTTCCTTGGAGAAGTGAATGCCCTCCCTATGACCCCCACCCCCACCTCAGCATAAGATTTCTCCCCAAGCACTTTCCCTTTATTTTCTGAATCCCAGTGAAGAATTTAACTCCCGGCTTCAGAGTATCTGCAGCTTTCCCTTCCTGGGTCAGAATTCCTAGTCAATGGGGGAAAAGGTCCAGAAGGTGATTCAAGAGATTGACCCCCTGATTTGTGTGCATATATATAGCATACAATAAATACATATTAAAGATGTGTGTGTGTGTGTGTGTGTGTGTGTGTGTGTGTGTGTGTGTGTGTGAGACCCCTGATTTTGTGTGAATTATACCAGACTTTAGTTACCACATATACACTCTGGTCAAAAAGTACAAACAAACAAACAAAAAAACGTTCAATTTCCTCTTTAAAATAACTTGTAAAACTGACAGGCCACACATACCTATATTTCATGATGGAAGAGTGGAGATGGAATTATTGCTAGGATAAGACTTTGTATTTTATGTCAAATTGTATCTGGAAACTCATTTTAAAAGTGGAATTATAACCCGCCCACCCCCCAAAAGCAGGGATTTGAGATGAAAAATGCCAAAATAACTTTAATTATAGGTTTGTTGAGGGGAGTGACATTAAAATATCAGTCACTGGAAAACTTCACATTGTTAATATGTCACTCAAAAACTTTGAAATTTGTGTTATACCATTACTATTTATTTGTACATTCTTGGTCTCTAAAGCACATGCTTGCTACTTAAGAGCCCAATTCACTATAACAAGTGGTCCAACATTTTTACATTTCTTTTAAAATCAGACTTAAATATAAATCACTGTAGGCGTCTTGATGTAAAATTTCCATTCCACTTTTGTAGATTTTTTAAATTGGACTGAATCATATGTAAATTTTTAATACAGAAAAATAACAAATTTCAATATAACCTACAATCTTTCCCTTTTTTTCCTACAAAATTCAAAATAATATTGTGGCACTGGGGAAAAAAATCTACAGTAGCCTCTAACATCAAGCTACTATTTCTTAGCCTAGACTCATTGTAGACAGTAAGTGGTTTTCTCGGGTCCCTCTCCCAAGCTGTGTGACAAAGGAAACCATGGAGACTGGGCCACCATAAAGCAACGTGCTTGACCCTCAGCCAAGCTCTCACTGAGCCTCAGGAACAGTTTCACACAGCCCTTGTTGACTAATTATTACAAGGAACCACAGTGGCTGTTTTAAACATTCATCCTCAAGGGCCCACCCCTTGACTTCCTTCGACTTAACCTCACTTGCAGGATACGACCTTACGGCTCCCTTCTCTGAGAAGGTCAGTCAGCATGGGTCCTTGGCCAAACTGGACCTGGGCCTTGGCCGCCTGAAGTTCCGTCCGCCTATGCTCCCCACCCTCACTGGACAGCCCCCACTTGACAGTTCCTCTTTCTTTAAGGCAAATATGTTGCTGCCCGGTCACAGCTAACCTTGATCAAGAGTCCATCGTGACAACAGCATTTTCCATCTCTTCTGCCCCATCCCTGTGTCTGAGAACATGTCCAGCTATCCCTTATCCTTACCAATTTCCTTTGAGGCCTCTCTCTACCTCCACTCGCACTTCTCCAAACTTCATGCTTGGCCTCTTCCTTAGTCCTCAGTCTTTCATAATTTCCGTCATCATTATCTTCTTTGGTAATCTCATCAAAACCAGAGCTACTAACCCGATGTTTAAGCAACAAATTCCTCATCCCCATTTTTAACTTTCAGAGCCATTGATTTATTCCTCAAACTAAAATCCTCCTTCCCCGTGAAACTAGCCCTTCTTCTCAACTTCCTCATTTCAATAGATGTTGTTATTAATGTCCCAGAGCCATTCTCCATGGCCAATGAATTATCATGATACTTATAATGAAATCCAAATTCCTTTTCATGGTCTAAAACTCTCCACATAATCTCTAACCTCATTACCCAAGACCCTTCACTCTCATCATGCTTCTACTTCTCCAACCCACCATGCTTCTCTCTCTTTGGGGTTCTTGTGCATTATCATCACTCCTCCTGGAACTCTACCCCCCAAATCATTCTGGGCTGGCTCATTGTCATCTGGCCTCATCAGAAAGACGGTCCAAGAAACTCTGTTGTATCAAACTTCCACAACAACTTTTCTGACTGATATTGATCAGCTAGGATTAAGAAATGATGAGTAGCTACAGTAGTGACAACAGCCAGGCAAAGGAAAAGACGGACTTTAGAATTGATTAAGAAGCAAAATCAAGAGAATTTGATGACAGTTATACCAATAGAAAGCATGAAAAAATTATGGGTTATTCCCAGATTTCTAACATAGGGGAACCAGATGTATGTTAGAGTTATTAAGCAGAATCAAAAATATAATTCAAAGACCTGATTTTGGAGGAAAGACGATCAGTTCAGTTGAAGATGTGCTAGAGTTGTGATGTCTACAGTGCAGACTGACAGATTTCCATGAGGCAGTTGGAAATATGGGTCCAGAGCTCATGAGAAAGTATTTGAAACTCTATGAATAGAAGATACGGGGTATTAAAAATAAGAGCAGAAGAGCAACCCAGAGACCACTGGAGAACACCAACATAAAAGGGAAGAGAAACCCATGTAACAGGAGGAGAGCAGAGTGTGAAGTGAATTGTGGAAGCCAAGTAGGAGTTTAAGAACAAGGAGAAATCAACAGTGTCATACCACAAGTATGTTATCTAAGATACGAACTTTAATAGGCCACTGGACTTGGCCATTATGCCATTAATTAATTCAGTGAGAACAGTTTCAGAGGCAAGGTGGAGGCAAAAGTCAGACCACATCAGGTCAAAGAGTTTAGGAGCTAGTGCAAGGAGAAGAAAGAGACTTCAGTTAGGTCTCAAGCTCTGACAGGGGAAATGAGAAAAAGGCAATAATTAAAGGGTATGTAGAGAATAAAGGATAGAGGTAGGTTCTTTATTTTTATGATCAGAGAGACTTAGTTGTTTTGGTATGTTGAGAAGAAAAAATGGCAAACTGAGACAGAAAGAGACTTTCAAGGTCTTCCCAGCTGACACTGGCTTGTTACTGCCAGTCTGTATCTCTCACTCTGTCCACCTCACCCCAAAGACCCCCAGGCTGGAGCTGTGAGCCTCAGGGAAGGCTGCAGAGGAGGAGGAGGTAGACAAGCAACCTAGGACCTCTGCCTCATCAGGAGGTGTCCAGCCAGCTCCAAATACCTGAACTGCAGCTGACAGTTTTCACATAGTAAGGAAATGTTCAGTAGGCTTTTGCATTTTGTTCTACTTAAAGAACTATTTGAATGTGACTCTTTTCCATCATTGGGTGAAGCTCTTGGGTGTTAGTACCACAGTGGAGCTCTCTTTAGCCACTGCAAGGAGGGGGAAAAGTCGTAAGAGAGCAAGCAATAAAGCCAAGGAGAACGTGGTTTATGAATGCAAAACTTACAGTAGAACTTCATACAGGAAATTCATGTCTGTATTCACAGCCTGTCAGTTTTAAAAGTTATAAAGATGTCTTAAAGAGGAAATTGAACCTTTTTTTGTTTGTTTGTTTGTGCTTTTTAACCAGAGTGTATATGTGGGAACTAAAGTCTGGTATAATTCAAACAAAATCAGGGGTCACTATAGCATATAATAGATAGTTCTGGGAGAATGCAGTAGCCCCATTTATTATGCTTTTATTCTTTTAATAAGAACATTATTTAATTCATGAAAGCGGGTGATTCAGCCATTTCTGCAGATGTGGTGTGTGTTTGCCCCTGCCCCCCCAGCTCCCCACCCCCTGACTGAATGTTGCTGGGATGCAGAGTGTATACAAGGAAAAGTACTTGTGCCTTGGACGAGAAAACACTCCGTGTGTCTTGAGCTTAAAAATGATAAAGTTTCATCCTCCTCAAAACTCCTCTATGTTCTAAACAAACTTGTATCTAGGCATTGAATATTCTTACTACATTGCAAATACATTTCAAACTTTTCAGCTACAAAATTATTTAATGCTCATTAATATCATTCCTAATTAAAGAAGAAGAAAGAAAAGAAAGAAAAACTAGTGTGTACTAATAATTCAATTTATTCTTGCTCTCATGACGTCCATGCTTCTCAGAGCCTCTTCCATCTGGAGCCTTCTTAATGAGCCTGTTTATAGCTCCTAAATAATAACTATGGACATGGCATCTTGGCTGTGTGACCTTGAGCAAGTCATTGTATTTCTCTAAATATAAATACCATACCCAGTCTACTTTCTGCTCAGTTACATCATGAGATTAAATCTCACATTAAATCCTTATCCCTCACTCTGCTGTAGGTGAGACACACTGCAAACCTACTGGAAAAACCTTTTGGGATACATAGGAGGAATCCCATTTCAGTTTCTAACTCACAGCAGAAAGTTGAAACTTTCAGCTTTGGGAGAACTTTACAAGGTTATTCTACATAATGGAAAGATCAAATAATGTTACTGCACACTGCTATGGTAATTCATTCTTCCATAAGGATTACCTCTTTGTACTAGCAAGACCCTGGGTTATCAGCCAAATAAATGCCATTTCAGTAAGTTATTGCTGCCCCGGGCCAGCTGTAACTTGCTTCGTCAACTTTTTTCCTGTCTGAAGTTCTACTGTAAGTTTTGCATTCATAAACCATGTTCCCCTTGGCTTTATTCCTTGCCCTCTTATGACTTTTCCCCCTCCTTGTGGTGGCTAAAGAGAGCTCCATTGTGTGTACTAACACCCAAGAGCTTCATCCAATGATGGAAAAGGGTCACATTCAAATAGTTCTTTACATAGAACAAAATGCAAAAGCCCACTGAACATGTCCTTACTATGTGAAAACTGTTGCCTGCCTCTTTGCACCACAGTTCTGGGAATTCAGTTCAGAAGAGATGTGCTCAAAAGTATATGTCTTTGGCTCCCATGCACGATCATGAGACAACAGAGGGACACTAAACTTTGTGGTGATTTTTCAAATTTGTGGTTCTGTGCAAAATTTCACCAACTTTCCATCACTTGAACTGAATTCAAAATGGATTCAGTAAATGTGGTACTTGTCTAAATGAAAATAAATGTTGTTTCAATTGCCTCTTTTCCCCTTTAAATTGATGGTTAAGTGTATAACAAAAGGAGAAGACAACAAACAACATATACATACTTGTCTGAAAAAGCCAAATAAATGCCACCCACATACACAGAATACCACACACAGTTCCTTTACGAAAAAAAAGTCACGTCATATAGTGTAATTATTGAATATTAATGACACTTTTTTTTCTGTCCCATACATATTACTCCTGCTAACATGCATCCAGCTTATTTTTTGCCAGTGTTTCCCTCCACTGTGTTGCAAGTGTACATTTAGGACACATCCTAGGAACCTCTTCGTAAGAACATTTCTCTCTGTGCTACTTAAACATGGCCTCTCATGTACATCCTCTGTGTCACTGGCCTTTGATAATCAGTAAAGTATCTTTGCCTGAAGAAAAATGAGTAGAATAAGCCTCTTCTAGGAAAAATCAACGATTGTTAAGTAGGTAATGAAGGTTGAAAGTACAAAGCCCAGAAACCTAATATAAATTCTCCTTAAAGGCATACCATTCTCCAATAAACTGAGAATGGCGGGCATCTCCTTAATACATCCCCATGCATCTAAAGTGATTGTAGAGCAGCTGTCACTAAGTTGCTGGACCTGATGCCTTTAGAAGCATTGCCGTAGTCCCTCATGTTAATAAAGAGAAATGTGATTAATCCCACAGGCAGTTTATATTGATTTGAGGAGGGGATTCTTGAAAGTTTGAGTTGTTTGAGAATTGGTAACTCAGCAGAGAAGCAAAATACACTGTGAAGGTCTGAGTTCTCTACTTGGCCTCCTTTTGTTAATTCATTCTCTCCTCCCAATTCCATGCTAATTATGGATTCATTAATTCAACAAATTTTATTGAGTTTCTCACACATGCCAGGTACTGCTCTAGGCACTGACAATACAGTAATGAACAAACACACAAAATTTCCTGTTCACATCCTTCATCTCTCAGACCTACGTATCAAGCTAACGTAGAGCTAGCTGTCTTCTCTCTCCCAAATCTTGCTGATCTGCACTTTCCCTAAGGAAGGGGCTCAGTTGTGTAAGAGAGAGCTCTCTCATTTATTAGAGTAAACAAAGGTCATCAGCAATCATGCACACATTCACTCAATTATTGACGATCATGCCTTAGAGGCCAGGACGTAAGCATCAAACTGGGACAGCAAGATGAAAATCGCATGGGGATTATATATTTTTGTAATGTCTTTTATGTGAACAAATTACAATTGATAGTTTTACAATTGAATTTGAACTTTTAAAACCTGCTGATAACTGAGTGTTAGTTGCTTTTCTTTTTTCCCAGGCCAAGTATTTCTCCTGATGCACTTAAGTACAGACTCTAGGGATAATAGCCATTTCTCAAAAATATGTAACTGCCCAACTTGAAAAGAGGCAGCTGGACTTGGATGTGCATCTGAGTGTTCTCACTCCATTTTCCAGAGTCACAACTCTTGCTATGTTTTCAATTAACTACTGTAACTGAAATTAATATTCCATTACACTTTTTTGATCATGCTTTAATTTAACCAACAATAATGATCAGGGCATAAAATATCCCAAGTCCTTTGTTTAGGGTTTGGTGAATAGAGCCATATGCCTGACCTCAACCCTTTGGGGAATGGACATTCAGAAAGTATTTACATGGCCCCTCAATTTTGTTTGTTATTTTCCTGTTGCTTTTTTGGTCTATGTGGCTTTGTTTACTCTACGCACTGCTAGTGTGGGGAGTGAGGCTGGAATCAGGGATTTTCCTTTATTTCTGCAATTATGGCATTTGAGAATACCCATTATGCCTCTTTTCTGTTGAGTAATTATTCCAGAAGCCTTTGGTAAAGTGAACACAACAAGTAACAAGTTTTTCTTTTCTTTTTTCTGATCAAGACTATGGTGTGTGTGTGTGTGTGTTTGTGTGTGTGTGTGAGCAGATAAATAGATATCTACTTTAAAGTGTTGATATCTGGATATCCCACCTAAATCAGGAGTTAACAATCTATAATCCAGATTCCCCCTGGGAGGCATGCAGTTTCCAGGGATAACTTGCTGTCGCTCCTTACCGGGTGAACATACCATGGCTTTGAGCCAGACACTCCTAAAAGCAAATCCTGGCTTTATCTCTTAGCAGTATGTGACTGGGCAAGTTACTTATTAACGTCTTCATCTACACAGTGAAAATAATAAATGTTACTGACCTTCATGGCTGGGTTATGAAGGTTACAGATAATACATGTGTTGAACAGAACACAGAATCTCTATGAAGGGCAGTCAATAACTGGCAGGTGTCATTAGCACTAGCATTGTTATTTCTTCCAAACTTCTCCTTTCTTTCCCTTGGTCTCATTTCCTGACCTCTCTCCCTTCCCTTTTTCCTTTTCTTCTTGCTTTCTTAATCCTCCCTTACTCTCTCCTGCCAGCGCCTCAGCTCTGTGCATGGCAACCAAGAGCACTGCTCAGGCCCACCAGCAGCGCTCAGAGACAAAGGTGTGGCTGTTCCTTGTTTCCCCCGGGACCAGCCAAAGAAGAAACAACCCAAGAGAGCGCCACCTAGGAAGTATTGCCTCCTGTAGACAGATGTCTGGTGCGTTCAATCAGTAAAGTGTAGCTAAATCTACCCTATTGCCTTAAAATGCTGGGGTTTTTTTCTGCAGGCAATATCAAGACCCAGAAATTTAACATTCCTTCATTCTTTTATTTATTCATTTAGAAAATGTATTAAATACCTATAACATGCTGGATCCTCTGCTAAAATTGAAGCTGTGAAAGGTTTGTTTCTTATTTATCTTTGTATCAATTTACAGATATTTGTTGGATAAATAGCAAACGAACGGTGAACAATGCGAATTCTGCAGTTTTGAGGACAATGAAAAGGAAAAAATTAACTTGTATTCGTGACTGTTGGCCAGGTATGTATACAATAGCTCCTTTTTTCAATCGCAATGAACAGGCCCCCTCTATGTGTCAGGCTCTGGACTGGGCGCTAAGGCACGAAAATGAAAGACGAGACATGGTCCCCGCTATTGATTCACTCAGTAAACATTTTCAAATACTTACTTTATGCCAGAATTGAGCTAGGGGTCGATCAAGACAGACTGGGACCCTGATCTCATAAAATGTATTTCCTATTACAGAAAATATGAAAGATAATAAGCATAAACCCAAAAAAGAAATAAAATAATAACGAATTATGAAGAGAGCCATGAATGAGACAACAGTGGGCTGAGGGGAGCAGGACGTCTACTCCAGAGAGCTTAGTGGGAGACAACAGAGTGATCCGGTCATTATAACTCAGTATTTCCTTACCCAACTGTCAACCCAGGTCTCTATTCCTGGCTTCCTCCCCAAAATGTTTCAAAGAATCAATAATACATCCTGAGGGCAGTAAAGGAGCACACGGTATGATGCGGACACAGCTGAACGAGCAACCAAAAGCGTGTGAGATCCATTATTAACCCAGAAATACAGCAGGGCAAGTATACATTTAGCAGAAAGGCCAAAAAGACCACAAGAAGCAGGCGATGGGGGCAGGCTTGGTGTGGAGCTGCCGACTTCTAGCCCCAGCCCAAGAAAAGTGGTGGCAGTTCTTACTTGGAAATGTAGTCGGTGTCACTGCAGCACCAGACCCTGGCTCTGCATGTGTGGCTTCTCATTACCATCTCAGTGGCCCTGGAGGCTTCCAAGGCCTGGTGCCCGAGCCTACTGCTTGTCCTTCTGCTGAAGGAGCCCTGACTTTGCATCAAAGGATCTAAGCTCACAGTCCATCTCTGCCACTTATTACCTGTGTAACCTCGAACAGGTCATTTCTTAGCTCTAAGCCTCAGCTTCCTCTGCTGTACAATGGGTATATTTGTCAGAGCACAACTATAGACAACAAAATCCTCTCTAACTTGTTAAAATAAAACTGAATTTACCACTGAGCATGAGTAGCTTTCCAAATCAGTGGAAGGGCTGGATGCCAAGACTCAGGCTGAGTTTCCAGGTACAGCTTCCAGCTCCCAGAGCCACCTCTGGCATCTTCCCTGCTAGCAGTAAAGATACTCATGCCTAATCTCTCTCCCTATTTTTAGCCCTGTGACTAATCTAAGTCTCATGGGAGAGCAAGTGATAAAACTGAAATTGCATTGAAAATCGTAGCTGTGAGAGTGTGTAGGAAATGTCATTTTTAGTTGTACAGCTTCTGTGAATCAGGAAGGCACACCACCAGGGATTGGAACAGGTGGAGTAAACCTAGCCACACAATTTGCCACAAAGGACAACAACGCATCCTTCACAGGATTGTTACAAGGATTTGTATTCACAAAGATATTTCCACTTAGTAAACACTGGCTTGCCCTGGTGCCACTGGCCAGCATTCCTTCATTCCTAACGCAGGATCGCAATGATACTGAGTCCAACCTGGGAGCTCAGCCCTACACCACCAGACGCCTGCCATTGCCCTGTGATTGGATGGTGCTTCCAGCAAACCACGCCCCCTATCTGACGGACCTTCCAGGTTTACAGCAAGGACCCACCCAGAAAGAGAGAGGTTCCTGCCCAGCCCCCCAGCCAGCGAATCAGAGCTTGCAAGTTGGAGCGCTGAGTGCTGGATTTGAGGCTTTAGAGTATTGTGAAAATCCAGAAGGGGGCCCTAATTCTGCCTGGAAAGATTTGTCATTCCTGATAATAAATAATCTAGTAGGCAAAATAGAATATCACTCTATTTGGCTTTCTTTCTTGGCCTATAATTCATCCTAAAAGTTTAAGGGCTAAAAGGTGCTTGTATGACATATAAACTGTTGTATGCATATTTAGCTGTTTGAGAATCTGGCTCTATACCATTAAGCCTGATCAGAAAGCAGGATGTCTCTTGACACTGTAGTTTTTTTTTAATTAGATTTTTTAAATATAATTTTCCTACTTATGAAATTAGTGAACACTATTTTAAAAAATTGGAAAATGCTGAAAAGCATAAAGAAACAATTGCCTTTCACCTCATCATATAGTACTAACCACTGTTAACCGTTTGGAGCCATTTCCTTCCAAGCATAAATACTAACCAAAAGAAAGCCAGTGTAACTCTATTATCATAAAAATTGACTTTAAGATAAAAAGCATCATTAGAAATAAGACTTGTCACTACATAATAATAAAAGGAACATATAACAATTTTAAACTCTTAGGTATGTGTTATAGCTTCAAAATGTATGAATACAAACTTGAGATATCTGTGAAGAAAAATGTATATGTTCACACACTTTAACACACTTAGCTCAGTAATTGATAGATCAAGCAAACAAACAACAGCAAGGGTATAAATTCGAACACAAATAACAAGCATAATCTAAAGGCCATATTATAGAAGCTACTTGTTGAACACACAGGGGCTCTTTACAAAAATTAACCATGCATTAGGCTACAGAGCAAGTCTAATAAATGTCAAAAGCTCTCTATACGCCACATTCTCAGGCAACAATGTAATAAATAGAACTTTTCAAGAAGAACAAAATAAAAATCTATTTCATTGGAAATTTTAAAATACACATGACAAAAAAAGAAATCATAATGGAAATTAGGTTATTATATAATATTTCAAAAGAATTACATATAAAAAATTGACATTTCTAAACTTGAGGAATGCAGCTAAAGCTTCTCTTCAAAGGAAACTTAACTTTAAATGCTTACAGTAGAAAATAAGTCTCAAAATTAATGAGTAAAATATATATCATTAAATTAGAAAAAACTTAAAATTAAAGCCAAAGTGAGACCATTGAGAAGACTATTAAAATTGAATATTTACTTGTAATATTAACCAAGAAAAAAGAAAGAAGGAATAGTAAACAGTGTTAAGGAAAAGGCCATAATGACAGATGCTATATCAATGTAAAAGGTAATAAATTAATAATATGAGTAATTCTATGTCAATATATTTAAAAATTTAGATGAAATAGATAAATCCTACAAATATATAATTTAGTAAGAGTGAATGGAGAATTTTTTTAAAATCAAGCAATAAAAGAAAATCTGAGTAGGTCTATAAAAGTATAAAAGGATGTTTTACCTTAAAAATGCAAGGTTGGTTTAATATTAGAAAATATTGCATTAAATATCCACACTCAGAAGTAAAAAGAGAAAAATAGTCTACACAAATGTAAAAAAATCATCTTAATAGATGTGGAAAAAACATTTGAAATAAAGCCAAATCCATTCGTGATCTGAAAAAAAAAAAACCCCAAACAAATTAGGAATAAAAGGACCTTTCTTAACCATAAGCACCTACTCCAAATGTTACACTTAATGGTAAAACATTGAAAATAATCCTCTGAAATATGTTCACACCTCTACTATAGCTCTTATCGTAAATTGCAATGATCTATTCTACATGTTTGTTATCATATCCCAGCTCCCCTCACTCTGCCCCCAATACTTAGTACAGTCCCTAGAACACAGCAGGTGGGCTTTGAAGCCAGTTGATTGAATGGATGAATGACTAAAGCAGAGTTCCTAAGTGCTAAAATGAAGGTTGCATAAAGGTCACCAGGTAAGCTCTCTTTCCCCAGCTGTATGCATTTAGCACTCAAGGACGTTTTAAATGGAATTTGAGCACAGCAAATGCATTGCCCTGTGACATTTAAGACATTCCAGATGGCTCATATACCTTCCCAACTTCACTGTGTAAGCATCATATCCCCAACTTATTGTCATTAACTTAACCTTTCTGAGAATCAGTTATTTCCCTTGTAAGTGGGACTAATAATAATAATATGTTTGCCTCACAGGGTTGTTGTGAGAATTAAGTTAATGCTCATGAAACAGCTCAATGCTTGTCATCTAGCAAGGTTACAGTAAATGCTGGCTTTGGTCATTATTTTTTTTTGCATTATCTCATTATTATCTTGTTTTTATAATTTATTTTGTAATCATTAATCTACAATTCCATGTGCAATATTATGGTTATTAAACTACCCCCTTCATCAGGTCCCCCCAACCAACCCCATTACACTCACTGTCCATCAGTGTAGTGAGATGCTATAGAATCACTACTTGTCTTCTCTGAGTTGTACAGCCCTCCCCGTGCCCCCCCCAACATTTCATCTGCTAATCGTAATGCCCCTTTTTCCCTCTTATCCCTCCCTTCCCACTCATCCTCCCCAGTCCCTTTCCCTTTGGTAACTATTAGTCTGTTCTTGGGTTCTGTGAGTCTGCTGCTGTTTTGTCCCTTCAGTTTTTTTCTTTGTTCTTATACTCCACATATGAGTGAAATCATTTGATACTTGTCTTTTTCGGCTTGGCTTATTTCACTGAGCATAATACCCTCTAGCTCCATCCATGTTGTTGCAAATGGTAGATTTGTTTTCTTCTTATGGCTGAATAATATTCCATTGTGTATATGTACCACTTCTTCTTTATCCATTCATCTACTGATGGACACTTAGGTTGCTTCCATTTCTTGGCTATTGTAAATAGTGCTGCGATAAACATAGGGGTGCATATGTCTTTTTCAAACTGGGCTGCTGCATTCTTAGAGTAAATTCCTAGGAGTGGAATTCCTGGGTCAAATGGTATTTCTATTTTGAGTTTTTTGAGGAACCTCCATACTGCTTTCCACAATGATTGAACTAATTTGCATTCCCACCAGCAGTGTAGGAGGGATCCCCTTTCTCCACATCCTTGCCAACATTTGTTGTTGTGTTTTGGATGTTGGCCATCCTTACTGGTGTGAGGTAATATCTCATTGTGGTTTTAATTTGCATTTCTCTGATGATTAGCGATGTGGAGCATCTTTTCATCTGTCTGTTGGCCATCTGAATTTCTTCTTTGGAGAAGTGTCTATTCATGTCCTCTGCCCATTTCTTAATTGGATTATTTGGTTTTTATTTGTTAAGGTGCGTGAGTTCTTTATGTATTTTGGATGTCAACCCCTTATCAGATTTGTCATTTACGAATATATTCTCCCATACTATAGGATGTCTTTTTGTTCTACTGATGGTGTCCTTTGCTGTACAGAAGCTTTTCAGCTTGATATAGTCCCACTTGCTCATTTTTGCTTTTGTTTCCCTTGCCCGGGAGATATGTTCATGAAGAAGTCACTCATGTTTATGTCCAAGAGATTTTTGCCTATGTTTTTTCTAAGAGTTTTATGGTTTCATGACTTACATTCAGGTCTTTGATCCAACTTGAGTTTACCTTTGTGTATGGGGTTAGACAGTAGTCCAGTTTCATTCTCTTACATGTAGCTGTCCAGTTTTTCCAACACCAGCTGCTGAAGAGGCTGTCATCTCCCCATTGTATATCCAAGGCTCTTTTATCAAATATTAATTGACTGTATATGTTTGGGTTAATGTTTGGATTTTCTATTCTGTTCCACTGGTCTGTGGGTCTGTTTTTGTGCCAATACCAAATTGTCTTGATTACTGTGGCTTTGTAGTAGAGCTTGAAGTCAAGGAGCATAATTCCTCCTATTTTATTCCTCTTTCTCAGGATTGCTTTGGCTATTCGGGGTTTTTGTGGTTCATACGATTTTTAGAATTATTTGTTCCAGTCCATTGAAGAAAGCTGTTGATAGTTTGATAGGGATTGCGTTGAATCTGTAGATTGCTTTAGGTAGTATAGCCATTTTGACAATATTTATTCTTCCTAGACAAGAGCATGGGATGCATTTCCATTTGTTAGTGTCCTCTTTAATTTCTCTTAGGAGTGTCTTGTAGTTTTCAGAGTACAAGTCTTTCACTTCCTCCATTAGGTTTATTCCTAGGTATTTTATTCTTTTTGATGCAATTGTGAATGGAATTGTTTTTCTGATTTCTCTTTCTGTTAGTTCATCGTTAGTGTATAGAAAAGCAACAGATTTCTGTGTGTTAATTTTGTATCCTGCAACTTTGCTGAATTCAGATATTAGTTCTAGTAGTTTTGGAGTGGAGTCTTTAGGGTTTTTTATGTACAGTATCATGTCATCTGCAAATAGTGACAATTTGACTTCTTCTTTACCAATCTGGATGCCTTGTATGTCTTTGTTTTGTCTGATTGCTGTGGCTAGGACCTCCAGTACTATGTTGAATAACAGTGGAGAGAGTGGGCATCCCTGTCTTGTTCCCGATCTTAGATGAAAAGCTTTCAGCTTCTCACTGTTAAGTATGATGTTAGCTGTGGGTTTCTCATATATGGCCTTTATGATGTTGAGGTACTTGCCTTCTATACCCATTTTGTTGAGAGTTTTAATCATGAATGGATGCTGAATTTTGTCAAATGCTTTTTCAGCATCTATGGAGATGATCATGTGGTTTTTGTTCTTTTTATTGATGTGGTGGATGATGTTGATGGATTTTCGAATGTTGTACCATCCTTGCATTCCTGGGATGAATCCCACTTGATCATGGTGTATCTTTTTTCTCTCTCTAGCTGCCTTTAATACTGTGTCTTTATCTTTGATCTTTGCCATTTTAATTATTATGTGTTTTGATGTTGTCTTCCTTGGTTCCCTTGTGTTGGGAGATCTGTGGGATTCCGTGGACTGCAAGACTATTTCCTTCCCCAACATGGGAAAGTTTTCAGCAATTATTTCTTCAAAGACACTTTCTATCCCTTTTTCTCTCTCCTCTTCCTCTGGTACTCCTATAATGTGAATATTGTTCTGTTTGGATTGGTCACACAGTTCTAATATTCTCTCATTCCTAGAGATTCTTTTATCTCTCTCTGCCTCAGCTTCTCTGTATTCCTGTTCTCTGATTTCTATTCCATTAACAGTCTCTTGCATCTCATCCAGTCTGCTGCTAAGCCCGTTGATCGCTTGTCTCAACTCTGCATTGTCTTTCCTCACTTTCCTCACTTCCTCCCTCAGCTCTTGCATGTTTCTCTGTATATCCATCAGTATGGTTATGACTTTTGTTCTGAATTTTTTTTCAGGAAGGTTGTGCATTTCCATCCCTTCAGGTTCCCTCTCTGGTGTTGTCTGGGTCTGGGTGAGTTTTGTTTGTACCATATTCCTCTGTCTTTTCATTTCGATAGAAGTGGTCACTGGTACGTGCCACATATGTCAGCTGGGCTCTTTAAGACTTTTAAAAAGAAAGAAAAAGAAAGAAAGAAAAGATTAAAGAAAGAAAGAAAAAAAAAAACGTCCACTGGGAGTAGATTCTGTGGGGATGCTGCAGGTGGCGCTGTTCCTGCACTATTCCGCAGCCATGGCCGTGCCGCTCCACAGGGTCCTTTGTAGCTCTGGCCGGGGCAGGAACGAACGGGAGGCTGTTGATCTCTGTGTGAAGTCTGAGTGTGGCTACTCTTTCCCAGTCACCAGCCATGGGGTCTGGAATTCCCCAGGACTCCCAGCCTGCTGGGCCAAGTGTGCTGGGACGATCCTGCTCCTCCATTGGGCCCCTATCTCTTTAAGATCACTACAAAATAAGCACGCACTCTTCTTTTGTCCCGGGAGCCAGCTGCGAGGGCCCGGGTGCGTCCCCAAGCTCAGATCCTGCACCTTCTGTCTCTCCAATCTCCGATACACCGCACATGTGTGTCAGCGCTCCCGGCGCAGATCACCTGTTATTTCACAGGCCTGTACTTCCACTCCCTCCCGGCTCTGAATCCTCTCCTCCCGCCAGTGTGCTGGGATGGGGGAGTGCTTGGGTCCCGCCAGGTAGAGGCTCCGTATCTTAACCGCCTCGTGGGTGCCGAGTCCTCTCAGGTGTAGATGCAGGCTGTGTGCTGTCCTGTATCTTCTGGTCTCTCTTTTAGGAATAGTTGTATTTGTTGTAGTTTCATAAATACATATGGTTTTGGTAGGAGATTTCCGCTGTCCTGTTCATGCCACCATCTTCCCGGAAGTCGCTATGGTCATTATCATTATTCTAATGTTAAGGTTATTTTGATTCCCATGGTTTATAATATAATGCTTTGCTCATAAAAGCAACTTCTCAAAAAATGTTTGCTAAGTGAATTAAGTGATCAGTCTATAACACTGCACTATACCGGTAGCCTTTATGCAATCTGCATTCACTCATTTGTTCATTCATTCGTTCAGCCAAAATGAATTGCATGCCTGCTGCATGTCAGATGCTATACTAAGCACTGGGAATATAGCAATGATTAATGATTAAGACATGATTCTAGACATTGAGGAGCTCACAGCATATCTGAAATCACTAGGTAGTATGAATTTATATTAATTAGAAAAACTACATTGGCAGCTATTTTTATTCCTACAAGCAAGGTACATTGACCCTTGTCAAGACAGAGTCAGCATGGAGAAAAATCAAGCTATATCAGAGTAGAGACCCTTTCACAAAGACTTGAGCACAAGAACTCATTTAGCTGTAATGGTTGGTCTTAAAGGACAACCCAGAGAATCAAGGATATGGTATTCAAAGCGAGTCACGATCTGAGGCACGGCTCAGGAAATTACTGGCAACTGAGGTCCCATCTCAAAGCTGGGCCATGTCCAGAGGATGGTATGTTGGAAGTCTTCCCAGTTGGAAGTCTCCAGTAAAAGGCATGTCCCATGGATTAGGGAACCAACTACTCATGAGAGAATGAATTTGGGAGAAGGGACGATGTGAGGAAGGTAATAAAGAGCAAGGTCCTTCATTAAGGAAAACAGCCCAACCCCCCCAAAACTTTCATATGCTTCTGTTTCTAGACAGGGGACATTGGTATAATCATCATATTGTTCTATATTTGTTAAAATAAAAATACTAAAGCCTTACAAGACATAGATTTTTGTCATATTTTCTAGTTTCTAAGCACATTTTGAGAGCCCTTGCAATATTTTGAAAACACTCTGTTTTATGAATTTCAACTCCTTAAGGCAGAAACCAGAAAACAAGTCTCCCTAACTCCTTAGCTGCTAAGATGTATGTATGAGACCTAGGAGACCTTATATGGCTGCATAAGACTTGTATTCAAGAAGGCCTGTGAAATTAACATTCTAGAGAGCATGCGGCAAACATGTCCAAGTCTTAGAGGGCAGAAGGGGTCGAACACCTGGTGTCTAGTCCTTTAGGTCACTGGGGATAGCTGCCCAGTGGTTTTTGAGCTGTGGAGCTGAGGCATGGAATGCCACCGTGGTACTTTTGCCAGTGAAGGTTCTTGTGGCATAGTCGACCACTGTTCCTAGTTGTGTAGCATTCAGGTCTCTGACCCACCAGGAGATGGAGGAGGTTTTCTGCTTAAACCAGCCTGGCTGGATTCTAGCAACGAACAAACCCATCAGATACAATGGATAGACCGACATGTGAGGAAGGCCCCACCCTGAGGAGGTACAGAGAGTGCTATGATTTGAGACTGCCCTGGACACCTGGCCAGCCCTTGGGTCACAAACGGCAGATGCCATTGATGGTAAAGGAGATGGCATGCAGCTGCTCTATCAGCTGTGCCTGGATCACTGAATGCTATCTCTGCAGAACATGGCTTACCTTGGTGGTCTACATATCGCCTAATGTTTTCTCCTCTCCAGAAAGCTCAGGAATTAGTGCTGGCCTATAGTCTGCTAGGTAGAAGAACCAGGAAGGAAAAAGAAAATGAGAAGCCAAGTGTAACTACTGCCTGCACCCTGCCTTTCAGAGTCACCCCTGTTTTTCCCCATCTGAACTCTATGTTAACATTCTAAGAATTCTCCCTACAACCAGGTATTTCCAAGAAGAACTGACAACACAAAAAAGAAAAGGGAAGCAGAATTTTTCTCATTTATTACCAGAGAGCTGCCCTTACTGCAGCTTAGAGAATGAGTGTTTTGCTTTCTATTTATTCCTGTGGCTGCTATAAACTCTCAAGATACATTTGATATAAGAAACATCATTTCTCCACCTTGCTACCAAAGGTCTAACTGGTCATACTTCTGTGATAGGAAGACTCCTCTTCTTGAAGTAATCCCTGAGGTAAACACTGGGACACAACGATGAAGAAGGCCCAGCTTCTGCCCTCAGGGGGCTGGGGTGAGTGGGAGACACACAGATGTACCACAGTGGAATAAAGCCTAATAGGTACACAGACAAAGTGTTACGGAAGCCATTTGCCAGCAAGTGGGATAGGGAAGATTTTGGGAGACTTCACAGTAAGAAGTGACATTTTGGCTTATATACAGGAATAGAACTTTGGTGAAAAAATGAAAACATCCCAAGCAGAGAAGAAACATAAACATAGATATGGAAGAATAGAATTGCAAGTCATGTCCAGGTAACATTGACTGTTTGCTGGAATAGAGTATAATGTGAGGTTAATAGAATAATGGGGTGGTGGGAGGGCAGGCTGTTCTGTGGGCTTCTTTCTCAGTTGGAAAGGAGACAGATATTACACTTGCTCGTTGAAAGACCATGGCATAGAGTTACTAAAAAGCTGAAATAGAGTCAAAACAAAACAAAAATCCAGAAACTTTATCCCAATATCCCATTTGCTGAACTCTTCAAAAGTCTCTGACAGAACTCCTAATATTGCTTGATAAAACACGATTTTTTAAATGGGTGCAAGTTATTTGATAAGATTTAATGAAAGTGTTTTGATTCAGTTAAAAATGAGCATAACAATGATGGCGAGGAACTCATCAGAGATGGAAGTGTCACCGAACTGTGACGAAAAAGAGGTCATCAAAGGGAAATATTCAGACCTGGAACTCTGAGCTTATGCTCTGGACCCCAAAATGGCTACATTTTCAGGATGCTCCAATTTCCTTTTAATTGGTTCACACACTTCTAGTTCCTTCCCTATCTCACCCTAAGCCCTCTTTGCCTCCCAGAAAGTAGGAAATGTCCCTATTAAGGAGATCAAATGAAACAGGGAGAGAAACTATATATTTTAGTCTGAATCCCTCATCAACTCAGAAAGGAGGCCGCATTGACCTAACTTAGCATGGTATACCTCACCTTTCAGCTAGTACCTTTGTGTACCCTTACCTGATGCCAGCAACTCAGCCCCACGTCTCCCACTCAGCTCTCCCAGGCTTCTTAGAACTCAGATTCCCAAGACAAAGCACAATTGAGGCCCAGTTAGTGCTCAAGTTTACTGAGAATTAAACCATAGGTAGATACCATCAAAACACATTTCACTTGTGACCTTTCACAGCCAACGAATTGGAAGGATTTTCCTTTGCCAGGATTGAATTTAAAACGACTTCCCAGGAGTGAAAGGTCAGCACAGGGAATCATGATATCCAGTTAAACACAGCTAAATAGAACGTTTTAGCATGACAATAAATGGAGTTATATTTAGCTGATTTGAGAAACAATCTGGCCAGGGGAAAAAGAAGGAGTAGAGAGATTCTTCATCCACCACCCGCCCTCCCCCAGCTGGAAAAAGCAAAGTAGTGCAGAAAAGCACAAAGGTGAAGAATTTTACTAAATCTGTCCAGTGAGACCATTTTTGCTTTCCCCACATTTGCCATGTTCTGAGTAGGACGTGTTGGTTGAATTGCATAAAAGCTATATTGTCCTCTTGACACACACATGAAAATCCTATTAGCATGACTGGAGCGAGATGGGCTCCAAAGGGAGAACATACCCTCAAATAACTTTCTGGGCAGCTTTGATTTCTAGATATGTATGAGGTGAAAGCACATTAGCCAAACTGGCTTTGATAACAAATGCATTCTTTTTTAAAAAGGAAAGACTGAAGGGAAAAAATAGTTGGCACCCATCTTCCCTTAACTTGAAATGCCCCATGCCATTTTGAAATAGCCTCATATTTTGCTGTTGTTAACTAACAGATGGTTTTGTTAGCTGATGACTGTTTCTCTAAATAACTCCCGACAATGAAAGGCTGTGACACATGAGAGCAAAATGGGGACCATAAGTGGTAGTCTTTTAACTCTAGAATCTTACCTTGTCGTCCATCCTGAAATTTGATGTGTGTAATTGCAGCCACTGGGAAGGTGTGGAGTGCTATAGCATCACAGATCTGCCAGTAGTTAAAAGAGATTATAGGTGTATGTTGTTTTCTTAGAAGGGAAAAGAAATATATTTAATTGAAACCAATTTAGAAATCAGGATCCCTGAGTTTAGAGTGAGAATGTTTTCAATGAAATACTGTTTCATCCTGGCCATGAGAGACCCGCAACATTTCTCTCCCAGGCTAAGTGTGCTATTTGATAGGGAATCCACTGTTTGTCCTTGTCCCCCAAGACACAATGAACTGGTACTCTAGGTAAATATAATCCATAGTGATTTAGCAAAACCTTCAGCCTCAGCCTTGTGGATTCCATCTAACATTGTTTCTCTTAGGGTGATCATTTTCTCTGCTTATAAGTTTTTTTTCACATAAAGCTGCCTTCTTTCATTTTATCTTTTTAAAAGATCTTACCTGGTCTGGCTATCTATAACTGTTACCTATCATTTATTCTGCCTTTGGAAAGTCCATAATAGGCATGGCCCAGCCTCCCTGGACACAGTATTGGCCACTTTCAAATCTGTAGCCAGGGAAAAGGTATGACTAAGAGCATTATAAACTCTTGAAATTGATACTCAGCCTTCAAGCCCTTGTCTCCTAAAAGTCTATATTGGCCCAACTATTTCGTGTCTACTCTCAACCTGAGAAGATCTTGATACCACATAAATGAGAATATAGCTTTTATACTATTCAACAAACACATCCTTCTTAGAACATGGTGTTAGGACACTAATTATGCTACCTCTGAACTTTATCTTGCTCTTTTTTCCTCATATAACATTGACCTCCCATTGTTCTCTTAATACCTCCACCTAGCCTCTAGGTTGGCAAACTGATCTCTTTTGCCCAGAATCCAAAACCAGTTCCATTTCATGCTTATTGATTTAATTTCTCACCCTTGGCTCAGAGAGTTCCATGATGATTTTAAGCTGCCACTAAAATGAACCACCCCGGTCTGTACTCTTTCCCCATAGATGGTCTCTCATTGAGGTCTGTGACAACTCATTATCATTCAACCTTACTCCCCTCTATATGCCTCCAGGACTTTGGGTAAAATTGCAGTATTTCCAGAATCTTTCCCCTGTTTTTAGTGCATCACTGTATCAATAGGTGTTTCCAAGGGGTGGAGATAAGTAGTCTATTTCCATATCAATAGGTGATTACAAGGCAGGTGGAGAGGCCAGCATGCCCCGGGACAGGAGAGTTTTTTTAGGAGCTTCTTCACAGCCAGGGTGGGGACAGACACAGGGCAATGGGAGTAAATGCCTTCTTGTGAGCAAAAAACGGGTTTCTCCCACTTTATTTTTCCCTTTGATTGATTTCGACTCCAAAGGTTTATTTGCCCTGGGCTGGGAACACATTTTCCCCCCAGAGTTACAAGGACCATAAATTATTCCCTGAAGTCCATGGTCACAAGAGGCCTAGATATGCACAGATTACTTGAGATACTTCCTTTTAGGTCAGTTAGAATATTGTTGCAGTGTTGCAGTAATCCTATGGCTGAGGTGAAGAAGGGACAGTGAACTGAACTATGTCAGTGAATGTAGAAAGGAAGAAAAATAGGCATATTTAAATTATATGTTTGACAAGACTTGATAATTTATTGATAAAAGGAAATAAAAAAGAGCGAAGGAGAGCAAGGGTGACTTTCAGATTTCTGACTTGGAAAAGGTGTTGGATGCTGGATATGATAAAAGAAGAGAGGCAAAGGATTGAGATTTGAATAAATGAGGGCTAAATAGACAGCTGTCTTACTTTTATCCCATTATTTATCAAGGCTCTTATGTGAAATCTCTGTACAAATACACAGGACTAGGATATCTTTCATTTGAATAAACTGTTAAAAAGTAGAGTTAGGAAATCTCAAATCATGAAAATCTGAATCCCAGTTCCCTTGTCTATAAATGACGATACCAGTATTTACCCAGGATATTGGTGAAAATAGAACACACTTTGTACAAAACACCTAATACAGTGCCTGGCACATTATACTCAATAAGTGTTATTGCATCCATGATTTAGAAGAGCTTATTACACATGAATCTAAAGATTGAGTTGGAAATTTGAAAGCTAAAAACGAATCCAACAATGAAGTGTTGAAGAATGCAGAGCGCACCCAACCTAGGCTGTGATCTCATGGAGCCGCTGCCATTGTTTATTGTTTACATTGCACTTTAGCCAAAATTCAAGGTCGGTCATTATCATTTAGGAATACAGGAAATAAGAATAACTCTGCACAGATGGGAAAAACAAAGCACCCTTGCTGGTAGAAGTCAAATAGTTCAACTCAAACAAGTTCAAACACTGGATGGCCTAAAGCCACCGTCTGTGAACAAATCTCCAAACCAAGATCAAAAGAAACAACCCAAAGGTACCCCTGGCCTTCTCCTTTTAGAAGGCAGAGGCTGAGTAATTGTGTTGTATATACAGGATATGAAGCCTCAGATAACCTTGGGGCAGGGTGGTAAAATTATGCAGCCTTTTTCCTCAAAAAAGGTCTTAAATTCTCTTTCTGAAAATGACAAATTATAAGTAATCTGTCCTTTTCCCATAAAACTAAATAGCTGAGAATGATTGTAGATAAAAATATATTAAAAAATAGAAAAACAAAATGTGCCTCGAAAAGGAAAAACAGTTTTGTGAATTAAAAAGACCCATGTTTTTCCCACAACGCTTGTTAATGACCAAAATCTTCTTTAAACGAACTGATCATCATGTCATCATACAAATAACTTTCAGAATCAGCTGCCATGGTTACAGTAGAAGCTACTGGTAAACCACAGGCCTACCCACAAAGATGGGTGCATCAGGATTATTAGGTTGCATGTAACAGAAATGGACTCTGGTTAACTGAAGCAAAGTAATAATAACAATAATTAACAATAATAAAATAAATTACAGAATCTAGTGAAAAAGTGAACAGTCAGGACTTGGGAAGGATAGGATCAAAGATGCCCCAGGTAATAAGTAAATAGGCATTAACAGACTATCTCTTCAAGGGATGGCCATTGGAAGGACCCAGTTAAGTGCTTTATGTCAATGTCCACTCAATGAAGACTTAAACTCCTGGGACAGTTGGATTAGTCTTGCCTCAGATATGCCTCCAGAGAGGGTGGGGACAGTGCACAGAGCTATCCCACCAGAACAGCATGGAAGGAGGGATGCCAAGTCCCTTGGGGAAGGAGGGAAGTACTATTAACAAATAAAGGGAAATGGCTGCTAGGCTGGTCAAAACCATGGATCCCACTGGAGCCTATCTCAGAGAATAGTGGTGCTAGACAGAAACAAGTCCTGGCTTATGAAGCCCATATGTGCAAATAGATTCATATTGCCAATGCATCATGAAAACTTAAGCTATTAAAATGTTTACTATAGAAAGAAATCTGATGTAAACCCATACTCTTATCATCCCCAGCCCTGCCACTAATAGCATCCCACCTCCTGCAGCAGCACTTGTGTGGACGACATGCCATCGTGAGCCCTTGTGAGGCGCAGTTTCTGGATTCAGATCACACTCAGAGAACATAGGAGGTACCCGACCTCATGTCTCAGGGCAGAAAAAATAAGTACGGTGATGGAACATCCTACGGTCATGGAAGATCAAGACCCCTCCTAGGATGACAGAGTGTGCTAACGTGACGACAGATCCAGCTGAAGGAGCAACTGTGATAATTCAAACCTCCAAGCCAAACAAAAATATTAAAATAACTATAACAGAATATTATTATTCTGTTCCACAGAACAGTTGAATCTGTGGAAGGCAGGATTCATTATGGCATTGAAAAGAGAAAGTTAACTTAAGGTGTACAAAAGTAATTGTGACATAAAAATGGTATCTTTATTTCAGTAAGTAGTGAAATGTGGATATATATGGGTTTTTTCTCACTTCAGTAAGCATATATATACTTTCAAAGTACAGCTATGTACTTGTTTCTGTGTCTACAGAAAGAGTGAATACAGGAAATTATGAATAAGTCCAGTAGATCCAGAAAAGGCACTTACAGTGCCAACAATGACTGATTTACACCAGTGGTCACAGTCACAGATAAAAATCAACTAGAAGAGTCTATCAGTCGATCAGTCCTTGTGGTCAGAATTTTAAAAAATAATAAGGGCTGACAATATGTTACGTAATGAATAGTTAGATCAAAATCCTAAAGAAGAGAATTAACTGAGCAAACTTAATCCCTTGATGTCTGGCAGAGAAAACCTCTAGGTGACCCTACTAATTAAAATCAAATACTGATTTGATATATAATTCAGTTCCAGTAATACTAAACCTAGGTCCATATATCATAATGGCAAAATGATACCCAATTGAGAGGGCAAGGGATGCACTCCAAATTTCAAAAAAGGGAAAAAGTCAAGTGTTTTTAAATTCCACTATTAGCTACCAAATATGAGACCTAACCATAAAAAGGGCCTCTTACTAATAATCACAGCCTTGGGTTTCCTTCAACTTGACCTGTCCAGTTGTCTCCACATCGAGAATAAATACAGATCCTGCAGCCTTAGCCCATCTTTTTTTTAACCCCCTTGGTGTCTGGTGGCACTACAGCAACTGGGAAGATTCTTGCAATCCTAGTAATAGTATCTGTTTAATTAAAGCAAACAGGAAGGTGAACTTGAAAACAATATGAAATTAAAATAAAGAAAAGATATCAATATAGATAATGAAGAAGTAAACTCAAATCCATGGCATTAGTACTTTTGTAAATAAGTTTAGTGCAGCCATGTTGTGTGGGTTTCATAATCCCTGGGATATTTTGCTTGTCTGATTTATTTGGAGGTGGATGTTTAAAATATTTAAGAGAATAAGGTATATTAAGCTTGTAGATTTAATTAAAAGTCAAATGAGTATAATTAAATATAACAGTATTTATATTTTTGTATAATTATTTTCATAAAGCCATACATTTTTTTTTTCATATTAATTACATCAGCAGAGTGAAAATATTTAGGCCAGAGGTCAGCAAACTTTTCTATTCTCAGCCATATAGTAAATACTTTAGGCTTGCAGACGCAGATCACGTCTGTCACAACTATTCAGTTCTACTATTGTAGTACAAGGGAAACCACAGATAATACTTAAATGAATGGGCATAGCTGTGTTCCAATAAAACTACAAAAATAAGCATCAGGCTGGATTTGATCCATGTGCCATACTTTTCTAACTCCTGATTTCGAGGAATATTAATCGTTTTTTTAATATCATATATTTTTAGAAAAAAATTCAAAAGGTGAACAAATTTGGCATTAAACAAGGTAAAAATGGTATTGAGTATTTTTTTCCACATGTGAATTCTCTGGGACATGAGAGAAACCAGCCCTGCACCCAACCACAGGTATTGACAGCCCCAATTTCCTTCCTCTTCTCCGCTGTTCTGTGCTGATAATGTAGAACATTCTTTAATCCTGTGCAAGAGATGTTCTTTGCCTTCATTGAGATTAAAGTACAATTTCCGAGTGTACTCCTACCTGTAAGTTTTCTTTCATTAGAAACATGAATTATTCTGATGGAAGGAAAGGGAGAAAAAGAAAGGATAGACAGACTCTTGTCTGCCTTGTTTATCCCTACATCATTAATATCTAGAACAGAAGTGCTTAGCACATAGTAAATGCTCAAAAATATTTGTAAAGTAAATTGAATAAATAAATGAATTTATGATGGTGGGTACTCGGGTCCAATTTTGCTCTGATGGCTGTTCAACATGACAGCTGGACTGAAGCTGTGCCTGGTACTCCTGGAAGAAGATACAAAGACAGAAGTGCAAGAGATGTACTGAAGGAAATAAGTTGCTCTGAGGGAAAGAGTGCAACATTAGGAAGAAAAAGACTTCATATAACAATGCTGATTTGACACTTGTGCAAGGAGAGAGGGAAGAAGTGAGGATTGGGTAGGAAGAGCCTCAGACTGCATTTCAGCTCGAGAAAGTCCCAGCCAGGCCAGTGGGAAGCCCCACAGCAAACATTGCCCATTAATGGAGTCCCATACTGGGCTGAAATGACCTGGCTTTAGAGCACCTGGCTCACAGGACCTCTGCTGTGCAGTTTACTGTCTGTGAGCAGCCCTAGAGGAGCATGAACTTGGAGTTGAAAGCTGTGGTAGATCCCAAAGTTGCACTACCCAGAGGCCATCTGCTAATTACACTCTCAATCAAGTTTTCCCTTGAAGGGGGTCCTGAGTGGCACCCCTCCATGCTATAGAAACCAGAAGCCTCCCTGTTTCTAATGATGAGTAAATTCAATACCAACACTATTTCTCTCCTCTTGTCTACCATGAAATCTGTGAGCTTTTTCTCCTTGAATACAGGAGATATTTCTTTCTTCCCATTCAAATGTGGACATAGATTTAAACCTTTCATTTATGTGACTTTCTTTCATCAAGAGAGCTGACAGATGTCAACTTTCAAAATTACACATAGAAAAGGCATCTCCATGTGCCAATGCCATCAAAGACTACAAAGCCATTCCATCATTTTTCAAATATCTCCCACTTAAGTGCTAAGCTTTTGGTCAATGTCCACATCTAGCTTGTAAACCAAAGCTGGCATCCCTTTGATTTCATACCTGATATTGGGACACTTCTGCCCTCTATTAGTCCAAAATAAGGAATAACATGCATATACAAATAACTACCATAAACGTGATATACATTTTACAGGTATAGTTATAAAAATATGCAAAATATATAAAAATCACATAATACTAAACATAGGTGTGAAAAGTGGTAATGAAGTACAAATAAGGCTGTGGTAGTTCAGAGGAAGGAGAAATTACTTCCTACTGGGAGGACTGGGGGAGAGTTTCATGGAGAAGATGGCATTTACTCTGGGTCTTGAAAGATGACTAAGATTTGTATACCTGGAGATAAATGGTATCGACAAATAGAATCACATACACAAAAGTATGGAGCCAAGAAAGCATAACTTTGTGAAAAGCAAAATATAAACTCACAGCATAATAGTTATCAAGGCAGCAGGATTGATTAACCGACACATTTCAGGCAGCTCTTGACTCCTAAGTTTTAAATCTAAGACGCTGTCAGCACGCTTGTGACCAGTAGATAAACTATTATTGTTGTCTGTCTGTAAGTTTGACATCAGAAAAATTCACTTGAGCTCAGATCTGAAGATTGCCTCTTGGCCATGAGAACCATTCTGACTCAAGGACACCTTTTATGAGCATGTACACATATGTTAAAGACTGAAGACCCCATAAAGTGTATCTTTTGCATGACAGACAAAGTATGTTTAAAAATAAGTTTAAGAGGGTGTCATTAGTTCAAGTGGTGGCTCTGACACCAAATAGCTGCTCTTTAACTGATCTAAGAATGAATGCGTTCTCTCTGTACAGTGTTCCATTAGTGATTTTAATTGCATGCTAAGCTTTATAATTTGTTGCTGTCATTTAGGTTCATGTACTGTACTAATATTTATTCTGCATATTACATAACACCTTATTAAGCTTATTGCCCGCTTTCTATAAATTTTTTCATCTGACTCACATATGAGGAGCTAACTTATGTATCTATGAAAAGTGGTGCCTGAGTCACAGATCCTTTCAGTATTCTCAACAGCTCAAATTGTTTAAGTCTATGGAAGGAAAAGGAGATAGTTTGCTTCCCAAATAGAAAGAAAAAACTACATGTACATCCAACTGCACAACACCTGTGCCCTGAAGACCACCAAGAGCATGAATGATAATTACTCGGCTTGTCTTTTCCATGCCCTCCCTGGAGCCGTCTCTGACAAATGGGACCAGAATATATACCCAACTTCAACTCACATCTAATAGGTGAAGGGTGCTTCATTCTAAGTGCCCAGCATGATGTCTCAGATATTAACTTTTAAGGAAAATGTTTAATGAAATAAATAAATATGTAATAATTAAGATTTAGTTTCTCAACACTCCATCCATCACATCGTATCACATGGCATATTCCCAATAAATTGTGATGGTGGTAGAGACACAAACTCAGAATATAATTGCAGAGCAACAGCAAATTTCTCATCATCAGCTCACCACATAGCCTTAGCTCTCCTATAGACTTACTCTCATTCTTTCTCTACTCCTTTCTAAACCTAACTCCTTGATGTCCATGCTGCTGAACGTGCGTCGTGTGACTGCTACAGAGAAGGTGTGATCAGAACATTTCTATGGAGTTTGTTCTCTTTTTCTCTTGCTTTTCCCCCAATCTCTTTCTTGAAAAATATCTTCAAAATATTATTATACGAATCCACAGGTCCTTTTCTCTCCACCAAAGCAAAAATGTAATAAATTTTTCCATTCATTATAGGCCAATCACCAGATGTTTTGAAAGTTCTTAAGATGATAGGTACTCTTTTCTTACAATTAAGTTGAATTAGAGAAAAGCCTATGAACAGTAAACATTGTTTATTTATGTTCTAGATATATATAAATATTTTTTAGTGCTGGCACAATAATCCCTTTTTCAACATTGGGCTGAACCACTCACATTATAGCTCCTATCCTCGCTGACTTGTTTGGCAGAAGGAGGGTCAGACCACAGAGAATGGGCTAGTCCATCTGGCTTCCCCGAGGGTGATAGAATGTGTCACTGCTTTCCTGCTAGTAAGTCTGTCACGTGGAGCGAACCTGGGCGTCAGGGTCACATACACCTGGTTTGAATCCCAACTTTTCTGTTTGGTATGTTACTCAACCTCTTTGTGCCTCCTGTTCTTGAACTATGAAATTAAGTAAAATAATAACACATACTTCATAAAGTGATTGTTCGGGTTAAGTGGAGAAATGTGTAAAAGTATCTGCTACAGAGCATGCACTCAATAAATAGTTGTTTTTATTTGTAAATCATTTCATTTTTTTCTTATTTTTGCACAACACGCTTTACAATTGCCTGAGAATAATAATGTGTTATGTACACATGCAGCGACAGCGTTCCTAGAAAGCTCTTGTCACTTATCATCGGTATGTGTGGCAACCCTCAAATCAGTCAGAAGAGAGAGGGCCAATTAAAACGGGTAGGTTTTCTTGGAATACAACGTAGGGAAGTGACATGTCTGTCACAAAATGTGTGTTTCAGAAGTGAATCTTAACATTTTAAAATAAAAGACCCAGAGTCTAACTTATGAATAAATTACTGGTACTTTAAAATGCTCTTTTAGAGTCTTGGGTTTCTTATACTTCTGATGAATAAAAATGCTAGACAAGTGGAGAAGTGACAGGGAAGAAATGGAATTGATGGTGTTCATTTATGACTCTGTTTCATCTGTTGTCGAAGGGCAAAATCAACAGAGAAGAGGTAAGGAAGTACAGGAAGGAAAGGAATGAGGGATACAGGTGACAGTGCAGAGAGAGCAGTCTCCGCAGCTCATTTTTTAAAATCTCACTGGAATTACACAATTTTAGAAAATAAATATAATTCTTCCCATCAAGGAGTTTATAATGAATAAACTGATATTTTGGTTAACACAAATACAGAGATGTGTTCAAGAGAAGGATAGGTTAATTTCCCACCCCAGATGCTGAATGTGAGACCACAGAGATTTCAAACCTAGCTATATTGTCAGTTATAAACCTAGAAGTCTTTTGAATGTGGCATATAATCCAACATAATTTCCCCAAGCTGTATATCCATTTCATGTCATTTTAAATGTATATTAAGCAGCTTAGAGAAACAAACTGTTGGTTTATTCAAATCAGTGTAAGTTGGTTGTTTGTCCTACCTTGTCTCTTTGAAGTAAAGAAAAAGTAATTAGATGATTTCTGAAAAACTTAAACATAGTAACTACTTCAAAATGAGTCCTGCTTAATATGTCTGTTTTTGTTGTGGTCATTTATGCTACTGTTGTTTAAAAGGAATCTATTTTTAAAAGATGTCCAGGACGATCTGAGAATGACGGATAGATCCAATTAAGACTTCATTACAATGCAACAATATCTTCAAAGAAAAACTCCCAGGCACACCTAGCCAAACATTAGGGGTTCATTCTCCCAGAGGGTGGAACTGTCTGTGATGGTAAAGAAAAAAGACCTATATTCTCAAAGTCAATGAACCAGGGGCGCAAATACAGTTAACGATGTGTTTTTACAACAAGTTCCTATTTTTCCTTTCATCCTTACTGAGACCCTGGTCATTTTGACATTTCCATATTTGATGCTAACCTAGCAGCTAATGTGTATTTTCAAATGGAATAGCTAAAGAAGAATTTTAGAATAGACGTTCTACTACAATGCAGCTTTTAAATATACTTTCAACTATTGTTTGATCTTTTTGCAAGGAAAACTTCTTAGGAACTCTAAAGTATTCTTTCATCTATTCCACTTTAGATGACCTATTCATTTTATTTTTACCTTCATCACGCATATCCATCACCAAAAAATATGTGCTTTATTTATCCAGTCACAGGATTTCATTTTCAATTTGAGATTATATGCTCACTGAGCATACATGATGTCAAAAAAAGATACATTTGCATGTCTTACCTGACTTGCAATTAGAGTTATTAGCAGCAATATATCCAGGAAAAGATCTCATGTAATCCAGGTTCCGGGCTCCTTGGCAACAGATAAAAAAAGAAATCCAGGACATGTCCTTCCCAACAATCTCCTTCCACCTTAGAGTCTTTTGTTGAGTCTTTTCATTTTAGATTTTCTTCCCAAGAAAGTAGGTAGAATGCCTGCCGGCATCCCTAGAGTCTTTTGTTAATACAGTAATGACAGAAGTAGACCATTGAAAGGTGTGCTTGAAGTATGCAATTTCCAGTTCCTTTTGAATGATTCACTATAGGCCCTTTGCTTTTGATTCAGACTAAACACAATAAAAAGTGTATTTCTAGAATTGTGGATTTTGTGTTTTCTAATTCCTTATTTCTCATTTCCATAGAACTGGAAATCAGAAGATCATCGATACCATATTACAGCTAGAAAATGTGATACAGGGGTATTGCCTGTCTTTTTAATAACCCCTAAGGACTCCATTTTGTAAATGTTTCCTCTTTGTCTGTGGTTTGCCTTTTAAACTAATTAAAAAATAGTGTGTTTTGAAAAGCACAAAACTTTTATTTTGTTGAAAACATTGATTTGAATCAATTTGAAAAACTGATTCTGATAAAATTTTTTCTTTTATGGTTAACATTTTTTGTGTCCTGCATAAGAAACCTTGCCTACCTCAAAATCATGAAGATTTTCTTCTATGTTTTTTTCTACATGGCTCAATGTGGAATAATATGGGCATCATCTGGATATTATAAAATGGTACAAGTTATAATGATAATAAGTGTGGTCCACTAGCACGTGATTGACAGGAACACCTTTAGAAACTTTCAAGCCTCACTTGTTTATATGAGAGGCTTCTAGGATATTCATACCTCATATCTCATCATCTCTGCAAGGAATCTCCTCTATGAGATCAGAATAGAAAAGAATGATCAGGAAAAGGGCAAAGATGATACTAGGAAGGAGCAAGGAAGGTAATGAAACATTTGTAGAGATGCTATTTGCTCTCTCTGTTTTTGAAAAAGTCTGAAAATCCAAAGCTAACTGGAGTTGCTTACAAGGGGAACCACCATTTTGGGAAGGCCAGTAGAATTGGGCTCAGAGAATATCTAGTTTCAAAAATTGGCTCCACATTTAGCATTTATGTAATCTCAGCTGAATCACTTCACTTCTCTGGATTCCTGTTTTTTTATAAAATGATGTGATGTCAGCAATTTTCAGACTGCTCTGGGAGGCCTAGGAGTTCTTTTGGAGGCAGTGTTTTGGAGTTCAGTAGAGAGAGGTTGAGTAGAAGCCCCCATCCCCTCAACTTCAACCTAAAGAGCTCCACTTTTGCCTTCTCATACACTGGGCTTCTGAATATAATTTTTTCAGCCAAAAGTATTTTGAAACTTTTGATCTAGTGAAGGTTAAAAAATATCAGCATGAAATTCTTCATCTGGGGTGGTGGAGATCCATCGTAGCACAATGGTAAAAAACCTAGGTGATCCTGAAAGGTCGGTGTCAGGACCTTCCCCTTGCTCCGGCTGGGACTCGGGAAGGGCTCTAGCGGGCAGACGATGCAAGAGAGGCGGCTGTCTAGGAGGCGAGAAATGAAGGCAGCCCTGGGAAGTTAACTTTTCTTTTTTAAACATTTTTAGTTTTATAATAGCTCAGAAACAAATTCTTGTAAAAGAGTCAAATAACATAGAAATATAGAGACTAAGTGTAAAATTTCCTCTTTATCTGCACAACCCACGATAGCCCTCTTCTCACCATGGGCAGGCATTATCTTCAGTTTGGTCTGTGCTCTCACTGACCTTTTTTTCTATGCATATGTGTTTTATACATATATAAGCATATACATTGTTTATAGAAGATAAACTGTATATAGTGTTGGGCAATTTGTTTTATTTACTTATCAATATGTCTGGGAAATTTTCTGTATCAGTACATGTACACCTGTCTTTTCTAAAATAACTCCATACCATATAGGTTTGCCATATTCATTTAATAATTCCCACATTATGGGCTCTATGGTTATTTGCGATTTTGTATTAATATAAACAATCAACATCATTGTACACGTATCTTCGTTTACAAATGTGAGTTTTTCTGTAGATTACTAGAAATATAATTGCTATGTTAAAAAGTACGAAAAATTTTTAAGCTGCATCTATTTACATAAAGGCCATCAGTTTATCTATACATTTGCCAACAATGAATATTCATTCTCTTAATTTTGCCAAATTGATGATAAAAATTTTGATAGACTAATTTGTTTTTACCTGATTCCTAGTGCTATTGATCATCGCTTCATCTGTTTGTTGCCCATTCGTGTTTGTATTAGCTGGGAGAAGCATTAACTGGGGGAATCTGGAGACCAGATTTTAGCCCTAAACTTGTAATCACATTTGCAGACTTTGATCAATTCACCTTTCTCACCTCAGTGTCTCAGTCTGACAAATGGAAATAATCACCCCCATCCTGCCTTAGTCCACAAATTTACTGTGAGTGTTCAGGAAATAACAGATGAGAAAGCAAGTGGAAAATTCTAAAATGCTAGACACGTAAGTGGGATTTCTTTTAGTTTTAAAAATATGTGCAACATTTGAATAATTCTGTCATTGGGAGTTTTTCTAGACAAAAGAAGGCTGGTGCATGCAGCTGCTCATGTATCTCCCAAATTCAGGGTCTCCTCAGAAAAGGTGTGAGGAGAGAAGACAAAGGCACGGGTTTAACCCCAACATCACTCCCATGCCAGCGTGGCCCGGGGGAGCACAGAAGGAAGCTCACTCCTTGTAAGATTTCTAATCCACGTTGTGATTCCAAGGAGGTGGGGTAGGGGTAGATCCTCTCCCACATCTTCTCTGGTTCATCCATCAGCAATAACAATGCCATCTGGTTACCGGGGACCACTGAAGCATAAAATGCCTAGAAAAGCAGCTGTCTTCCCCTTTACCTGTGTCAGAATTACTAATTAAGGGACAAATTTGTCTTTAGTTGTAAATGAAATTTCATGCTACTGAAGCCAGTACAGATTTTACTCTTTATTAGCTACACTTTTTTGTAACTATAATTCTTCCTTTAAAAGAAACATATTCTTCTGCGAACCCAGGGTAAAAATTCCCATCTGGCCATCTTTTTTTTTACCTCCCTCTTGCTTTTTACCGTGAGTTGAAACCAAGTTGCCCATTTATGCTTAGTTTCCTTTAGCTAATGTGAGTTCCTAATACTGCACATGACAGAATTCTCATTTCCAATTTTTCCACTGACAATTCAAATTGCCAATGTATCACATAGGCCTGGATGTGAGGGCAATGTGACTGAGCCCCAGTGGTATTACCATTCACAAACTTGTAAAACTTCATAGACATGTAAATAGGCTATTTCACACTCCCAAAATGTCAGTACTTCATCTGTATTATCTATTGGGTAAACCAGGACTTTAACAATCTGAATCAGATTAGATTTTCTACAATCAACAATTCTGCTGAAAGATCTACATTTTTTGATAATATGCGAATAAGCACAATTCATTCTTCAGTGTTCAGCACAAATAAAACTATTTCCCAAATGTTAATCTTCTCCATGTATAATAAACCCTTTCCCCTCATAATCCCAGGTTCCTCCTTTGGTTAACGGAATGATTAATAGTTTCATGAAAACCAGTAAGATATCTGCTCCACTTTTAAAGGTCCTTCCTTCTTTGGGACCTCTTTAGATGGACATTGAGTCCTTAGATATCCAACATCAAAAGGATGTCTCCAAATTATGAGAGCTTTCATAAATGCCTGAGAACCTGGCTTATTTGTAATAGACAGGATTAATATGCACTAGACTGTACCATTTGTTATGTGACCCAAATGCCTAGAGTCACCAAGGCATGCTTCTCTCTCAGTGCTTTACATTAGGTCATTTTTTAGCTCTTTTTCATTTTCCCTAGAGAAAACAATGCCATGACCCTTTTAAACTTACTGTATCTATTGGCAATGTTACCAATTCGATGCAAGCATCATTTGTAAGCTTCCATTATGATAAAAGCCCTGGGCTACGGATGTGAAGGGGATAAACATAAATACTTTGCCTGCCTCGAAAAGTTCTTCATCTAACAGAAGAAATGTCATATAAGAAATGTCAAATAACTACAATATAAGATAAAATGTTGAACTTACCCTAGAGTGGGTGATGTTAAGATGGAAAGAGTAGAGAAAACAATCTGATCATCTACTGTCGGATATGGATCCACTGGGTTGTCCCATCTGTGAACACTAGTTAACACACAGACGATCTCCACATCTTTGCTCAGTCTCTTTTTTGCTTCTGTGGCTCAGGCTCTAAGTTCACCTCAGTACCATTGAAAGTTGCGAGCATCTAAAGTTGTTTTAGAGGATATGTCAACAAGAAGATCCATTTTCGGCTAGCACTCCCAATAGGGAGCAAATCATTGACCCCCAAAAAATTTACAGTGTTCTTCAAACTTCAGTGTGCATGTGAACCATGAAGGTAACTTGTTAAAATGCAGGTTCTAATTCAGTAATTCTTAGGTAGAGCCTGAGAGTCTATATTTCTATTAAGTCCCTAGGTGATGTCTATGCACTGGTCTTTAGCTCATACCTTCAGAAACAAGGATTTAGAACTTTGCTCCCATAGCTGCAGAAGACATTAATCATGGCAAAGAGAAAGCTCCATGAGAGTTCAGACTACAGAAAGATGGACAAATAAAGCAGACAGCCAACATTTCACAGAGCATAATGGAGGGAAGCAAACCCTTTTACACAAATCAACTGAGAAGGATGCAGTACTTAAAAGCTACATTTTGTGCAAGAACATGGGTAAATGTTCGGAACAATTCTGTCATTAGCAATGATGGATATGAAACAGAGTTGGCCTCCCAGGCAACAGTGAGAATATGGGACACACGGAAGAGAATCTGGACTAGATCACAACAATTTTCCCTCACAGGTTACTTGTCGCACCAATTCTTCAGTGATCAAGAAGCCTGATATGAGAGCACACTCTATATCCTTCATGCACATACTTTATATATGCAGAGCAAACTTAGTAGAGTTCTTATGACAGACTGTCACTCGTCCAACGTTTTGCTGTCTGCCTGAAGTACTGCGCTGAAAACCCTGTATAATGAACAAGGTATGAACTCGATAAGCTCTATCTGAGTATTAAAAGTCAAGATCCAGGTGCCTGGATCATTGACTTGATATATTGACTCTCCACACATGGCCACTACAGGAAAAAAGAACAGAAATAAGATGTTCACAACTTTTGGTCCTGAAGTACATGACAAAGCAAAAGGATCTTGTTGTAAGATTCTTATACTTTGAAGGAAAAAACCCCACAGCATGGACCTTCAGGTGGATATTATAACCAAGTTCCAAAGAAGCATAATTTCTTAATGATAATAGACATGATGCCTGGCTGCTAACTCTGAGTAAAAGTCAAAGTCAAACAAAGCAGATTTCCTCTCATTCTGCAGGGGTATTTTTACCATTATTTTCCAGGAAAAGGCTAAATAATCTTCATTGAATTCTGAACTTATTACCCAATAGACTTAAAGTTTCTTATACTCCCCAACGGTCCTCAGAATATTTTATCTAATTAAGGGATAGTTACATCAATCTCAGATTGCTTTATTTAAAACAACTACTTTAAAAGTTCAATTTAAATAGTTTCAATAAGAACTGGCCCATCATCAAATTCTGTTGAATCTTTCCGACCTCTTGTTCACAATGGGCATTATGGTTTATTCTTTAATGTACATTAATTTGGTCCAAGCAGAACCCAGACTGCACATCTCAGCATTCTACTTGAATAAAGAAGAAAGCATTCAATTCCCCTCCATAGCAAATTCAGCCTTCCACAAGTCAGTTCTGCCAGTCATTGATGGCTGCCTTGCAAAAACTGCTTTGCGAATGTTTTGCTGGGTTTCGTTGCTAGGAGATGACCGGGAAAACTTTGCAATTCCTGCTGAGAGGTTTAAAAAAATGTGCCTGTAACCAGTTTCATATTAAAGAGAAGGAAAAAAATAGGGCAGCCTGCACCTTAATTCCTCAAGGTTTACTCCTTGCCCTATACTCCCCCTTAGCTGTCACACAGAGAAATTGTGACCATTAAGCAATGCATATACTCAACACTGAAAAAAAAGAGAAAGAAGAAAATATTCAATTTATCATCAACCAAATGAGAACAGAGTTAATAAAATAAAACTTATCGAACATCTTCCTTTTAGTCTGAACTAGAACTTTTGAAACTTAGGGATGGCAGAGGGGAGGGTGGAGGAAGAGAGTGAATGAAACACCACCAATCCCCCCTGAACATTCTTCTCTGTTCCACATATTAGCAAAGACCCTTTGGTTAAGAAATTGGCCTGAGGCTAGAGTCAGCTTGTACCTGAGCTGTGTTTCAGAAACCCTTGGCCTGGACACGACTCTCTAGCCAAGCAGCAGGGATTCCTGGGAAAGCCCAGAGGCCTGTCTGAGGCCTGGTCCCATGTCAGTGATTGATGAGGGCAAGTGCGAGAGGTGACGTACTGTGAAATCAGACTGAGGCACAAAGAGTTAATAATCCTTGGGCTTTTTCCAAACTGTGTCCTTTGAGGGAGAAATAATATTTAGTCCTGCCTTTGTTAATTTTGCAGCTAAAAAAACACTCTTGATATCTTATTCACCAGGCAAGATGCCAGCCTGCAACCTCCTGAAACTTCAGGAGACAAATACCACACTAGTGGCAGTAATTATTTGTCCCTGTTGCATTATCATCAACAAATTATTTTAAACTGCTGATTTAACAAGTACTATATTATAACCAAGAGAGAAAGGAGAGCAGTTGTTTTTGCATACAAATTTCTTTTCACAAATTAAAGGACCTACCTATAAATCACGGGGGAGAAAAAAAGCTGAGAAATTTCAATTCTCCCACCTTGTGCTCATCTATTCTTAGAAACACGGCAACAGCTTGGTAGTAAGAGTTCCCCTCTCTCCATCGCTAACTCATTCTCTTGTGCTCACTCCCCACTGGGTCCTCTCCTGGGAGGACAGGGAAGGCCATGTGTGTCTTTGACTTGGCGAAGAAGGCAAGTTTCTTGTACTTTCATACCCTCCGCAGCAGATGCACAAACTTTAGCAGCGTCCTTTTAACACTTCATTAATTGTTGAGCTCTGCCAAGAGTAATTATTGAGCTACGCCAGGAGTCCTTTGCTCCCACATCAGTAAACAGTCATTTAGAGGGGGGGGGTTATAACCTTAGGGTGAGCAACGTTTTCCCCCCACAGCTGTGTGCTGAGCTCAACAATGCTGCATATGCTTCAGCAAATGAGGAGGTCCACAGCCCAGCCTCTGGTGCATACAGGCAACGTTACTGCCAGGAAAAAGAAACCCACCATGTTAATTGTGTGGTGCAAAATCTGGAACATCTCGTTTGCTAACAGACCCAAGATATCTGTTCTGACTTTGTGCTTTTGCCTTAATTTAATAATAATAATAATAATAAAAAAATCCAGCACCAGCAAGGGAACTGACTTCCAGGATTCTCCTCATATGTTGTAACAGAAGCACGCTAAAGTTGGTATAACACTTTCTCAATGAGTAAGATTTCTTTTCTTTAACCATTATTCAGTAAGATTTAATGTTTCTCCTCTTCCTTCAGTTAATTGATGTTACTTCATGGTCACTTGACAACCCTAATGCCAGGACCTGACAAAATAGAAATGTCCTTTTCCTGCATCTTTAAAGTCCCATCAGAGGTGAAAACAGCTGGTTGGAGCTACTGTGCCTCTGGCTATTTGGAGTGGGAATTTTGGAGCGAGGTATCTCCTCGGATTTCAGAATGATGGAAACTTAGGGCAAGAAATTTACTTAGTACAACACTCTTCCCATCCCATATGATGCTTAAATTCCCTCCAAATAATTCCCCTGAAATGTGGTTATCCAGTCTCTGCTTCAGTGGAAGAGAACTACTTCTGTCATATACAACTCCTACTTGGAGACGGCCAGCATCTCAGTGTTCCATCTTGTGTGCAGTAGAAATCTGTCCCCTTTTAGCCTCCGTTATCAGACCCTCAGTAGAAATGCTGAACAACTTCAAAATATTTCAAGTCAGCTAGGAAACCCTAAATTTGGCAGTTTTCAAACTTACGGGTAAAAAAGAAACTCCTAGTGCTCAAAACACAGGTTCTGTATTGCCATGTCCCTAGAGATATGATTTCAAGAGGTCTCCAGATGGTCTGCAATTACACTGCTCTAAGACTTTTCTCCCAAGGCTAGATGTCTTCAGGCTCTTTCAGTTAATTCTCACGGGGGACAACAAAGTCACCAATGAGACCCACGTTGCCAAACGCGACGTCAGAGCTCTGCTCTCACCTTACTCGTCTTACTCACGCTGGTCGCTCTGTCCTTCGTGAAATGCTTTATTCATCTGCCTTCTTTGGCAGCCCAGAGTCCTGATTTCCTCCTACATCACAGTCTGCTAACAGCACAGTGGCCTCCTTGAGTTCCTTCCAGAACAAATGAAGCAAATGCCCACCTCAAGAGGTTTGTACTTACTTGTTCCTCTGCACGGGATTTTCTTCTTCCATTTATAATGCTGTCCCTTAGTCAGTCCAGGTCTCTGATCAAATAACAAATCTTCAAGAGACTTCCCTGAGCAGCTTATTTGAAATAGCCTTCCCTCTATTCCCTGCCCCCTTACACTGCTTTATTGTCTTCCAGCAGTTTTCACTATCTGACATGATGATATACATTTATTTGTTTATTTTTTGCCTCTCCAGTGAGAAAGTAAGCTACATGAGAGCTGTTTTGTAAGCTGCCATTTCCTCTGTGCCTAACACAATGCCTGGCACATAGGAAGCACTCAATAAATATTTGTCAAAAGAAGGAAAGAAAAAGGTACTCAGACTTTTCACAAGTCTGATTAAGTCTGTCTATGTCACTTCAAAGGTGTGCTGACCAGAACTACTCACAGGTTCCATAATAAAACAGAATAATCTGTCTCCTTGCTTAGAATACTAGATTTGTACAAATGCAGCATCCATTTTTCATTCACTGTTAGGGCAGCTATGCCACACTATTGAATCACATCAAGTTTATGCAGCTGCTAAGCCACATTGCCCCGTGCAGCTGGATATTTGGAACCCAGCTCAGGATCTCACATGCATCTCTGTTAAATGTTCTCTGATTAAATTTGCTCCAGCCTATTAAAATTCTTTTGGATACTAATTCTGCCAGTAAGCATATTCCCACATCAATATCTCTTCAACATTCATTTTATATGCCTATTGACTCATCTTTTTGTTCTAATCATTAATTTTTTTAAAAAATAGGCACCAAAGAGGAATCTACAGACCAAGGTTTCTTTTGGGGCACAGCCATTAGCAGCCGTGCGGCCAACCTTAGTCAGGTTAATTACATTTTCTGACTTGCCATTTCCTCATCTATAAAATGGTGATAATAATGCTCTCTGATAAGGTTATTGAGAGAATCAAGTAAGATTTTAACATGTTGAGTGTGGTTGCTGGCATCCATAAGCAAGTGTTCCTGTCACCCTCAGCACAGACCTGGCACAGGGTAGACACTAAGTGAAACTTGGTCAGTTATTGACCAGGACAGGGCACAATCCATGTGGTAGGAATCTAGAACTATACATCAAGGTTATCAATGATCCATCTATTAGCCCTCTGTGGGGCTCCTTTATTTTCTCAACCAGCCATGAATACATCTCCCAGGACTGACATCCTACTTGCCTTTCCCCATTTTGTTAAAGAAAAGTTCAGGAGTGGTAGCCAGATGCAATCCTGAAATATGGATATGCTCTGTTTAATGCAGTCTCTTGAGCTACCAAGCTAGTACCCCTGTCCAAAAAGAGAATTTAGCTTATTTGGGGTGACTTAGAGAACCCACTACTTTCCTTTCTATATGTTCACAAATCACACTTGCATCTAGAATTGATACCCGGATTACCAGTTTCTCACTGGATCACCAGCAAGTAATATGTACCTCGTCTAATGCTTCTTCCCTTCTCCACTGTTCCCTAAGCTCATCTCAGTTTTTCCCAGTGCTCAAAACAGGAACCCAGTACTCATTTGTTGCAACTAAGATGCTCACCTACAAGTTCCTCTCATACCTGATGTTTCCAGAGTCTCTTGCCAATACCATCCATGCATTTGATAGTTTATTCCTATTTCCAAGAAAAATAAAGGTCTGCATTGGCACTTTGAGAGTACAAATTAGAGAAGCTTATGGTCTAAGCTTCTCTTTCTTCTTTATATCACAAAAATGAAGGCAAAGACCTCCTATCTGAATAAATATTCAGGAGAATTCCTTGTTCCTTTAACTGAGCTAAAGCTTAATGCCAGGCTGCAACGCTGGACAATCTCTACACAGAATGTAGGACAAGTTGCCATCAGCTTTGGGGATAAACCTTCTAGAGTCAGGCTTTCCAGGATTGGTCACTTCGTTAGCATTCTATAAATGTGAGTTCTCATCATTAAGCTTGGTCTCCCAAAAACCTAGTATTGCTGTCTTGGAACTCTCATGTAACACTTTAATCGCACCTCATTTGGAAGCTTAATCTGATATTCTTCCAATATTGTCAGAGCCTCAAGTACAGAGACTGCAGTTCATTCATCTTCACATTTAAAAAACTAAGCCATTAATTAATGATTCCACAAAAGATAATTGTGAATTTATTGACGTCTTTATTATTTTTGCTAACTAAATGCTTCTACATTATCTTACAGTAGTTTCTTTCTTTGATTGCTTTAAGCTCTTAATCTTCATTTACTTGGTATATCCTTTCTTCACGTAAAATACAAAATTAAAAAGTCTGAACATATCATTTTACCTCTCCAGAGCAATATGAAGCCAGATTATAAGAAACGTTCCTACTGTTAGCCACCATCAGCTATGTCACTGCTCGGGACACCAGCAAGGCCTGTATTTTTAGACAAGATGAACACAACTTTCATAGGTGTGAGCAGCCAGGGTCACCTCAGAGAGCTAACACAATTCATGACTGGTTTTCCTGTAAATGTTTCTTGGTTTGAATCTTGGTTAATTTGACCCCAAAGCCACACCGTTACACCACACCAAACCAGCAATCTCAAATAGAACATGGTCTCTGCCCACAAGGAACTTCATTCATCTATAACAGTATCAAGAAAATCTATTAAAACGTGCCTTATTCTTAGCAATTAAACAATCACTTAGTTTTGAGAGAAAAAATTGGTCAATTAAACCCAAACTTTAAGAAACATCTATATGGTAGGGTGCTATCATTTGAGATCATGCAAGAGAGTTATGACGTTTGCAATAGTGGAAAGAGAACTGTGTCTTCACAGCTTTCCTGGTAATCATAATTATAATTTAAGTGCAACTTTGTATGCATAAACATGAGCAAACGTCTTATTGGAGACATCTAGGGAAAGATGGCCAAATGAATCAGGATCATAAAATGTCTCTCCCCCACTACCTCAGATGAAAACAAAATTGTTTAAAAAGAAGTAAAAACAAAATAACCAACAACTACCAAACCCACAGGGGATTTCATCAGTATGACCTAAATTCAGGAAAATGGTAGCCAGAGAGAGAAAGAAAAGATTCTGATTTATCAGACCCCAACTCCTAACCTAGTCCCTTCAACTTCTGGCCTGTTAAAAAACAGAACTGAGAAAATAAAGTGTGTCCACAAAATCCTGAGAATTTGAGCAGTGCCCTTGGAGCAGAGACAGGTGAGAAGGTGTCTTAGGACAGTCCCGGGAAGAATTCCTACAGGCAAATCTCCTTCGTAGCACCCAGAGCCTCTAGCAAGCCCAAATAGTAGCCAGAGCTGGCCACGTCTCAGGGCTCTGTGCTGAGTTGGGGGAACAAGCTGAAGCTCATGGGATTATGATACACCCTTGACAAGAACCCAGTACAGAACATTCAGTAGTTCTTGAAAGGACAGCAGATCTCTGGCCCCCCAAAGAGTAGCTATGCTGGGAACAAAGGGAGCTGGGCCCACTCCACCCACACTCCCTTAAGCTCTAAGAAAGTACACAGAAAGCAACACTTTGTCCCCACACTGATCAGAAGGAGAAAGACCCAAAAAATGGAGGAAAATGATGTCGAGGAAAAGTCAGAGTAAATGTAAAATCTAGACTGAGCTTTCTACATTAAGCCTGAATAATTTGAAAAGAAATGATATGGCAACTTTACAATAATACTCCACACAAAAAAATCAAATGTATCAAATATGCTAGGAGGCAAAAACCCATGAAGAACAAAAGAGAAGTTACAGCTACAAATCCCACAGACACCAAAATGATAATTTTGTGACAATTTTACATGAAATGAACTAATTTCTTGCAAAATAACACAACTGAACAAAATGAGACATGACGATATAGAAATTACAGAAAATATGAATAACTTCATACCTATTACAGAAGTTGAACTCATGATCAAAATACTTCCTGCAAAGACAATCCCAAACCTGCATGATTACACCAATGAAACCTGTCAAACATTTAAGGAAGAAATAAATGACACCAATCTCATACAAATTCTTTCAAATTACTGAGAGAAAGGGAAGAATTCCCATCTTCTTTTATGAGATCACCCTAACCACAATACCAAAACATGATGAAAATATTATAAGAAACAAAAGTTACAGACTAATACAAATGAATATGCATATAAAATGGTGAAAAAAATACTGGCCAAATCTTGCTATGCTGATGGACAGGGACTGCAGTGGAGTATGGGGAGGGAGGGAACTTGATAATAAGGGTGAATTTAATAACCACATTGTTTTTCTTGTGAAAACTTCATAAGAGTGTATATCAATGATACCTTAATAAAAAATATATACTGGCCAAATAAACCCAGCAACATATAAAAAAGAAAGCACAGCATAACCAATTAAAGTCTATCTAGGAATGGAAGGCTAGTGCAACACTGGAAAAATCAATCAATGCAAAAGAATAAAGGAGAGAAACTATACAATAACTTCCATGGATACAGAAAACATCTGATAAAATTCAGTACCCATTCATGGAGTACTGAATTGTATGCATTTGTCAAGACTTAATAAATTGCGTAATAAAGATTTGCATATACCACGGTATCTTGATTTTACCTCCAAAAAGTGAAAGAACTGTATTCAAATATTGAACTCTGACTAGGAAATTTGCTTTTTTCAGTGGTATGGATTAGCAATTCTAAAATTAATTTGTGAGTTTAGGCTTGAGCAAATGAGTAATATATTGGTCACAATGAAAGCCAGATTTCTCCTTGTAGTTATTAAAGGGAGTTACTAGGAGGAAAAAAAGGAAGACAAGACTGTGTCCTGAGAGACTGGGTTGAAACTGAAAATATCAGTATGGCTTCACGGATATTAGACAGACAGACAGACAGATAAAGATAGATTAGAGAGAGACAGAGACAAAAAAAAACAGAGACAGAGAATGAGACAAGTGGACAGAAAGAAAGAAAAAGAGAAAGAGAAACCTCCTGACTGTGGAGGTGGGAGGCGAGGGCAGGGGCTCCCTCTTCCCAAGATGAGCCAGATCTTCCAGTATGAGAAATTAAGGAAATGCTCAAAGAAAAATGTGGTCATGTTGAGAGGATGCATGATCCAGCTTGAAGGGACCCCCCCTCTGGCAAAATGAGAGACAAGGAATGCATCAAAATAAATAATGATGGTATGTTTGAATAAAATACAAATCACATGTATTAGTTTCCTACGGCTGCTGTAACAAAGTACCACAAACTGGGTGACTTGAAAAAACAAAAAGACATTGTATCACAGTCCTGGAGACTGGAACCCCAGAATGAAAGTGTCAGCAGGGCTAGGCTCCCTCGGAAACTGATAGGGAAATCCTCTGCCTCTTCTTCGCACTTTTATACTTTGCCAGCAATGTGTTTGGCATTTCTTGGCTTGCAGATGCATCCCTCTGATCTCCCACCTTCACATGGCATTCTCCTTGTGTATTTTCATCTCATCTTCCCTCTCTGTGTGTCTGTGTCCAAATTTCCCCTTTTTATAAGGATACCAAATATAAGGCCCAACCTAATAACCTAATTTTAACCTCATTTTAACTTGTTTAAATCTGCAAAGATCTGATTTCTAAATAAAGTCACATTTTGTGGTAATAGGGACTAGGAGTTCAACATATTGGGGGGGTGGGGGAAAGCTACAATTCAATCCATAAGAAATGAATACTGCAATTAAAAAATAAGTGGTAGATAAAGTAAAATTCTTCCTTGTAGTAGGAAGTCAACAATAAATATAGAAGGAATGAAGGAAATAGAAAATCATCAGTGAATGCTAAAACCAGTGGGCAAATTTTTGATGCCATGGGATATTAAATAGTCTTAGAATATCTCTGCTCACTCGATTTATTAATTAAAAAGGGGGAATTTACCTTATGAGGAGAAACCTGGTGGATACCACTTTAATTATGTGATCAAAATTGGCATCAACGTTGGGACAAAGACATCTTATGACCCCTAATATGATGCACTGAGAGAGCATATCACCTCAGTTGTACTCCTGCCAAAAATCCATAACCTGAATCAAACCATGAAGAAACACTAGACAAATCCAAATTGCAGGACATTCTAGAAAATAACTGGTCTAACTTCCAAAAAAATATCAAGATCAAGAAAAATGAAGGGCTAAAGAATTGCTTCAGATTAGAGACTAAAGAGACATAATAACTAAGTGATGCATGATCTTAGATTGGATATCCTGTGCTAGAGGAAAAAAAAACCTACAAAAAAAGTATATTGGGACAACTGGCAAAATTTGAATATGAACTGCACATTAGATAATACTGTTAAATGAATGTTAAATTTCCTGCTTTTGAAAACTGCACTGTGATTACTTAAGAGAATGCCCTTGTTCTTCAGAAATACATATTTAACTATGTATTAAGTAGGTTCAAAACAAATAATATGTTTATGTGTAAATTATAGTGAGATGATAATTTAAAAATGGGCAAAAAATTAAAAATTGGTAAATCTGGGTAAAGGGTATACAGAAATGCCTTGCACTATTCTTATAAAATTTGAGTAAGTTTGAAATTACATTAAAATTAAATAAAATCAGAGCAAAAAATTAGAGGTGAAGGAAACAGAGGTAGAGGGAGGGATAAGAGTATTAAAAGCTTCATTCATCCTTCACAGCAGTGTATCAGTGAGTCCTATAATAAGGAAACATTTTAGTTTTAAAAAGTAATGTTGCTAATGTATTTATAGTTTTCAAAATCTTCAAGCCTAGGATCTTAAGTGTGTAGTAGTATCTCTTGAGGAGAAAAACATCTATCAAAAATTCAAAAATCAAAATCTAGTAAATTAGAATAAAATTAAATGTATTTTTAATAGTGGATAATCTGATCTCATTCTTATAAAACTATTTCTATATCCATCTATCTTACCTATCACCCTGCCTATCAATTCATCTGTCAAATACTATACATGCCCACAGAGTTGACTGAAGTAATGTTCACCAAATGTTATACCAAGTTATTTTAAGTAATTTTTTCTTTCTTTGTACTTTTTTTACTACTTGAAATTTGTATAATAAGCATGTATTATAAAAAGTAAAGCACATACTCTAACATATATAATGGCATTTACATTTTGACTCTCAAAACATAATGATATTAATTTTAATTTGATAAAATATTAACATGCTAAAGTCATTTCCAGTTCTATAAACAAACTAAAAAACCAACACAAAGTATCTGCTCCACATTTCAAGAGCAATGAGTTCAATCATGTTAAGGTTATAATTTTGTTAGTCTGTTAATTTTTTTCCTCTCAATGCAACTAGAAATTAATTCTTTGTCAGTCTTAACAATTAATGTTCTTATCTTTTTTCTGAAATAAAGATGACATTAGATCAAAATCTTTTCATTTTTCTTTAAAAATTTCACAGTAATAGCTTAGTCGTGACAAGCATATGATAATATCATCTGCAGAGAAAAATAAAATTCCATGATTTTACAACCATCTCTACCAACTACCCCACTGGGTATAAGACTAAATTAAAAGTCCTTTCTCACATTTATTCTGAAGCTACATTTATTTGAATTTTCTCCCACATTCCCAGCTTCTCTCACAACATCCTCTTCATTCCTATGCCTATTCCTTGTTCTCCAGAAGTGTTTTAAGTCTCAAGATTCTCCTCTAGGACACGGAGTCCTAAGATTAGGAAAACAGACTGCACAGGAGTGATGTGGTCAGTTATATTGCTGCTCATCGGTAGTCATGCCCCTTCCTGTGGAATGATTATCTTAACCTGTTGAACCCAGGCATGCCAGTGTGACTTGCTTGGTTGATGAAATGTGCGAAGTCAAGTATGTCATTTCCAGGAAGAGGTTGAGAGCCAGTGCATGCCTCTGCCACAATGACCAGCAACGTTCCTAGTGGACAAATCACCTATTCAGCCTGGGTCCCTGAATGAAGATGTGGAGCAGAGCTGTAGCCAGCCCAACAGTGAACATGCAGTGTGAGCAAAAACTGCCTTGGGGAACCACTGAGACATGGAGGTTGTTACCATAGCATAACCTAACCTTATACTTAATAATACACATAGGTATGCTGATGGCAAAACTTCTCACCCTCTTTGAGTTGTAGTTTTCTTCTGCATCCACCTAGTACATTTGATGAACCCTCACTGGACTCAAAGTTCCTTGGGAGGCAGTACCTTATCATAACCATTTCTGTACCCCCCAGAAATTATCAGCAGTTTTGACATTTAAAGATCTTTTCTGGTTGTCCAGGAGCAGACTGCTTACAAAATCAACAGGCACAATGGATCTGTGTAACCCCAGTGTTGAGGCTGACTTATGTATTTGACTTCTGTAAAATGAAGATATCACATGTAGTCATGGACTCAGTCCTACCAGACAAATTGAAGAGGTTTGAGTGCTTACTTATCACATTCTCTTTTCCTAATGATCAATTATTATTTCATGTTCAACTCAAGAAACTATATTGAGTGTCTACTATATACCAAGTACTGTATAAGACTAGGAATATAGAGATAACTTCTCCAAATGAATCCTTTTCCAGGCTGGTGAGTGAGACAAATAAGTTTAAAAAACTCCTGACTGGTCAGAGTTTTGAATGGCTCTCTATAGCTATATTTACCTGCTGTGGTCTAAGAATCCTGGGAACTAAGCAAAGCCTGATGAAGCCACTTTCTCAAGAGAGACACCTAGGATGTTCAGTGAATCTAAAAGATTCTTGAGTTTTCTTACAGTTTCTGTATCCAATCAATGCCCATGTTCTTCCCATTCACTCTTTTCAATTCTTCTCACATTCATTCTCTCCATTCTTTCCCACTGATACTGTGTTACTTCATGACTTCATAACCTTGTATCTTCATAACTTTTATCCTTTCATGGCAATTTGCCTTCATGTTTGTTAATTCACCTCCAAGATTCTGCTATTGGAGAAGAGAGTCTGGGCCTGATTTGGCTCTGTATCCCAGACAGAGCCTGCTCCAGAACCTCTGTGCCATAAACATTCCAAAAGTTCTCCTTGAATGAAATCTGAGTCCTCACGAAACACATTCATCTTTGACAATCAATATTATGAAGCTGAAGAGAAGGAATAGTTTCATCTAACTGGAGGCACCTGAAACCTTTACACTGACCCTAACTATGAGAACTGTCACATGCACTGTTGGGCCATAAAATCCAACAGGAAAAAATCATCCAAGCTGCCTCATGGGTTATAACTCAACCCATCAGTAGGATTGCATATTTTTCTTCTCTAGTTCCTGACTAGTTTCATCCCTGGCTATCAGATTCCTGGTTCCCTCATGAAGTAACTTCTAGTGCTTCCTGACATGATACGCATTAGAACCCTACTGATCTACCCACTGAGCAACTACCTCCTGGATCTTGCCAAAAGCCTCATGATGGAAAGAATACTCCTGTTCTTAGTTCACCATGCACCCATATTTTTATTTCTGCCATATTCCACTCTGATTTGTACTTCTTATTAAGAATTGCTTGGTCTTTCATTTTAATTGTTTAATACTGATTTAAGTGTCCCTTTAAAAGCTCTTGGACAAACATAGTGCTCAATAATATAGGACATAGGATCTTGAACCAATATCTTTGAAAAGAATTGAGACCATAGTTACTTTCCTACTAATATATACTTTATTTTTTTAATTCATGATGATATGAACATACTATTTCAGAAACATATCAAGTAATAGAAAATGCCCATTTTCATTTCCCCTTCAGACAACCCTGTTCTTTCCCCAGAGATAAACACTGACCACCGGTTAGTATATATGCTCCCAAACATTGTTCCATGCATTTAAATATATAAGTGAATATACATAGATACATATGCAATGATTTGTATAGGTTCAAATCATACAAGTATGTATGTTCTTTGACTAAAATGGAATTAAGTTAGAAATCAACGACATAACTAGGAAATCCCCCAAAATTTGAAAACTAAAGAATAGCCTAAATAATCCATGTATCAGAAAATAAGTCAAAGGGGAAATCAGGACATACTTTAAACTGAAAGAATATACAATATGCCATATCAAGATCTGTGAGATGCTACTAAAACAGTACTTAGAGGAAAATGTACAGCATTAAACACCTGTATTAGAGAAGAAGAAAGGTCCCTTAGTAATTTCAGCTTCCTTGTTATAATACAAGAAAAAGGACAAATTAAACTCAAAATGGGCAGAGGAAAAGAAATAATAAGGAGAAGAGCAGAAATAAATTGGTGAAGACTGAATAAAAATAGAAAAAAATCAAAGAAAGCAAAAGCTGGTTATTTTAAAATATCAAGAAAAAACAGATAACCTGAACAGGTCAATATTTATTTAAAAATTAAATTTGTAGTTTAAAACGTTCTCACAAAGAAAACTCTAGCACAGAAGTCTACACTGGTGAATTTCACTAAAAATTTAAGTAAGAAATAGTATCAGTTCTACTCCAACTCTCATAAAATTAAAAGGAAGTCAAGAGTTCAAGCCATTCTAATGAGGCCAGCATTGCCCTACTACTGAAACCAACAAGACATTGCAAGTAAAGAAAATGACAGACCAATAGCCCTTAGTACAATAAAACAATAATTCTTTATAAAATTTTAACAAATTGAACCCAGTGAAATGTAAAAGGGATAACATATCATGGCCAAATGGGCTTATTCCAGCAATGTAAGGTTGGTTTACAATCAACCTTGTCAATCACTGTAATTCACCTGATCAACAAACTGAGAAAGAAGACCGCATAATCATATCAATAATACAAGAATACAAAAAAGAATTTGATAAAATCCAACATGCATTCCTGATTTAAGGAAAAAAAAGCTCTCAACACACAAAAATTCAAAGAGAATTTCTCAAATTGACAGAGAGAGGCATTATGAAAAACCCATAACTAACATTATCTTTAATAGTGAGAGACTGAATGTTTTCCCCTAAGATCAGGTACAGGATAAACATATTCATTGCTAGTACTTCTAGCCAACACGTACTAGAGATTCTAGCCAGTACAATAAGGCAAAGAAAGAAATAAAATGCATCCAGATGGGAAAGGAAGAAGTAAAAATGTCTTCATTCATACATGATCACATGATCATCTATGTAGAAAATTCCACAGAAGCTAGGAAAAAGCAACTAGAATGAACAAGTGTAGCATGGTTGAAGGATACAAGGCCTATTTAAGAAAATCAATGTAATTTCTGTATACTAGTAAGGAAAATCAGAAACTGAAATTAGAAAAATTATACTGTCTTAGTTTTCTATTGCTGCTATAACAAATTGCCACAAACTCTGTGGCTTCAAACAACACAAATTTATTACCTTAAAGTTCTGTAGAAGTGTGAGGTAAACCTCACTGGGATAAAATCTAGATTTTGGCAAGGCTGCTTTCCTTTCTATAAACACTAGTGGTGACCTATTTTCCAGTGTTTTCCAAGTTCTAGAGATTCCTTGGATTATTATGCTTGATTTCTTGGATTGTAGCCCCCTTTCTCCACCTTCAAAGTCAGCAAGTGATATGGGATTTGGCACAGACTTCTTATACGCAACACAAAAGCACAAACTATAAAAAAAATCATAAAGTGGATGTCATCAAAATTTAAAACTTTTGCTCTTCCAAAGACACTCTTACTAAAGAAGAATAAGAAGGAGCGGGAGGAGGTGGTACCAACAGCAACAATGACAAGCCAAAGATTGGAAACAAGTATTTGTAGAACATCTATCAACATATACAAGAGGACCTGTACATAGAATATATAAAGAATTTTTTCAACTTAATAATAAGATAACAACTGAATAAAATAATGAACTGTCGAGCATATCACCAAAGAAGACATATGGATGGCAAATAAGCACATGAAAAGATGTTTAGCACCATTAGTCATTAGAGAAATGCAAATTAAAATGGCAATGAAATGTCCTTACACATTCACTAGAATAATTAAAAATTGACAGACTGAGTGTTGGAGAGGATAAGGTTCAACTGGAACTCTCACTGTGGAAGTGTAAAATGTTATAACCACTTTGGAAAATCATTTGACAGTTTCTTTAATAGTTCAGCATAAACCTACCATCTGACCCAGCCTTCGTGCTTAGGTACCCAAGAGAAATAAAAGCATAGAGACACGTAGTTCTAATAACCAAGACATTTGAAAGCAAAATAAACATCCATAAACAGGTGATTAGAAAATAAATTGTGGCATATCCATCCAATGGGATAGTATTCAGCAACTCAAAGGCATGAAGTATTAATAAACACAACAACATAGATGAACTTCAAAATAATTATGCTCAGTGGAAGAAGCCAGACAAAAAAGAAAACTGATTCAATTTATATAAAAGCCTAGAATATAGAATAGTGACAGGAGGCAGATTAGTGGTTGCCTGGGGACAGTATGGAGAGGAGACAGGAGAAGAGCAATTACAAAGGGCACGTTGAAATGCTTAGAAGGGATAATATTTGTTAGCTTGGTTGTAGTGATTGTTTTCTCTCACACAGACACACAAAGTCACATGTCAAGTTTATCGCATGTCAATTACATTTCAATAAAACTGTAAAAGTAAGTAAATAAATAAAACCAAAGGAAATTGTGTGCATTCATCAAGTGAGCAAAAACTAAAGTCCAGTAGTGGAGCTTATATCTTACATGCATGTTGGTTGGAGCTTACATCTCACAGTATTTATCAATTAATACAATCCCTTTAAAACAGCATTTTCACTTTAAGAATTGAACTTTATAGAAGTATTTCACATGGATACAAATATAAACATTGTTTTTAGAAACACATAATACATTAATTGTAAATATTCATCAAGTCTAGAGTGGTTAAATAAATTATGAATTATCCGTATTATGGAACGTAATTCTTTTCTTGAACAAGTTGTGTTTTATTTTACTACATAAACATTTATTTTAATTTTTATTGTTGTTTTTACAGGCATTGCAAGACTGAATTCATTTTGTCCCCAAGTTGGATTTGTTAACAGATTATTTATATATATATATATATATATATATATATATGTAGGATTGAATTTTATTTATTTGACAGATGTAAGTCACTCAGAAGAGCTCATTTTGATTTATTGGGTACATAATAATATGCCTTTCAAAAGAAAAACATGTTCATATATTTTTGCTTGACAGATTGAAATGCTGCAGAACTAGCATTTTGTTCTTTCAGAGAGATATTATATACACATATGTATGTATATAATTTGTATTTATGTTCATATATGTGTGTATATATACACACGTAACTTTCTGAATGGGTTCCTGGCCTAATCATCCAAGTAAATCCAAAGGAGTTATTCTAGATTCTTGAATAAATATTACTCATTTTATAACTTTTCATTAAAGTAAAATATAAATAACACCTTCACTTTACATACATCATCTATAAACCTATAATTGGAGTATAGATATATACAAATTACTTACACTCACACCTACTACCAAAAAGCCAAACAAAAACTAGGATATAAGGGTAGAATTGTCTTTTTAATTCTGAGGTTTCTATTCTATTTCTTTTTCCCTATCAGTCTTCCACACTGTGTCTCAAGCTGGGAAATCTTTCAAAGTTGCTTCGCTTGGTTTGCATCATAGCCAGATTCTGCAGTTTAGTGGTCCTTCACATATTTATCTATGTGACTGCTCTTCACCAGGAAGAGTTAAGGGGAACCAATATACTTCTTACTTCACTAAAGCCCAGGGAAGTGGGGGTGAACATCCATGAAGTAATGACTGGGATAGAAACTGTTTGAGACGAGAACTCAACCTGCCTTCTTCAGTCTCTGTTGGAATTTAGCGCAAACTGCTTCCTCCTGAAGCCTGGCTTCTCCACTAGTGGGAAGCAGCTGGCCCTAGGGAATATGATGCAGGACCCCTGGTCTACGCCGGCGTCAAGGGGAGAGCAAGACCTTGCAAACCAAAGTCACCTGTGAGAAGCAATGCCTCAAGCAGATGTCTGGAGTCTCGGAAATTTGGAGTATAGATGAAAGCCAAGAGATTCGGATGAGAAACTGGAGGGAAAAGCTGTTACCCAGCTTTGTAGACAACCTCAGAGGTGAGAACTCATAGTTCTGTCAGCCACACAGAGCAAGACAGGCCATAATGAAAGGGGCCTGAGAAGACCAACTCCAAAGGTGATGGTAAATAAAGAGCAGAAACATGAGTGTGAACAGGTGCAAGGTGGGACCCTTTGCCAGTGCCTGCACAAGAATGCTGGACTTTATTCATTCACTAAGTAGCTATTGAGCATCAGTTATGCTCTGGAGATACAGTCATGAACGAAACAAAGGCTCTGCCCTCATGGAGCCTACTTTCTTATAGAAAAGACAAATATTAAAGGAGCAAACAATTTCCCCAAAAAAGTTTTTAGAAAGTCAAGTAGTGATTTATTCTAGAGAGGAACTGATACAGGATAATTTGACTGTGAGTGACTGTCCAGGAAAGGCCATTCTGAGAGTTGCAATCTAAAGAATAAGGCAGAGGCAGTCATACAAAGATACCAGGAAGAGTATTCTAGGCAGAGGGAGAAATAAATGCAAGGACTCTGAGGTAGGAGAAACCTGGCGATTTCAGGGAATAAAAGAAACAACTTGTAAAACGATATCAGAAGCTGAGAAGGGGTTAGATGATGTGGGCCCAGTGTACCATGTGAAGGAGGTGAGATGATATTATTAGTACAGTGAGCACCACAGGGGATTTCAAACTGAGACATGATATTGTCCTGGTTTTTTTCCTTTTTTTTATTAAGGTATCATTGATGTACACTCTTATGAAGTTTTCACAAGAAAAACAATGTGGTTATTACATTCACCCTTATTATCGAGTCCCCCCCATACCCCATTGCAGTCACTGTCTATCCATGTAGTAAGATGCCACAGAGTACCTATTTGTCTTCTCTGAGCTACACTGCCTTCCCCATGACCCCCCACACACCATGTGCACCAATCATGATACCCCACAATCTCCTTCTCCCTCCCTCCCCACCTGCCCTCCCCCACCCCTCCCCTTTGGTAACAACTAGTCCCTTCTTGGAGTCTGTGGGTCTGCTGCTATTTTGTTCCTTCAGTTTTGCTTTGTTGTTATACTCTACAAATGAAGAAAAACATTTGGTATTTGTCTTTCTCTGCCTGACTTATTTCACTGAGCATAATACCCTCTAGCTTCATTCATGTTGTTGCAAATGGTAGGATTTGTTTCTTTTTTATGGCTGAATAGTATTCCATTGTGTATATGTACCACCTCTTCTTTATCCATTCATCTATTGATGGACACTTAGGTTGCTTCCATGTTTTGGCTATTGTAAATAGTGCTGCAATAAACATAGGGGTGCATCTGTCTTTTTGACTCTGAGAAGTTTTCTTTGGGTAAATTCCTAGGAGTGGAGTTCCCAGGTCAAATGGTATTTCTATTTTTAGTTTTTTGAAGAACCTCCATATTGCTTTCCACAATGGTTGAACTAGTTTACATTCCCACCAGCATATATTATCCTGATTTTGTTTTTAAAAGAGCACTCTGCCAGCTCTGGGAAGAATAGATTGAGGGAGCAAGAGCAAAAGTAGGGAGGATCAGTTAGAAGGATATTAGTGGAGAGATGATGGTGGCCTGGAGCTGGAGAAAAGTTCAGACATTGGAAACATGGAGGCAGTTATTTAGAGGAATAAAAGACCAAGATAGATTTCAGGAAAGAGAGCTCAAATTCCTTTTAAGCTCTGTGAAGTTTAAGATCCCTATTATACCCTAAGTTGCTAATTAAGCACTTGGCTGTGAGTCTAGAGTGCAGGAGAAAGGTCAAGACTAGAGATACAACATGGGAAGACCCAGTGTGTACAGATGGGTCCAATGAGAGCACCTGGATGGAAAAGGGAAAGAAAAGAGAGGCAGGAAAACATCAGAGACTGGTCCAGAACTGGTCCCTGGTCTCCCCAACCCTTAGAGGCTGGGAAGAGGGGGGAAAGAAGCCACTAGCAAGAAAGGGAAAAAATGAGGTGACTTTGATGGTAAGGAAGCCAAGAAGGGAGGAGAGCAGTGACAGCCAACCAGGACCTCCAAAGGACCATCTGGGCAGAACCTGAACCCTGGGTCCTGGGCCAGCAGAAGAGGGCTGAAGGGAGTCTGTGGCAGAGGAAACAGGAAACACCACTTGCCCTTAGAGAAGCAGTGTGGGGTCTCTGGCAGCCAAGGAGAGTTAGTGGAAAGCAGGAACCCAGGGGTTGCAACAAGACATGCAGATAACTCAGTTCTGACAGCAGAACTTTAATAAAGTCCATGCCTGAGCAAGCTGGGGAGGCCCTCTTACATTCTGCCTTTGTCAGCATCAGCTTAGGAATAGGGCTTTTTGAGCTCACATTCCCACACTGGTGGTGGGGACTGGGAGGGTGGGGACAACAGCTACTCTGATTGTCAAAATTTAGGAAAACAACAAGAGAAATGAGACAGGCATTGACAAAAGGAAGCCGGAATGTCCAAGGCCTGGCCAAGAGAAACCAGGGGCTTTGCAGAATTAAAGCGGGTAGAACAGGTGGACAAGCATCCAGACAAAGACCCAGGTGCTGGGTCATGCTCAGGAATAAAGACGGTCTTATGTTAGTAATTACCCAGTTGCCTTAACCTGGAGTACTGGGACTGCCCAAGAAGGGAAAGGAAGCCTGCAGTAATCTTTGGGCAGGAAGGAACCGCAATGGCAGATGTAAATCACAAACACAGCACCAGACACACAGTAGGGCTGCAGTTCATGACAAGCACGTTTGTTAATTATCACTGTTTTAACCAGAGCAAGGTCCTGTTCCATACAAGATAATCACAGATCTTCACACTGACTGGTTTCCACATTCAAGGTGACCAGAGAAGGTTTGCCCAGGCTTTTGACCCGAAAATTGCTTTCTTTACAGAAAAAAACTTTGAAATAGAATTTCAAAGTTTCTGCTGGGTCTTTGTGTGCTGAGAATACAACTATAATATGTCCATGCTCTCTTCGGAAGTCAGGATTCTCATCCACTGAGTATACCTTCAACTCTAAGTGCAGCACCTAACAACGTTGCTAGGGAAGAAGATTAAATCAAAAAGCGCTGGTGAGCCTCGGGGATTATCCACGGATTTCATTCATGCAGGCTCTATTTCCTCCCCTTAATAGTGTAACAGAGAGACGCCTGCGCAATATGTTGTGTTTATGTTATATGAGCCTTCTAGTGGGCCAAGAAAAGAAACCCAGGACTTGCTTGTGGTGGAATTTAATACAGTCTTTAGTTCCACTAGCATGAACCCCAGCTGCACCCATATATTTTTGAAAGAATGCTTAACCAGGCTGACCTGCTGAGATTTTCTTTGCCCAGCATCAAAAGGCCACTTCTCTCCTCACATCCACCCATCATCTTCATTTAATAGAGAGGAGATAAATGTTCAATTTCTAACAGCAGATGTCTAAGTTCCTTCAAGTACTAACAAAACATAGTTAATGCTGAGAATCTTTTGGGAAACAATTCTTTATAGCAGAACTACCAACCTGACATGCTACCTGGCATTTTATTTCATCATGTACCCAGGCTTGAACTTGCTGCAGAACTGGCTTTTCTCCTCTCTTGGTAACTGTCAAAACTCCAAGGGGTCATTTAGTTCACTGTGTTAGCCTATTGGTCAAGCAGAGCTGAGCAGGCCAGTGGCAAAACCTGGGTGAACTACGTGTTAGGAGGCCGATGCTGAGGGTGTCAAAGACCACAAATCCAAATGCCTATTCTTGTCCAGCAGCATCTGTGTGGATGCCTCACCCCTGGAGAGAAGTGCAAAGGACTTGGAGCAAGCCGAGAGGTGTGTGCTCTGGGTAGCTGTGCTACACCAACTTCAGCATTCACTTTATCTTCATAAAGTAGCAAATTCAGTAAGTTTTGAAGGCAGCATTTAGCCTTTTTTCAAAATCCTGCCAATGGTTAGCGGGGTTGCAGGAAATCCTAAAACAGCCACTGTTTTCTTTATATTGGCATTAACAGGCAACATGAAGAGTTTAAGAAAACTTTGTTGGAAAATTTCCACTTTGAACAGCAAAGGATTAGGTGTCTAGTCCAATTTCTCTCTCCCTCCCTCCTTTTCTGAGAGGGGAGTTCACTCTTAAGTTGAAAAGCAAACAGCCACAAAAGCATTTCCAGGTACAAAGCCACTGGGTATGTTCCGGCCTTTGGGTAGTCTCACAGGTTTCTAACCACAAGCCGGTTTTATGTTCCAGGCATCAATCCACACTCGTGATTGTCACTGTACACCTGTATGTCATTTGAAGGTTCACCCAGCTCAAGCAAATTATATTTTAAAACTGCACTGATAAAAAAAAAGTTCAGGGAAAGGGATTTCCTAGCTCTCAAATAAAAATGTGCAGTGGAGCGCTTACTAAGTAAACAGAAAACATGGGCAGCTGAGAAATCAATTTAGCTGAACAAACAATGTTCCATGTAATGAACTACTAATTATCCTTTTATGCCATGTCAGTCTGAGTGATTACAGAGCTGTGCAGTTTAATTTGACGTTTGAGCATTGCCTTGCTCCATTAGCTTCATATAAAGCTACAACACATTCAAAAAAAGGAGGGGGGTCCTGTATTTATCTGGAACTAAGTAAGCACCTGTATTAATAATATGAGGAGCATCTCAGAATCTTTTAAAGGATACTTTTAATGTGTGGACAATTAAAGCATCGGGAACTGAACAGAGAAAGGAGATAAAATGAGGTGCCTCACGGTCAGCGGATGAAACACCTTGCAGTGGTGACAAGCTCTGCGCTCCTCGTAGTAACTCCAGCTACTGAAATGCCACCACCTTCAGGCTGAAGCCTGCCTCACTGTCCAGCACCAGGCTCCAATCAGCTTCAGGACAGCAGAGCCAGACCAGCAGGAAGATGCAAAGTGGGGGTGGAATGAGGAAGCCACTTTTTCAAACTAGATTCATTAAACTGTATGAATCCTAAAAAAAAAAAAAAAGAACCCATATTGTAGTGAGAATATGATTGAGGGGAAAACATGGGTTCGCGAACCCTTGACCCACCTGCTTTTCACTATGTGAGTGAAATGGCGGAGGGAGGACATGATGATCTGGGATTATTTTTTAATTCCATCCAGTTCAATAAATTAATGCTGAGCTCCTGCCATGAGCCTGTGCTAAGTGTTGTGGTGGATGGAGAGAAATAAAAACACTGTGCGTGTCCTTTGAGAATTGGGCAGCCTCTAACAGTCAGGCTATCTTCTACTTTCTCATCTTGCTGAGCAAGAGAAATTGGTCCAGGTCAGGCAGTAGTTCTCAGCTTTGGCTGCACATTGGATTACCTTGGGATCTACCAAAAAATGACATTGGATTCCCATCCCAGAGATTCTAATTCCATTGGTCTAATTTGGATGCAACAGGAGGGTCCTGATTTTTAAAGCTCCTCAAGGAACCTAATGGGAAGCCACTGTCGCAATCCACTGCTAGGCTGACTAATTTTATCTTCAAATAATGTGCCATTTACTCAATCCACAAATATTTACTGAGGATGTGGAAGCACTTTCATGGTGTGGGAAAGATATACACTGGTGATACAATGATCCCCAAGACAGGGAAGGATCAATCACCCAGCTTTTCAGAAAACATTACAGAATTGTACAGCACTTTAAAAAGAATGATCTCAATCGGTGCCCACAATAACCCCGAGATGAGGTCTCCCCACCCCTGCTCAACAGATGGGAAATGAGGCCTGGCAAGATTCAGTGGCTCACTCAAGGGTGGACATTTAATGAGTGACAAACTAGGATTTAAAAGAACCATAGAATTTTAAAGCAAGAAGAGACCTCAGTGGTGACCTAGTTCAAACCCTTCATTTTTAGTGTGGGACACCTGAATTCCAGAGAAAGTAAGTGCCTTGACCAGCTGGTGATTAAATGGCTTTTAAAACCCTGAGACTGAAACCCTTTTCCTGAATCCCAGTTCACTGTTTTTATCTGAACAACAGAGTGTACCTGTAAATGGTCAGCTCTGGCCTCTAGACAACCTAAAGCAGGAGAATCTGAGGAACGGGGTTCCTGAACTCACTTGTTTTTGCCTCACAGCAGATTGATGATTAAGGAAATACACCCATTGCTTGGAACACAGTTTTCAAGCTAGTTATGAGAAGTAAGTAAGTAGAATAATACCATCAGTTAAATCTATGATAAAGGGACTTTTCCAGAATCCCAAGTCCCAAAGCTCAACCAGTTGCATACCAGGGCCGACCCTCTCTCCGTGACTATGCCTAGGATACTTAGGCAAATATGTTCTTTATTACAAGCTAAGTTTACAGTTCTCAATCCTCACTGTACATCAGAATCACCTGGTATGATGTTCAAAAATACCCTTGCCTGGTTCACATCCCCAGAAATTCTGATTACATTGGTCTGGGCATTAGCATTTTTTAAAATATTAGTACTTTCATATAGCTCCCCAAGTGATTCTGACGTATACAGGGTTAGACACCTGAGCTCCATGGCCTTCAGGCCCTCTTCCTCCCCCTGAGCAGGAGACGAGAGAGCGAGGAGGCCCAGTACTCCCTATGGCCACCTCCCCCAGGATCCACCAGGTCTCCTCTTTGGCCTCCCAAGACACAAAGTTTCTCAAGAGCGAGAGCATTTTTCTTTCACATTCTACAAAATAACTAGCCAATACTCCTTGAATGGGTCAAGGTTTCAAAAACAACAAAAGACTGAAAAACTTCACAGTCTCCCCAGAGAAAACTAAGGAAATATGATAAATAAATGGACTCTAGTATCCTGGATTAGATCCTGGAATAGAAAAGAAACATTAGTGGAAAAACTGGTGAAGTCCAAATGAAGTCTAGAGTTAAGTTAATAGTAATGTACCACTACTGGCCTCTTACATTTATACGAATGTACCACGATACTGTAAGATCATTACATTCACGAAACCGAAACTGGCTGAGGGGTAAATGGGAACTCTCTACTATCTTTACAACTTCTCTGTAAATCTAAAACTATTGCAAAATTACAAGTTTGTCAACATAAAAAAAGTAATTTTTTAGGTGCACTGAGAGTTTAAGAAATTGCTTACCTCACCCAGTTTTAATCATGATGCTGCTTATTCTCCCCCTTCCAAAGCTTTATCCCTTGCTAGTAGGATGAACTGGCCGTATCTGAGGATTTTGCCCTTAACTATGTTGTCATTAAAGTATTCCATAGATCTGGGGAGTGAGGAAGGGAGCCTGCAGTTCTCCCCAGAGGCCAGAAGGAACCGCTGACAATTCTATCAGAGCTGTATATTAATCATCTGGGGAGAACACGGGATCATAGCATTAGAACACAATAAATCTCAACTCTAAAGAATATGGCCTGGTGGCCATATTCTGAGGCATGAAGCCACATGGTTTAGACAGCATAACAAAGTGTTCCCGTTGTGTTCGCAGCACCATTTTTACTGTAATGTTCTTACCACACTCACATGAATATTTGATGATCTTACTGAATGCAATGTGTTCTCTATATAGTACATATGTAGTCTCCAAGCACATTAAAAACAGCTGCTGCCTGAATCCCTGTCTGTTTTCCCAGCCTATAAGCCTAGTTCCCAGGCCTGTCTTCCAAGCCTGCTCCACTTAAGAAAAAAATGAGCGAACTATTAGCAAGCTGTATTTTGCTACAGATCTCCAAAATGCTCTCCGTGAGAGCTCACTGAAGCCACAAGGAGTCCAGCTTCCACACAGAAGAAAGGAGAGCTAGCTACCTTCACTTCTATTTAATCCAAAGAGAAACCCCCTCATGGTGAGTGCAGTCATTTTGTTGCTTAAAACACAAACCCACTTGGTTCTGATCTGAGGCCCACTAGAATCATACTGCCTTCATCCCACAGGCAAAGAATGTTCTAGAAGTCTTCTAGACAGTGTCTCTGGAAGATGAAACAAAACTAGGAATTTAGGAAGAAAAGATGCTGAAGTGGGGCTTTATAAAGAGGACTTCTTACCCAAAGGAGTCTGTTTTTCCTGTCCCTAGGCCAGGACAGGTTACCCCAGCTTTGACCACCCTGCTAGAATAATGTTTTAAGTCAGTCTCCTCCACTGGGCCGGCTTCTGGCTTTCCACATGGCTAGAACAGATTTTCTATTACACTATGTTCCAATTTGAACCAAGAGACTGGGTGGTTCCATATTTGGCCTACGCTCAAACTTGTCCTTCCACTGAGCCTCCCACATCCTCGCATTGCTTCCGTGCCTATCTATTTCTCCACTAGATTATAAACCCCCATGGAGGAGACAACCATGCCTTATTCATTTTTATGTGCTTGTTATGCCTACCACAATGTCTGTCAAATAGCAAGTGTTCAACAAATGTTGGTGAAATATGTTCTGTGGTTCTTTAAGTGGCAAGGCTTCCTCTAGAGCTAGTTTAGGGCTGTAGCCAGGGTCCCTGGGGCCACACCAGTAGGTCATGGCAGTGCTTAGTCAGAACTCAACGGGAGGACCCTATGTTTCCCCTGCCTGGAAAGAGTGCAAGTGAATTCACTCAACACTGAGGCCGTGCTAGTAGCACTTCTGAATCGTGTACCACAGACACAGATTTTCTCATCTTTAAGTAAGAATGAGGTTATGGTTGTCAGTTTACTCCATGGTGCAGAATTCATTACCTGAAAAGTAATGTTCCAATCATGTCTCATAAAGGAGACACATAATACGATGGCATGTTCTGAAGGCAAAGAGGAGATAAGCTCTTTCAGCATGATGAGCTATGGATGACTTCCAAGTAGGAGGCAGGAGTGGCATAGTCCAGAACCAAACGGTCCTACCGACAGCAAAGCACAACTAAGCCAGGAGGATACATAGTCTCTTATGTCAAGTTGGAGTGACATCTTCCAACCTGAGTTCCATAAGGAATGGAAAGTAAGGAAAAGCCTCTTTATTCATCCCCCCCACCCCTCATTACCTAGCCCCAGTAGAAGTACTCCAGGGCTTTCCCAGAAAGCCACCCCTCATGGTCCTTTCCACAGAGCCACTCATTCACTCCATTTTTTCTTCCACACCTTCTTTGCCTTTAAAACTTTTTGTTTTCCTCCCACCAAGGCTCTACCTTGGGTTAAGCATCCAGGAGGCTGGTCAATCATCAGCAATATGCATTTATGTTCCTGGACACCAAAGGTAGAGAATGAGAGAGAACCCATTGGTAATTATCTGGCCTCAGGAGAAGGCATTTATGAATGATTTATGCCCCTTGTACTCTGTGATTAACCTCTGGCTAGCCTATCTCCTTTATGTCATTAAGCTAAAATAGTATCAGATTCCTTCTTTACCTTAAATCCTGCCCCTTTCTTGTTTATAAGAACTCCCCTTGTACTTCCTATGTATAGATGTATATTGTTTACCAAACTGATTATATAAGATCCTTCGAGGGAAGACCCATGTCCCTAGTGTATACTTGGTATGTGCTCAGTCCCACAAAAGGGGAAAGGAGAGAAGAAAAAATACCTAAGACATTCTGTACCTTTACTCCAAGTCCATAAATTCGTAGATTTTTCATAAATTCTATATGAGATGCATATAAAATCATGTTTATTATTTTGGCAGTCAAAATCCAACCAAGTCTGAGTCATTTTGCTCATTGTTTTCATGACTTAAGTAAAACTTCTTCTCTGTATACATGTGCAGGCAGGCATGCACATTCTTCAGCCAAACCAGACAATTACCTTCTAATCTGGCCTGTCCTTTCTGACCTTGTACTGATCAGACTTTTCCTGAGATTATGCTGTATAACCACTACAAAACTCTCAAGGATTCATGACAACTGAGATTTATTTTACAAGTCTGCATGTCTGCTGAAGTTTGCATGGGTTTATCTGGGCCAGGCTAGACTGAGACCAGCTCACTTTCAGGTCTGCTTCTGTGCCTTCAGTTCAGGTCCCAACTGAAGGTGCAATAGCCACATCAGATGTGTTCTTCTCGAGACAGAGGGAAGAAGCCCCAGATGGGCTGGCAGAAACTCATCATGCCTCTTTTAAAGCCTGGCCTCACAAATATCATGATGTCACTTCCACCCACATTTCATTGGCCCAAGAAACTGACAAGGCCAAGCCCAAGTCCCTGAGGGTAAGGAAATATGCTCCACCCCAAGCAGTTTAGGGAATAGAATTTGGTAACTGCTATTCAGCGATCTAATCTACCACAAGTCTCTACAGCTTTATTTTTACTAACCCATTTGAATGAAGTGCCTTTATTATCCACAAACCTACCTGTTTTAATCTGACCCATTTCTTCAAGTGCCAGTTCAAATATCACCTCCTCTATCAAACGTCTCCTTGGTGTCACTGGGCAGTTTTTCTCCAAACACCAAAATCTGTATAGTTTCAATAGCATTTGAGAAATGTGTTGCGGTCATTTGTCTGTATGTGAAACTTGTCTAAAATCCTGAGCGCCTTAAAAAAAGGGCACTATGAAAAAATCATTTTTTATTACCAACATCACCCAACCTCTTTAGTGTGGTAGATGCCCAGTATATGCTGAATAGAGGAATGAATACATAATGCAGGTGTGTACATATGTCTGTGTGCATGGTGTCTGTCTGCATAAAAGAGAAAATAAAACAATGATTAAGAGTTTCAAGCTCTGGCATCACATGGACCTTGGTTCAAATCTTTTCTTTCCCTCTCTTTGGCGGCGTGCCCTCCAAGAAGGAGTTCACCTCTTCATGCCTCAGTTTCCTCAACTATAAAATGGAGATTAAAATAATCCATATAAAGCATTGATACAGGACAAGTGCTCAATAAGTGCTGTTATTTTATTATTACTATATGTACAGTGGTAAACCATTATTTCTCCTAGTATATACAATGTGATGAAAATATTTTTTAAAGTTCTTAATGACAGGGACTAAAAGGGAACATATGTTAGGGTAGTAGCATTATAAGTAAAACATCCTTTTTTTATTTCCTTCATGGATAATATGGTTTTGTTCATGCAATTTAAAAAATTAAACATTTATTTTCCTTGGTGTTCAGCCAACTCTGGGGTGGTGACACCCATCTGGACCTACCGCCCCATAGGAATGGTTTTTGGAGCAGATGTTACATGCCAGATCCATTATAAGTATTTTTTCAACAACCCTACAAGGTAAGTATATTATGCCCATTTTATAGATGAGAAAGGTAAGATCCAGAAAGGTTAAATTATTTGTCCAGGGCAGTTAATGAGGGGGAAATATGGGAAACAGATACAAGACCTGACTCTGAAGTTCAGACCCCCTTCCCCAACCCACATTCCTGTCGAGTCACTATTTCACAGGTAATTTATAATGAGAAAAACAAACCAGAGGCCCCCAGATGGGTCTTGGCTTCTAATCTCATTCTCCAATCAGAGAAACCCAGGTTCCTGGAGTAATAATGCTGAGATAGGCCTGGGTCAGAAAATACACAAAAGAGCCTGGAACATCTCGTACTCTCAGAAAGGAATGAAGTACTCGGAACCTTTACAAAGAGAAAACACGTAACACACAGTGATGTGGTATGTCTAAAGGGCACAAGAGCCAGCTGCAAGAGCTCGCAGTGGCCGAAGCGAGAACAATTTGAGTAACAAAATAAAGGGGTAGTGTGAAAATAACACCTCTGAGTCCATGCTGATATAAATAAATGATTGAATAAAGAAATAAATGGGGGAGAATAGGCAAATTTTCCCGCAGAAGACTGTCAAATAATTTAGGTGGATATTACACCCTTAATAAGGGGGAGCATCTTTCCCCACTCCTTAAGTGCAAATTACTTAAGGTAATTTCCTTCCAAAGACTCCAGTATGGAAAAGGGGGAAAGAGTAACCAACAGTGGGGAAACCTAACAAACACTCCAAAGCCAGGTGATCAGGTGAACAACGATGATAAGTCATGTTGAAGAGTCATATGAACCCTTGCTATAAAGTGATGAAAGTGGCACTTGACCTCCGTAGTCCTCCTCCCCAAATCCCAGCCCTATCTAATCGTAGGAAAACCATCATGCAAATTCCACTATGGGGCATCCTACAAAATGCCGGACAGGTACGCCTCCAAACTGGCAAGGTCATCAAAAACAATGGAGTCTGAGGATAGTTATCTGTCATAGTCAAAACCCCCAAGGAGACGTGACCAATAAATGTGATGTGGCGTCCTGGACAGGATCTTAGAGCAAAAAGAACGGTAGGTAAACACTAAGGAAATCTGAAGAAAAAGATGAACTTTAGTTAATAGTAATGTGTCAATACTGATTCATAAATTGTGACAAGCATACCATACCAATATAAAATCTTAATAACGCAGGAAACCAGGTATGGAATATATAGGAACTCTCTGTACTATCTTCACAACTTTTCTATAAATCTAAAACTATTCTAAGATTAAAAGTTTATTTTTAAAAAATACATGGCCTGATTGTGAAGACAAATTCTAACTCTGGGGTTGTCCTTGGAAGAACCTGCAATACAGGCTAAAAAACATTTTCTTGTTTTCTTGGTGGTACTTAAAAACATACCGCCTGACAAAATGCTTGCAGATCATCACAGCCAGCTCACACACCGACTGGACCCACCCAGCCAGGTGGAGAGTCCACCTGGGGATCCTAAATGAGGGACCATTTGGCCAAATCATAAAGCAATTCATCCAGTGGCTATCTGATGACATCTATCAAAGTCTCCGCTATCATATTTCCTCAGTGCATACATTGTGAATTATTATTTGAGCAACTATCTGTTCAATGTCTGCCTTCCCCAGTACACAAGGAATTCCAAGAAGGGACTTCTTTCACCACATATTCCCAGAACTTAGCAGAGTGACACCGATGAGGTGTTCAGGAATTATTCACTGCATGCATACATGTCAGCACTCTCTAGAGGAACAATAGTCAACATGGCAAACTGTCAGCGGTGAACGACAGGCCTTGGCTTTTTGAGATTGAGAGGATACTGGGACAAATGTAGCTTCTCTTGCAATTGTCCCAAACTGTTGGTTCACTCTCCAAGTCCCCACATCCCGTTATTTCTAAGCCTTTTGAAAAAGATCAGAGGGAGGTATTTTACCTGTTGTAATCAAATCTAGTCCTAGAATACACTAAAGATTCCTAAAACCCAAGGAGATGATGAGATCCACATATTTTCTTCTGTGTGGCCCATCTGTTAGCCAAGGAACTGAGCCTATTCCAGGCCCCAAGGAAAACTTACACTCCCAAACCACAGGAAACATGTAGCCTGTGGGGAAACTCTAAGTATAAAGCAGATCGCATTAGGGGCGCTTGGTAGTGAGTCCCTCTGGTATAGCAAAATCTTTATTATTGTTATTTTATTCTATCAGTGCATTCCAGGTCACAGCAAGTTAGTAATTTTGCCGTTATCTTTCACTGCCTGGCTTTATGTAAGTGCTGCTAAGAATAAAATTAAGCAGTGGGAGAAAAGCATCAGTTTGGTGTCTAAATTTAGAAAACCTGATGAATAAATCTATTAAATTCATTGTTGGAAGGAGAGAAGAGAAAATCATTCCTTATTGGAAAGATAGAATAAATAGAAAATAAAAGGTGATTGTCTTTATAATTTAGAATAACAGACTTAAATGTAAAGCCCCTGCCCTCTCTTATTTACAAATGAGTGTATTGGCTTGATTGTGTATTTTCTTTCACTTAACTCTTAACTTGAACTTTGAAAAAGACATAATCCAAAGGAAGAAGCCATGTAGAAAATAGTTATATGAGTCCTGGATTCAGTACTTACTGAGAAGTAGGACCTTTATGAGATCCTACAGATGTGATATAAATCATCTTCTGGGATCATGGAAAACAGGTGCCCCCACATTCTGCACTGCAGACATCTGGCAGGCTTTTATCCTCACACTCCACCCTCCTGCTCAACATCTGGCAGCCCCTTCATCCCTGCAGTCTACCCCCATCCCCAACTGCCTCCCAACATCTGCCACACACTTCTCTTAACCTCAGAAGCAAATCCAGTCAAAAGCTCAAAAGCACAATGTTCCCAGGGTGGTGACCTGGAGTCACATGCTAGCTGAGGGTGGAGCAGGGTTTGTTTTTATTTTGTCCCTTAACTTTAACTGACTACATAGTTCACTGGGAAGTACGCTTTCATGTCTAACTGGTTCTCACTGAGGAGCTTGTTTATAGTTGAATTCTATAGTTAACATTAATGCCTTAAAAAGTTTTATATCACCCTGAGAATTAAGGGTGCAATAAAAAACATTACGGAGAAAAAAAACAGTTTTATGCTGATGACATGCATCTTACAAGCAAAGAGAATTAATTCTGATTGGGAAAAAAAATGGACCAAACACCTATGTCTTGCCTGTAAAGTAAAAATCACTTGAAGTGTCTTAAACTTATCCAAAAACGTGTTGAAACCTATATAAGGAAGTGAGTGTCATTTGAATTCCACATTAGTTTAGAAATGCTCCCTTACTGCCTCCAACACCTTATGGCACTTACTGGTTTACAGAGCCACCTCACATGTGGTCTCCACTGGCTCTGAACAGAGCCCCTGCTTAAGCTTTCCCTGAAACATTTCTTCTCACCTGCAGTAAGTCACCCACTTAGGTTTCCTACCATCAAACTTGATTTCTGGACTATTCCACTCTGACAGTTTGTTGTTTACAGTTCTGGGCTCAGGTGAATTCCTGAAATTTCTGATGAAAAAGATGCTCCAAAGTTGAAGCCATCCTGGGTCTTTGGCGGCTGTCATGATGCTGAATGCATCACAGAGACTCTGCAGACCAGAGTCTTACCAAGCACCTTATCATTTTATGACACGCTTAAGTTAGTAATAACCTCTGGAAGGCTTTTCAGATTCTGTTTCAATGTGCATTTCTCATTTAAAAGTTTAAATATGTTTAGTGACTGTTCATCAGCTGAAATTCCTTGCACACGTATCTGTTTCATTCTCTGTTAATGTTTTATTTTAGTCCCTGAGAAAGCTTAAGAACAGAGAGTTATGTCAACATTACCTGCTCCTTTGATTATTGCCTGGAACAGAGAAATCTTTGTGCTTATTAAAATCACATGGAGAGGAGAGATTCATGATGGCGGCATGAGAGGTGACATGGAGAACTCCTCCTTAAACCACAAATAGTACGAAAATATAGTTAATTAATACAACTAACCGTAAAACAGCAACAAAAAGAAGGCTGAACCAGACTGCATACAGACCTCACAAACAGAGCAGACCTCACGAAACAGGGTAATGTATGAAAGCCTTGATCCGGCGGGACCCAAGCTCTTCCCCCACCCCAGCTCACAGGTGGGAGGAAGAGAAATGGAGCAGGGAGGGGGTGAAAGCCTGGGACTGCTTAACACCTAGCCCTGGAGATCTGCTTTGTGAGCAGAAGCCTATATTGTGTGGTGCTTTGGACATTGGGGAGCTCGGACAGGTGAGTGCTTGGGAGTCTGACATTCCAGCCATTTGTGGAGGGGAGATCCGTATCCGGCTGCTCTGTGTCAGAGGAGGGGCAGGTGGTCTGAGAGGCTTCCTAGCAGCGAGAGGGCTGCTGAGGGGACAGGGTTTGCACAGAGCTTGCTGCATGGGAGAAGAGAGAGCTGGACAAGGATGTCTGGGCACGCTCTGCCCAGCTGGTCGGGAACTTTGAGGAGCTTCAGGTGCTCCATCCCCCTGGCTGCCTACTCAGCTCCAAGGCCCCCCCACCACTGTGACATGCAGCCTGCTGATACTTCCTACTGCCCTGCCGTCCCCTGTTGGCAAACTGGCAGTCACTGTGCTGGCATCAAACCAGCCAGAGGGAGGCCCACCTACAACAGTTAGAGACGCAAAGCACAGAGGCTTACATGTGTGTGCTTGGCCCACTGGCTCTGACACTGGAGACAGGCACTGCAGATGGGAATCAGGAAACAGATCTTTCCTCCCCCCAGGCACCAGCTCCACTCCCCTAAGACCCCCAACCTCACTCTAGGGGCTGAGGAGCTCCAGAGACTGGAGTTTCTGTGCACTAGTGGGTACCACACAGAAATATGAAACGTCAAAAGAACATGGTTCAGACCAAAATCTCACAAACCCCAAAAAGGGCCAAACGAAACTGAACTCACCAATCTTCCTGAAATAGAGTTCAAAACAAAAATAAACATGCTTATGGAGGTACAGAAAAATATTCTAGAACTCAGCAATGAATTTAAGTTAGAGATTCAATCATTAAGAAATTCCATATCTGAAATGAAACATACAATGGAGGGATTTAAAAGCAGATTAGATGTAGTAGAAGAGACAGTAAATGGAATAGAAATTAGAGAATAGGAATACAAAGAAGGTGAGGTACAGAGATAAAAAAGAATCTCTAAGAATGAAAGAATATTGAGAGAACTGTGTGACCAATCCAAATGGAACAATATTCGTATTATAGGGGTACCAGAAGAAGAGAGAGAAAAAGAGATAGAAAGTGTCATTGAGGAGGTAATTGCTGAAAAATTCCCCAATCTTGGGAAGGAAATAGTCTTTCAAGCCATGGAGGTGCACAGATCTTCCAACATAAGGGACCCAAAGAAGACAACATCAAGACATATAATAATTAAAATGGCAAAGATCAAGGATAAAGACAGACTTTTAAAAGCAGATAGAGAGAGAAAAAAGATCACATATAAAGGAAAACCCATCAGGCTATCATCAGACTTCTCAACAGAAACCTTACAGGCCAGAAGGGAGTGGCATGATGTATTTAATGCAATGAAGCAGAAGGGCCTTGAACAAAGAAAACTCTACCCGGAAAGGTTATCATTTAAATTTGAAGGAGGGATTAAACAATTTCCAGATAAGTAAAAGCTGAGAGAATTTACCTCCCACAAACCACTTCTACAGTGCATATTGGAGGGACTCCTATAGATGGAAGTATTCTTAAGGCTAAATGGATGTCACCCAAGGGAAGATAAAGAGTACAGAATATGACTCATAACATACAAAGAATGGAGGAGGAAGAAAAGGGAGGGGAAAAAAAAAAGAACCTTTAGGTTGTGTTTGTAATAGCATATGAAGTGACTTAAATTAGACTGTTATACACTAATGGAATTACCCTTGAACCTTTGGTAACCACAAATCTAAAGCCTGCAATGGCAATAAGTACATACCTATCGATAATCACCCTAAAGTAAATGGTCTGAATGCACCAATCAAAAGACATAGAGTTACTTCATGGATAAAAAAAACAAGACCCATCTATGTGCTGCCTAAAAGAGCCTCACTTCAAACCCAAAGACATACACAGACTGAAAGTAAAGGGATGGAAAAAGATAGTTCATGCAACTAATAATGAGAAAAAAGCAGGAGTTGCAGTACTTGTATCAGACAAAATAGACTTCCAAACAAAGAAAGTCACAAGAGACAAAGAAGAACATTACATAATGATAAAAGGGTCAGTCCAACAAGAGGATATAACTATTATATCTATGCACCCAACACATGATCACCTACATATGTGAAACAAACACTAACAGAATTAAAGGGGAAAATAGAATGCAATGCATTCATTTTAAGAGACTTCAACACACCACTCACTCCAAAGGACAGATCAACCAGACAGAAAATAATGAATCACAGGCACTGAACAACATATTAGAACAGACGGACCTAACGGACATCTACAGAACACTCCATCCAAAAGTAACAGGATACACATTCTTCTCAAGTGCACATGGAACATTTTCAAGAAAGATCATATACTAGACCACAAAAAGAACCTCAGTAAATTCAAAAAGATTGAAATTGTACCAACCAGCTTCTCAGATCACAAAAGTATGAAACTAGAAATAAATTACACAAAGAAAACGAAAAAGCCCACAAACACATGGAGGCTTAATAACATGCTCCTAAATAATCAATGGATCAATGACCAAATAAAAACAGAGATCAGGCAATATATGGAGACAAATGACAACAATAATTCAACACCGCAAAATCTGTGGGATGCAGTGAAGGCCATGGTAAGAGGGAAATTTATACTGCAATACAGGCCTACCTCAGGAAAGAAGAACAATCCCAAATGAACAGTCTAAACTCACAATTAATGAAACTAGAAAAGGAAGAACAAATGAGGCCCAAAGTCAGTAGAAGGAGGGGCATAATAAAGATTAAAGCAGAAATAAATTAAATTGAAAAGAATAAAACAATAGAAAGAATCAATGAAAGCAGGAGCTGGTTCTTCGAGAAAATAAACAAAATAGATAAACCCCTAGCTAGACTTATCAAGAAAAAAAAAGTCTCCACACATAAAAAAATCAGAAATGAGAAACGAAAAATTACTACAGACACCACAGAAATACAAAGAATTATGAGAGAATACTATGAAAAATTATATGCTAACAAACTGGATAACCTAGAAGAAATGGACAACTTTCTACAAAAATACAACCTTCCAAGGCTGACCAAGGAAGAAACAGAAAATCTTAATAGACAAATTACCAGCAAAGAAATTGAATTGCTAATCAAAAAACTTCCTAAGAACAAAACTCCTGGACCAGATGGTTTAACTGCTGAATTTTATCAAACATTTAGTGAAGACCTAATACCCATCGTCCTTAAAGTTTTCCAAAATGTAGAAGAGAAGGAACACTCCCAAACTCATTCTACAAGACCAACATCACTCTAATACCAAAACCAGGCAAAGACACCACAAAAAAAGAAAATTACAGACCAATATCAATGATGAACATAGATGCAAAAATACTCAACAAAATACTAGCAAACCAAATTCAAAAATACATCAAGAAGATCATCCATCATGATCAAGTGGAATTCATCCCAGGGATGCAAGGATGGTACAACATTCAGAAATCCATCAACATCATCCACTACATCAACAAAAAGAAGGACAAAAACCACATGATCAACTCCATAGATGCTGAAAAAGCATTCGACAAAATTCAACATCCATTCATGATAAAAACTCTCAACAAAATGGGTATAGAGGGCAAGTACCTCAACATCATAACAGCCATATATGACAAACCCACAGCCAACATCATACTTAACAGTGAGAAGCTGAAAGCTTTTCCTTTTTTAAGATCGGAAATAAGACAAGGATGCGTACTCTCCCCTCTTTTATTCAACATAGTTCTGGAGGTCCTAGCCAGAGCCAACAGACAACACAAAGAAATAAAAGGCATCCAGATTGGCAAGGAAGAAGTCAAACTGTCCCTGTTTGCAGATGACATGATAGTGTACATAAAAAACCCTAAAGAATCCACTCCAAACTACTAGATCTAATATCTGAATTCAGCAAAGTTGTGCGATACAAAATTAATACACAGAAATCTGTTGCATTCCTATACACTAACGGTGAACTAGCAGAAAGAGAAATCAGGAAAACAATTCCATTCACAATTGCATCAAAAAGAATAAAATACCTAGGAATAAACCTAACCAAGGAAGTAAAAGACCTATACCCTGAAAACTACAAGACACTCTTAAGAGAAATTAAAGAGAACACTAATAAATGGAAATTCATCCCATGCTTTTGGCTAGGAAGAATTAATATTGTCAAAATGGCCCTCCTCCTTAAGCAATGTACAAATTCAATGCAATCCCTATCAAAATACCTACCACATTCTTCAATGAACTGGAACAAATAGTTCTAAAATTCATATGGAACAACAAAAGACCCCAAATAGCCAAAGCAATCCTGAGAAGGAAGAATAAAGTAGCAGGAATTACGCTCCCTGACTTCAAGCTCTACTACAAAGCCACAGTAATCAAGACAATTTGCTACTGGCACAAGAACAGACCCATAGACCAGTGGAACAGAATAGAGAGCCCAGATATAAACCCAAGCATATATGGTCAATTAATATATGATAAAGGAGCCTTGGATATACAGTGGGGAAATGACAGCCTCTTCAACAGCTGGTGTTGGCAAAACTGGACAGCTATATGTAAGAGAATGAAACTGGATAACTGTCTAACCCCCTACACAAAAGTAAACTCAAAATGGATCAAAGACTGGAATGTAAGTCATGAAACTATAAAACTCTTAGAAAAAAACATAAGCAAAAATATGTTGGACATAAACATGAGCAACTTCTTCATGAACATATCTCCCCAGCAGCAAAACAAAAGCAAAAATGAACAAGTGGGACTATATCAAACTAACAAGCTTCTATACAGCAAAGGACACCATCAGTAGAATAAAAAGATATACTACAGTATGGGAGAATATATTCATAAATGACATATCCGATAAGGGGTTGACATCCAAAATATATAAAGAGCTCATACACCTCAACAAACCAAAAGCAAATAAGCCAATTAAAAAATGGGCAGAGGAGCTGAACAGACACTTCTCCAAAGAAGAAATTCAGATGGTCAACAGGCACATGAAAAGATGCTCCACATCGCTAATCATCAGAGAAATGCAAATTAAAACCATAATGAGATATCACCTCACACCAGTGAAGATGGCCACCATCCAAAAGACAAACAACAACAAATGTTGGCTAGGATGTGGAGAAAGGGGGACCCTCCCTACACTGCTGGTGGGAATGCAAATTAGTTCAACCATTGTGGAAAGCAGTATGGGGGTTCCTCAAAAAACTCAAAATAGAAATACCATTTGACCCAGGAATCCCACTCCTAGGAATTTACCCTAAGAATGCAGCAGCCCAGTTTGAAAAGACAGATGCACCCCTATGTTTATTGCAGCACTATTTACAATAGCCAAGAAATGGAAGCAACCTAAGCGTCCATCAGTAGATGAATGGATAAAGAAGATGTGGTACATATACACAATGGAATATTATTCAGCCATAAGAAGAAAACAAATCCTACCATTTGCAACAACATGGATGGAGCTATAGGGTATTATGCTCAGTGAAATAAGCCAGGCGGAGAAAGACAAGTATCAAATGATTTCACTCATCTGTGGAGTATAAGAACAAAGAAAAAATTGAAGGAACAAAGCAGCAGCAGACTCACAGAAACCAAGAATGGACTAACAGTTAGCAAAGGGAAAGGGACTGGGGAGGATGGGTGGGAAGGGAGGGATAAGGGGGGATAAGGGGCATTACGATTAGCACACATAATGTAGTGGGGGGACGACATGGGAAAGAAGACAAGTAATGATTCTACAGCATCTCACTACGCTGATCAACAGTGACTGTAATGGGGTTGGTGGGGGGACTTGATAATAGGGGGTCTAGTAACCATAATGTTATTCAAGTGATTGTACATTAATGATACCAAAATAATAAAAAAAATAGTTAAAATAATAAAATAAAATAAATAAAATCAGAGGGACATAACCACTGTATTTTTTTAAGTGTGAAAAGCATTAATTTATTATATGTAAACATTGAAATACAGCATGACTTATAACTCTCAAAAAAAAAATCACAGGGACAATAAACTGAGTTAGGTTGGAAGTAGAGCAGAATCACCAGTGGGCTTCGCATGCTGAAGTCACCATTAGGAGGATGGTGGGGACGTGAATGGAGTCAGCAGAGCGCACACGAAACTGACCTAACGCACAGCGGACTGGACGGAGCGTTCGAGTGGCAGACAGGCTTGCCTTCTAGTCCAAGTTCTCTAATATCTAGCTTTATGATGTTAGGCATGCCTCCTCGCCTCTTGGGTCTACGTTTTCCTCAGCTATAATAAGTAGGTTTTATCTACATATATTTTTCCTAGCTTTGTATTATGAAAAAAAATTCATTCACAAAAGTAGAGAGAATAATACAATTAACACAGGCTCAACAATTATCAATATATCTTGTCTCACTCATGTTGCCTTAATTTCCCCCATCCTTTCTTACTGATATTTTTTTAAAGCAAACCCTACACATCAGAACATGTCATCTGTAAATAGTCAAGTATTTCTGAGAAATAAAGACTTTTGCCTTAACTACATTATCATCATTACATCAAAACAAACCAACAAAACCAAAAATGAAAGAACAAAATCACTTGGCAATAATCCCTTCAGTCACTTCTCACTGTAATATTTCAAGGCCCAGCACCTCCCACAGGCTAGACCTTTGTCACTTGTAACCACACTTCCTAAAACTGCAGCTTTTCACTCTGTTCAGTCAATGAGGAAGAGTTTTAGCATTCTGACTAGTAGTTTCACTGATCTGCAATTCTGGGTGTTTGGCCAAAGAGAAACATGAAAATCTTAGAATTGAGTAAAGAAAATAACCAAAAGTTTCAGATGTTCAAAAGAGGACAGATTCCTCATGAAACATTAAAGAACTAGAATTACTCTGACTGAAAAGGAGATGCACCAGTAGAGTAAATTAGAAGCAAAAATCATTCATTCATTCAAGCATTTTTTTCAGTCATTCACCCACAAGCACTAATTGCACCGTGCCAAGGACAATGGTTAGCAGTGACAGTGCAAATAAGAATATGACACAAAGCGTCACTTGCAGAAGTATGGCAATAAGCTAGTCTTCTTCAATTAGGGAAAAATTAATAGCAGTGGTACTAAATAGGCAATGGGAAAACTAGCAAAACATTGAAGTGAGTTTTAAAGGGCCTCTGGGAATCTCCTTTTAGAGACAGGAGAATTTCATTTTTATTTAGAGTGGTTAAAATATGTATAGAGGATAGAAAATACTTTAAATTATCCTTCAGTTCTAAGATTTTTATAAACCCTTATTTGATACTTTAGCAATAAAAGTATAACACACAGGGTAGATACTATAAGGACTACTATTACCTGATGCTTGCCTCTCTGTGATATTGGGTGTTTTCCTATATGTAGGGGAAAATTGCCTTGATAATTGAGTTTTACTTCTCTGTGAAATTCAAAATGTAAAATACAATGTAGCCTCACCTCTCCAAACAGAAGTCATAGGCATATGAAACACAGTTGGAAGATACAGAGGTTGACCAAAACTCATTTCAATCCTCCTTCCACCCAGTGTCCCTGCTACTGGGATGCCAGGCTCCATGATCTGATGACTGCAAGATCTACTGCTGGGTCACCACACTGATTTTGCTGTCTGCAGCTTGAAGGCCCAGTGACTGAGGAGGACCACAGGAGGTAACCCAGACACCTGCAAAAGGACAGTCCTGAGCCCAACAGTGAAATGGAAAATATTTGCCCCAATTGACCTCTCCTAATTCCTCCTCTATACCCCCACGCCATGACCTTCACATTGATTGGCTGAGACTCTCCCTTAGATGAGGCCCTGCTCCTGACTTTTCAATCTTCTCCTGCTTCCAACTCACCCCAACCAAAGAAATGCCCTACCTATGCCCTGTTTACCCAGAGTTATCCTTTATCATAAAGCCAATTTTTAAAAACATAATGTGGATATAAAAAAAGCCAAGTTTGTTTGCTCTCACACAATTTTAACGTGGACCTCCTAAATGCATCAGCTGGTCATTAATGGAGAAGAGGTGTATGTATAGCATTGCATTTACTAAGAGCTTTCAGCTACACTGTCCAGTTTAACCTAAGTGCCAAAGCAGTCCCATATGATTTGTATCATTGAACAGATAAAGAAACTAAGGTCCAAACAGACAAAGTAGCTTTTCCATGATCACCCAACACCAAGAGGCAGGGTTACTTCTGATTTCAAATCCCATCTCAGGGAACCTGAGTGCTTATAATGCCCCTGGTAGAGCATAGGCAGGACCATCTCCTGCTTAACTGGGATGGAAACAGCACTCACCCTCCAGTCTTTTTTGGTTTTGTTTTGTTTATTGAAGTATAGTTGATATACAATGTTATATTGGTTCCAAGTATAAAACATAGTGATTCAACAGTTGTCTACATTTCACCTTAAACAGCAGTTACTATTTGTCAACACAGAAAGGTGTTACAGAAATACTGACTACATTCTCTATGCTGTACTTTCATCCCCGTGGCTAATTCATATTATGATTGAGATCTGTGCTTCTTTATCCCCTTCACCTACTTCACCCACCCACCCCAACCACTTCCCCATTGTAACCACTAGTCACTTCTCAGTGTTTATGAGTCCTCTGCTATTTTGTTCATTTTGTTTTGTTTTGTTTTGTTTTTAGATTCCACAAATAAGTGAAATCATATGGTATTTGCCCTTCTCTGCCTGGCTTATTTCACTTAGCATAATACCCTCTAGGTCCAACTATGCTGTCCCAAATAGCAGGATTTCTTTTTTTCTTATGGCTGAATAATATTCCATTGGGTATATGTATCACAACTTCTTTATCCATTCATCTATTGATGGACACTTAGGTTGCTTCATAACTTGGCTGTTGTAAATAAATGCAGCGATAAACATAGGGATGCATATATCTTTTTGAATCAGAGATTTTGTTTTCTTTGGGTAAATTCCTAGAAGTGGAATTACTAGGTTGAATGGTATTTTTATTTTTAGTTTCTTGAGGAACCTCCATACTGCTTGCCACAGCGGTTGCACCAATTTACATTCCCACCAACAGTGTAGGAGGGTTCCCATTTCTCTGCATCCTTGCCAACACTTTTGTCTTTTGGATAGTGGTTATTCTAACTGGTGTGAGGTAATATCTCACTGTGGTTTTGATTTGCATTTCCCTGATGATTAGCGATGTAGAGCATCTTTTCATGTTGGTCATCTGCAATTCTTCTTTGGAAAAATGTCTATTTTGGTCCTCTTCCCATTTTTCAGTCAGATTATTTGTTTGTGTTTTTTTGTTGTCATTGAGGCATATGAGTTCTTTACGTATTTTGGCTGTTAACCCCTTATCAGATAAATTGTTTCCAAATATATTCTCCCGTATTATAGGATGCCTTTTAGTTCTGTTGATGGTGTCCTTTGCAGTACAGAAGCTTTTTAGTCTGATGTAGTCCCACTTGTTTATTTTTTATTTTGTTTCCCTTGCCTGGGAAGATATGTCCAGTAAAAAATTGCTCATACTACTTCTCAAAAGATTTTTGCCTATGTTTTCTTCTAAGAGTTTTATGCTTTCGTGTCTTATATTTAGGTCTTTAACACAATTCTAGGTTACTTTTGTGTATGGAGTTAAATGGTCACCCTGTTTCACTCTCTTGCATGGAGCTGTCCAGTTTTCCCAACATCAGTTATTAAAGAGACTGTCTTTTCCCCGCTGCATATTCATGGCCCCTTTATCTTATATTAATTGGCCACATATGCGTGTGTTTATTTCTGGACTCTCTATTCTGGTCTCACCCTCGAGCCTTGCTGTTTGCTGCACACTCCTCTACCTTTCTGATTCCAAAGGCTCTGTTGTGTTGCTACTGTTGTCATTATTGCTACTTGTTTATTTTGTTCTGTTCCCACAATCTCAGCATCTTTAGCTAAAGAAATGGCTTAACCCTAAGAAACCCTTCACTGTGGATATTTTAGATACGTTTGGCCCTGAGTGGCCAAGAGGCCTCCAAATGGCACCACAAAGGCAACCACACCAGCCAGTTTATATGACAGCTCAGCCAACCAGTGTGAAGGCCATGGGTTGGGGGAACAAGAGGAGAAGTAGAGGAGGCAAGACCCAGCCAGCTCTTCACACCCAGGCTGTCATACAAGAGGCAATGTCAGCCACAGGCAAGGGAAAGACAACTTCAGCACTCTTGATTGCTTAGGTCAGAGATACAGAAAGATTCAAGTTAATAAGTGACATAGCTGCCAGATGGAATGACTGCTACTGGGTTAGCCTATAGGCACAAGGAGGTAGTCAGACCCCTTTAGAAAGCATATGCGCCAAAACCGCTTGGCCAGCTGAGCTGTCTCTGGCCTGTACTGCACACAGGGCTTATGTTTAAGGAACAGAGCCAGATACACATACATCCAAATCTGTGCGATAACACACCATCTTCCCGTGGGAGCCCTCCAGAGGGCAAGTCTAGCTATCTGTGGTCTAACCACAGATCTCACTAGTGTTATCATCCTGGCTACATCTTAACCTCTCTGAGCCTTAGTTCCCTCATCTGTAAAATGGAGGTGCTGAGAAGAGAAGGTTTGGCCTGAATGAAAACTTTTCTTTCTAACACTGCCCAAGGGACACTGTATTATATTCTCCTCTGGAAGCATATAACTTTACAAAAGGGGCAGAGTGGTATAAATATGCACTGGGGTAAGTCAACCTGGGCTTGAATCCTAGCTCTGCCACTTACTAACTGTGTATGTTTGAGTAACTTTTCTAAGACACGGTTTTACTATCTATAAATGGAAATAATACTTATTGGGAGGCCGAATGAAGTAATGCATGTAAACTGATAAGTAGAGTGCCTGGAATACAATAAACACTCAGTAAGTGTTGGTGCCAGTTCATATTACATTTAAACGTGTTTCTCATCCTCCACTGTCAACAGTCCACAGATTCATGTGCATCAAGAATGGAAAGGATTCACTCTACTTTATAAGTGTTTTGGTTTCTGCATAAACCTGGAAAAGCTGTTCCCAGTTCATAAATTCAAAAAAGCCTGATTAAAAGCTGTCTTTGCCTTATTGTGGAACCTCATTTGCTGTGATACTGCATTCAAGCAGCTATGAGCTGGTTGACTGAGCACCCCACTCTGTGTCAAACACTTCTGAAAGAAGGTAACTGTTTGAAAAAGACCATTGAAGCAAAACCTACATAAAGAAATATGCTCCTAATTATTTTTGATGCTGTTAGTTTATATTATCATGCCTTGGGCATAGCTATTGAAATTAGTCCAGCAAAACAGTGTGTATGCTTTACATTATTCATTCACTCAAAAAATATATATGACCACATATTCTGTACACGGTGTGGTGCAAATCCCTGAGGCAGACGCAGATTATCAATCCCCAATGCCCAGGAGCCTGAAGTCTTGTAGGAAGGATGCTGACTCACAAGTACCTACCAGCTAAAGCACGATTCAAGTGCCGTAAGAGACGTGCAATGTTCTGGAAAATGAAAACTGACTTCTGCCTGGAGGCAGAGGAGTATCAGAAAGAACTTCTTCAGAAAGTTGGGATATAAACTGATCCTTTAGTGGGAGCAGGATTCCAATGCTGAGAGATGGGCTTTAGGCAGGAGAGTCCCCGAGAGCTTCCCAGGAAGAGGAACAGGCCGCGACAAAGACCGGGAGAGTCAAACGCAGGGCCCTGTCTGGTTGGCATGTGAGATACAGGCGAGCTTGAGTACAAAGACTGGAAAAGGCACCAGTAGGTTGGGGAATGCTTTTGTATCCACAAAGTTTAGGCATAATGTAGTAAACAACAGCAAACCACTGAAGATTTGAAGAGCAAGGGTGCTTTAAGGAGCACCATATAGCAAGCAGAAGAACAGCTTATTTTATGTTCTCTGCAAACTAAGACAGGATCATTGAGGGCTTATAGTGCTCAAATGTAACATGTAGTGTCAAATCTTCCTCTTGGAAGCAGAACTGTTACATTTTCACTAAGAGAGAGTGCACAAACACCTAGCTAGAATTTTTGAATGAGAATTTGAGGTGTTTTTGAATGAGAGCAACACCATCCATATGCCATGATCTGTTTCTCATTTTCCCTGGAAAGAAACACCACCACCCATGCCTCTCAAAACAATTTGTTTATTCTCAATGTGCCTAGAAAGTGCTGTAGCCATCCCTAATAGCATACTAACTATGTGAATGAAAGTGTTATATCAAAGCCTGCAGACTTTAAGTCAAGGCAGTGCTGAAAGCACAAGGCACATGCCATAAAATTAAATAGATTCACAAAGCCTATGCCCTCTAGAGTCCTGGCTTTAAATTCAGGTTGCATCACAAATGAAATGGGCTTGGTAGCCTCCATCTCACTTCTGGGAACATTTGTTTGATTTACAAAAACAGGACACGATTTGACATACTCAGTATAATTAGTATTCACTACTTACAAGAATGCCCCAAAGTTAGAATTCAAATGTAAAGCCAGCCCTGAATTTCTCTCCCCCATTTCCCTCTTCTCTTTTTTTCTTCTCTCTCATTTCTTCCTCCGAGGACCATACAAGCTGAAGATGTGATTGAGTAAATGCCAGCTGTCAAGGATGCTCGACACCAAATCAAGGAACAAAATGCATGTTTTGTTCTGCGTGGCTAGCAGAGGCTGCTGTTATCTGTTCTGCTCCCCAAACCCCTTCACAAAACTGCCGATTACACAGAGTTAGTTCCACATAAAAGCTTCTGGAAGAAACCCCATTTCAAAGAGGGGTGCTGAGCATTTAACAATGCTTTGTTAACAATCATTAAAGTTATTACTGTTACTTAAATAAAGCAGGGCATAAATGCATAGGAGACGTTGTGGTAACTACTGCTCAAAACATATGAAAACGTCCCCTCTTCCCAAGCGCAAAAGAGTTTGCCTGTTCATTTTAAATCTGCTTAATTTCTGTTTTAGGGGGCCTTGTGACAGTCTTCCAAAAGTTAGCTGCCAAAGCTGTGACTATATTTAGTTGTTTATTACACACCAACTCAAGGTGATGCATGCTGGTAGACACACAGAAAAGCAAAGAAAATTGGAGCTCATTAGCAAAGGAGGCCAGGAAAGCTTCAGGAAAATTCTGAATTGGGAAACATTTTTTACAGAATTTTGGTTGTGTTACTTCCGAGGTATAAAAAAGAATCTAAGCTATAAATAAGTAAATTTTAAGGTTATAAAGAACAGTGAAGAGGCAATGATAAATAGATAAGACAGACCCCAAACTCTGAGACAAATGGATGAAATCTTTGATTTCTGGATCCTTTGGTTTGATATGGCTGGTTCCCCTGGCTCACAGCCTGGACGTGCAGGGGAAGAAAATCATTTTGAATTTTTTTCTATCCTGAAGTTACATGTGCCATATTGGAATTGTCACAAGGTTCAGTTGGGTGGTATCCAGATAAACAACAGCTTCCTCTGATTTTGTGGCAATACAGCAATGCAGAAATGGTGTCATCACTGACCTGGAAGACTAGGAGGGCCTCTGCAAAGTCCACATCCGAAAACACACTGTGTTGGTTTCTTCTCAGCAGTAACTAATTCATTAGATTTTAAGGCCCAAGTTAAACTTAGCCTAGAAACTGCTGCAGCTGCTTGTTAGTGGTCTGCGCCTTCTTAATGGTCATTGACGAGGAGACCAAGCCATTTAAGAGCATCTACTCACCTCTATATTCAAAGCCACATTTTATTTCATCCTTTGGTCTGGTGAAGGTTTAGGAGGGGAATCAGTCTGTGTTTTCCTTCATTTCTTGTAATAGAAGTGGAAATTAATTGCATGTTGCTCTTAAAATAAGTTTTAAAAGAATTTTTTTTAAACAATTCATAACTAGCCCATAAACTCACAAAACCATTGCTGACAACTGGCCCCTAATTGTACCTCAAAGGTTGGTCAATGGCAGCTCATTTATATTTTGTTTCCCAGTGCACTTTCCCTCCACCTGCCCCCCCCCGCCCCCCACCATTGCCCCAAACAAAACAAGCTACTTTTGAATTAGTATTTGTGGAAAGGCCTGAATGGAGCAGCATAGATGAGTAAACAGTGTCACCTAGTGGGCGGGAAAAGAAGAAAACTAATAAACTGGGAGAAATGGAAATCCGAGCCAGCTGTCAGCTTTGGGCCACATTTCCCCCCACTCCCATCTACTATCACCCATGAGCAAATGAGAAAGTTCCCCCAAGGAGACACCAAAAAACAACCACAGACAAACAAACCAAAAACCCATAACTTTACTTCTCCAGTTCTCTGGTTCAGTAATGACAGTCCTACCCAAATAAAAATAACAACTAGCACTTCCTGAGCGTTCTCCGTGAGCCAGTATTTTGCAGAGTCCTGTACCTAAGTCACCCAAACAGCCCGGTTATTTGTTAGGGAGTTCGGGTGATTTGTCCAAGGTCGGAGAGCCTTGCTGTGACAGCCCATGCAGCAAGCCGTCTTTAGCTCCCCCTACCCCCCCGACACAGCCCAAGGGCAAACAAAAGAACTTCAAGGGACAAATATATATAATAACACAGCAATTAAATGCATATTAAACATTTACTGTGCCCCCAATTATTTAAGGGATACAAAATTGAACTGACATGGATCCTGCCCTCCAAGAACTTAAAATCTAGAAGATAACTTAAATTTGTAAAGTACTTGAGAGTTTACATCATTTGAACCTATCTTCACAGCCTTATAAGGTAATTATGGCCCTAACTTTAGAAATGAGGTTTTATGATTCATGCAATGTCACCCAGATATGAAGTGGCAGCTCTTCAGATTTAAAAGCAAGTTCATCATTCCACTTCATGCTGCCTCTTCCAAATGCAGCTGCTAGAGATTGTTAGTTTTATGGCAAGGGTGGAGGACAGACAGCAGAGAGCTGACTCAGGGACTAGTCATCATAGGAATCAAGGGCGGGATGTCCTTCTTTCCCTCTACCACTTTCAGACCACCCCCACCCTGGGAGGGATGACCATAAATCAAATCTCTCAGAGCTTAGATTAAAATAAACCATTTACATTCTGTGGGTTTCAAAAAATGAGAACTATAAGAGAACTTCCATAATCCAAAATAGTTATCCATGAAAAAGCTACAGCTGTCATCATACTTACCAGTGACAGACAGGATGCACTCCCAAAGATCAGTAGCAAGACAAAGTTATCCTCTCTCATCATCTCTATTCAAAGTCCTTGCTAGTGCAATAAGGCCAGGAAAACAAATAAAAAGTGTTCTGATTAGAAAGGAAGAAATAAACTCTTCATTTGCAGATGACATGATTATCAATGTAGAGAACTCTGAAGAATCTACAAAAAAGACTTCTGGAACAAATAAGTTAAAAGTAATAGCAAGGTTGCAGGAAATAAAATCAATATATAAAAGCCTTTGCTTTCCTGTATACCAGCAATGAACACCTTAAATACAAAATCATGAAACAATACCATTTCCAATACTACTACAAAGAGGAATAACTTAGTCATAAATCTAACAAAATCCATATAGGATCTGCTTGGGAGAATTACCTTCATGAAGGGAGAAAAACCTTCTAGTATATGAAAATAGGCTTAACAGAATCAGGAATAAAGTATATTCTTCATTTGTAAGGACTGGGGAATTCTGCCAGAAGGGAGATTCTAAACTTCAAAATCATAGGATTAGTAGCCCATCAGAGGCTATCTGTTCGTGTTCTCCTTTCTGTGCTCATCTTATAAAACAAGGGATCCATAATCAGGTGGTACATACTTGGTGTGCCTTAACTAACTTAGGAAAGCTAAGGAAAGAACTAAGACCGAAAAAAGAAAGGTATTTCATAAAAAGCCTTCATATTGTCAGATAGCAAAAAGAGGCAAATACAGCATTTCTCCTGGCTCCAAGACATAATGTTCTGCTTTTCTTCCAGTGGTTAAGATTCTAGATCTG